>OX421454.1:15915622-15923122 GCA_949126865.1 Montipora capitata | reverse complement strand
TATTATAAAATTCCGATGGATATCAGATTGAACTGTTCACATTTCCGTATTTATGAATTTCCAGGCAACAATGGAAAATCACTTATTTGCCGCAAAAATAATACTCCAAAAGAAGTATATGAAAAAGCAACAAATGATCCATATAGCTTCATCTATATTGATAAGCCACTAAAATTTACAACTAAAAACTTCAATGAAAAAATATTACTAATTATATATAAATGAGTTATTCAAACGGTTTATTAGAAACACCAAGTACAAAAATAATTGAGGGCATACCAGGAGTTGGTTTTAAACCAACTACAGATGGTAATTATGATATGGAAAATAAAAAATTTACTAATTTAAAAGCAGGCATAGATGATAGCGATGTTTTAACAAAAAAACAGAGTTATAACCATGTTAAAGCAAATAGCAAATATGTCAAAACCGATTGATCTTCAGTCATGAAAGGTCATTTACTATTAGATAACAATCGAGTACAAGATATTGGACCACCTTGTCAAAACAAATCAGATGCTATACCTTATTTGTATTTTCAACTTGGTATATGCAGTTTGACGATGATAATATTAAATTACATGTCAAAAACCCAATCGATATGGGAAACGAAAAGATAAGTAATTTGAAAGAAGGTACCTCTAATTCAGATTGTGTTAATTTTCATCGGTTGAATAATATGCTACATCTCTAAAAGCCGATAAAACCCAAATTGAATGATTACATTACAAAAGATGGTTTAACGAGCAATTTTGACATGAAAAACCATAAAATAGTCAATCTCAAAGCAGCTACTAGTGGCAACGATGCCATCAATTTCACTCAATTAAAAATGAGCTTAGCTCATACAATTATTTACATGAAACAGGCGATACAATGAAAGGAGATATTGATCTAAACGGAAACAGTATCTATGGTATTCAAAATACAGTAAATAAAACGTCTGCTGTAAATCATGAATATGTAAACGATGGACTCAAGAAAAAATTGGATAAAATCAAGGACATTAATATGGGTGGAAATAAAATTGTCAGTTATAGAAATCCAAATGATTTAAATGAGCTTGTGAATAAATCCTATGTTGATTCAAATTTAAGTAAATCTTTACCACATGACAGGAGCCTAGCAATGACTGGAGAGTTAAGCTTAGGTTTACACCATCTGACAGATTTACCAGAACCAAAACATAATAATGATGCAACAACAAAAAAAATAATGAAGGGGTAGTTTCTAAAGAAACTGTGGTGCTGCGTCGGTGGGGAAGTAGTATACAAAAATTTGGTTTTTTATCAACGGAGTTGATAATGTAAATTGGCCACCGTACAGAGATTCTAAAAGCTGACGTTTCGAGCGTTAGCCCTTCGTCAGAGCGAATCGAGGGATTATGGGTTACGTGTAGTTTTTATAGTAGAGTAGGAGCTACGCTATTGGTGGTAACATGGCAACGTGAAAAATAGGAATATATTAGTTAAATGAAAAGTGTTCGTTAATACCGTGAGGGTTAAGGGTGCCGATTTGAAAGATGAATTTTTGTTCCAGATTCTTGCGGCTTTCCGTCGTACCTAGATGTAGGGAAAGGCCGCAGATAGCCATGTGTTTTTTGGAGTGGTTAGGCAGATTAAAATGGCGAGCGACTGGCTCAGATGCAACAAAAAAAATAAGTTGACAATGGTCTAAACAGAAAAATAGATAAAACATTATCAACCGATCTTGATTTAAACAATAACAAAATAACTAATTTGAAAAAAGCAACACAAAATAAAGATGCTGTTAGTTTAGAACAACTTAATGAATCTGCTTCAGTAATATCTGCAACTACAGAAAGATTATTTTTGAAAAAGGATGGTACAGATTTAGATTAAAATTTATCTGTTATCAATAAAAAAAATTACGGATATTGCTTTAACATCAGATGACAATGATGCTAGTAATAAAAAAATATACCGATCAAAAAATAGGTGAATTACATATTAGTAGTCATGAAAATAGAACAAATGTACTAAAATATGTTATGGATAATGGTGAAATGATGGTTGCTTATGGAATTAAAGATGGTAATTTTAAAAAAAAGGCTTTTATTTTGAAAGTTCAAAAAACTCAAGATGCTTCTAGTTTATTTAAAGGAAGATTTGATTTTAGCTTTATTTAGCTAATCCAAGATAATTTTAGCAACAGTTATACTATTTCAAATACAAGGTGTTACAAATGAACCCACTGGGAACTCGGAAAAATCCGAGCCCCAGATGGGATTCGAACCCACGACCCTCCGTGATCTAGTATGGATGCTCTAACCACTGAGCAAAAAATGCATCTATCTACTATTTGTTCAGCTGGATTAGTAGTTATTGGTACCATAGCAGGCGGTATTGCTCCTAATCTTATAACTTTAGGATCTATTTCAGGAACTGGTGTTCTTTTACATACATATGCTACTGCAAAAGAATATGATCGTCAATTAGAAAATTGCAGATTTGCATATGCTAGTTATTTTGATTTATTATCAGAACTCAGAAATAGTTTAAGAGGCAGTGTATTTGATGAATCAATCTTTTTTAACAAATGCTCTGTCATAGATAATATTATAATTGATAATTGTCCAACTATTTCAGACCAAATAATGAAAAAATATGGTAAAAAATTCAAAGTTCAATCAGCAAACAAAGCTGATTCCAATATGTTTGATAATCATGCAAAGTCTTTTTGGATTTAGTAATTGGAACATTTAAAATCAAAATTCCATTTTTCAAAAAGCTTGTGTATTATAAATTTGATTGATATTATCCTTTTTCTATCTTTGTTAACTTGTGCTAAAATCTTGTTTATTAGATCAAATGTCTTGTAAACACGGTTTGTTATGGCTCTTGATATTGGTAATTTGTTTTTGCAAATTGAGTTCTATATCTGATAATACATTTTGAACATGGTATTTTCTTATATAGACTGACTTTTTACGAATCTTGTACATATTTTCATAAAAATTAAAATATGGATTTTCAAAATCTGGACCAAATTGAAAACCGCACAAAATACAAGTAAAATATCGATCAATTCATTCAATGTTTTTATTATCACAACATGTTTCAGGTATTTATTATTGTTTTTGAAAATCTATGTTGCAAAATGGACACTGGCGGTGTATTGATTGTGCAAGTTCATTGTTTATTTCTTTCTTGCAATTCATGTATATTATTATATGAGATAATATTTTAAACGCATTATAAAATCATCACACTAAAACAATCTGAAGGATAAAGTTTACTTATAAAGTTTACTCACAAAGTTTACTCACAAAGTTTACTCGTAGAACTTTATTAATTTTTGAATTATTTTTTTGTATTAAAGTATAGATTTAATTATTTCTTGAAAGATTTTTGAAAAATATATAGATTAAATTTAAGTTTGAATTTTAGTCTTGGAATTTTTTGGTGGAATTTTTTGATAAAACTTTTTGATGAAATTTTTTGACGGAATTTTTTAATGGAATTTTTTGATAACATTTTTTGATGAAAAAAAAAATGTAAAAAATGGTCTCATACCCCCAACTACTATACTACTCTTATTCTTCTCCTATGATCTATGATCTAAGACCCACTTAAAAATTGTCAGAACGATGCCAAGCAGCTTATGGCTGGAAAGGCGACATTGTGTGTTATGGAATTGTGGGAGCGGTGGAAAGGTGGATCCGTGGAACAACTGAAGGTGGCCTCTGAGTGCGTGTGCTCGAAATTCCTCATAACTAATGATATAGCGATGTTTCTTGTAACATCACCCATTGTTACTAATATGCCAACCAGAACCTAATTGGCTGTTGAAACAATGACTTCTTTTGTTCCGTGGTTAGCAAATGTGAATATCAAAAGAATTGTGAAGGCAATGTTTGTTCACAAGAAATGTCGTTATAATATGTCTACTTAATGTAAAATTTAAAAACTTGTGGCTCCTTTTACAACATGAACTGACATCACGAGTCAGTGTTTAAAGCAAAACCGGAAACGTAGGATAAAGGAGCCGGGATAAAGGATCAAAGACCACGGAACAATTTCTGCAAAAAGGGTTGTTTTTTTTTATTTGTAACGTGAATTACAATTTGAAAAGATTGTACTGACTCTATTATTAAATGACTACGTTGTTACATTAACAGCTTTTGGTTAATACTTGCGGTACATACTTCAGCCTAGCTAAACCAAAGTTTCTGCAGTCCTTTACACTAACCCATGCGGGCTAACCGCGAGAAAACTAACACTACAGATAATTACGTTAAGATAACTAACATGGTCGGTACTGCTAGGTACTCAATGACTGAGTGGCGAGGCCGGACGGGAAAATATTTGGCCCGAGGTCATGGTGTACGAACCGAGCGCAGCGAGGTCCGTGTTCCATGACCGAGGTCCAAATATTTTCCTGTCCGGCCCGAGCTAAACTCAGTCAATAAGCATTTTCTCATATGGGCTCTTTACACTATTCATGAGCCCTCAGAATGTGAAGTTTGGACAAAACAAGTAACAAAAATTTGCACAGAAAATTTATCTAATATGTTGTTTGCATTTACTTTTCTGGCTGTAAATAACTTGGATGTTAAAAAGCGACGAAATTCTCCAAAATTGCATCGCGCTGAGCAGTTTGTGTTCCCAGCAGGGCCGTATGGGTTTTTCCGGCCCCTGCTCGCGCTAATGCGTACGACCCTCATACGGGCATTTTCCCAATAGTTTTGCAATGAAAGCCCGCGCGGGACCATACGGGTCATATGATAAAAATACTTTGCATACAATAAAACGATCATGAGAATATAGTTTAAAATATTACAAAATATGCTTCAACACAGCGTTTATGGAAATATATTTGAGGACAAAATTTAAATCCTTGCGACGCAGTTTTCAAGCAATAATATCCTCCATTCTTTGTTTTGTTTTGTTTTATTTTTGTTGCAAAGAATTTAAGCGGAGCAGCGTAGTTAAATCGGTGGCTGTACGCACTTTTCCTACTCTTTTTATTCCCACTATGAAACTAATGCAATGTCATTTACCGTGAAAACTAACAAACTTTTTTTGAAATGATAATAAGCATTGAGTTATTTTCCCAGATAATTCAACAAGATTTTTTGATGACCTTGTTTGCCCACGGTGGATGACGTTGTTTTCCCACAGTTTTGCACGAGTATCGCAGACATATTTCAAAAATGTGCATGTGCAATGCTGGGAAACCAGAAAGGAAGTAAGAATTATTGAAACAATGGAAGACATTTCTTCCAACGGAAAGTTGCGTTTGCTTTCATCAGTAATTCTAAATGGGTTGCCATTGGAGCAACCAGTTTTCCACTAGAAATAGTAAGAGCCTCTCCCACTCCAACCTCTAGAACTTACAGCGAAAAACTGGAAATGCGTTACGAGTTTTAAAGTTCTTGTGTTTATGTCTTATTGTTCTTATCAAAGGTTTCCGAAGTTGCAAATTTAAGTGATCGTCATTAGTACAACCTCTCAGAATGTAAATGCAAGAAATTAAACTCTTTCATTATTTCGAGGCATTATGTACTGATTATGATGAGCCATTGTTATAATGACTTTATTTTGTTCCTGATATCACTATCTTGTGCCTGATATTTGATATTTGATATATACAGTATTTTAATTGTTCAGTTCTGGCTTCATTCTTTTAATCTTTTTTGAAAATCAATTTTCCTATGCTGGACTTTTCACCGAAAAGACTGCATTCTAAGCGTAACCGACTGGTAGTTTTTTTACTTCTTTTACTTATAATCCTGACATTCAAGGTTCCAGCTCCACTTTATATTGTACACTGACGTCACTTCTGGTTCAACGCTTTGTCTGCGCTGGAAAAAGTAGCCAACAAGTAATTAAACTTTACCTTGAGTAGACACATTATATAATTTTTTTGTGAGGGGTTTCGAGAACACGCACTCAGAGCCCACATCCAGCTGTTCCACCGTTCCACCTCCCACAAATCCATAATACACAATGTCGTCTGACCAGCTATGAGCTGTTTGGCATCGTTGTGACATTTTTTAGGTGGGTCTTCGCAACGGTCAAAGCAACGTGAAACATTGTCAAAGCACCGACACGAGACCTTTTAAATTTCAGACAAGCGACATGGGACCCCTCCCCCCTGGCAGACTTGTTGCTCGTGAGTTGAACAGCGTAGACAGGCGGTGGCAAGTCCCCATATTTACCTTTTGTGGTCTCGCTCCTAATAGTCTGTTGGCGTACTAGCCTATAACTCTCTAACCACTCTTTAATCTCTTTTTCCATACATGGTGTTATGTCCTCAATTGGTAAAGGTGGTATCTATAGGTGCTATAAGAGAAAGGAACATGGCAAATTGAGGGACAGGAGAGTACGACCTGTTTTGCGTGTGATACTTTGCTGCCCATCTGGATGTGCACTTCGCTTTAGAGATTCCTTGGCGATTGTCCCAAAATTCTGCGTATACTGAAGAACAGTGAATGTCTCATACGTGAAATACGACACAGCGTGCGTGTTTTCCACTTGTGTTGTAAGCACCGATAGGATATCATCTACATGTTTGGCGGTTAATTGTCGTATAGCCTGTCCATCCCTTTTTAAAGCATTCTGGGTACATTCCCCGGTGGACCACTGGCTGCAGACTCTCCGATCTCAAATGGTAGTGTTGCTTCACCTTATTCACAGTATCTTTTACATGGATTTCAATCTTTGTAACGTCGAAACTTGCTTGCTTCATAGACACTCCTTCAAGTTTATACCCTTAGAATGAATTCCAAAGGTAACCTATAGGGAAACGAGAATCTCCGGAAAAGATGAATATCGCTTCTGAGAGGCTCGTCACTATATTCAGTTTTCCAGCGGAAACATCTGTAACAAACACGGAGCATATCCCCTCGATTTGTTTGAATGAACATGCATCTTGTGATTTGAACAACGCTATTTCAACTTCGGATTAACAAATCCACGGTTACAAAATTCATTGTTGAAAGGCTTGTTCCTTCACTCCTAAAAATTTCCGTCAGATGTTTTATTTTATTTGTTTATTTATTTAATTATTTATTTTTTAACTCAAGGACTCCTTGATGTTTTGATATGTCCACTGGAACGATTGCCACTTCTTCACCTTTTCGAAAGAAACTTACGATCACTTTTACAATTCCGCTCATGACTCGGCCGCATGGAAAAACGACGTATAGGCACAACAGTCGGAAGAGGCAGTGAAAATACTGCAGCAAAACTGCAGCCCTCGATTACAAGCCGCTGTTCGGAAAATGAGCCTGCGTTCCTCCCCGAAAAGGAGGAGAAAGAGGGGCGCTTACCATTTAAGCGGAATTTTCAGTGAGAATTTTTTGACAGATGGCACTGGACATTACCTACCAAAGAATGAGAAACGGAGTGAGCCGTTCCAGTTGTGAGTCTATTTGCGAATGCCGTTATAGTCGTGGTACAAATAAATGTGAAGGCCAATGCCCGAATTCATTGGGCATTCATTGGGCATCCGAGGCATTGGCCTCTTTGTTAA
>OX421454.1:15910622-15913122 GCA_949126865.1 Montipora capitata | reverse complement strand
GTAGCACTTATATTTGAACTGACTTAACTGATTAGAGTGTAATGTGAAGTGCTAAGTATCTGCCGATTTCGATGCCTCTAGTCACGTACTATGATTTGGATTGTGGATTTGATGGCAGTCCTAGCTGTCATATAAAATGTAGTAAATTAACACAATCCCGGTGATGCTGGCATACCAAAACTATATATGCCGGGTTCTCTCGAGCATATACTTCCTGGGGGAGGGGGGGCGATCCCATATAAAAAGGGGAGGGATGCTCGTCGTCTCGCTTAGGGGTTCAAATTTCGGATTTTGGTTTCACTTAGGGTGTTCTGGGCGCCTTTTTCTTTAGGGTAGCGCGCGAAGAAATATGAAAGTATATACTTACACTTTTACATTTTTACGTAGGTGAAAGTATTAGATGATAATGTCTTTGCCATCATTAAAAGTCACTGTATTTTTATATATCCGTGTTTTAATATGGTCTCTTTTAGGGGTCAAGAAAAGCCTGGGCCACGCCCAGATTGGTCTCCTTTAGGGGTTTAATTTAAAATTTCCGACGAGCATTCCCCCCCCCCCCCTCCTCCCCGGGATAAACTTTTTCCTAACAACCTTGAACTTACGGTCAGTTCAAGGTCAAAGAAAAGTTTTACTGATGTACTTTATTACACTTTATCTCTGAAAACGAGATCATTCACATTTTGATGTATTTCATTGAAACACGCCAGCTTGGCTTGGAACAAGAATCGACAAAATACGGCAATGCAACCAAGAAAGGACAAACTTCAAACAAGATCCGCTTCAACACTTACATAACGTTTAGGTGCCTTAAACAAATTTCTGAAAACACAAGCTAGTGAGATTTCCCCTTAATCTTTCGAGAACTCATTGCGATTACGTGTTTACAACATAAGGGCAAAATTTCATGTCACTGTCGAGGCACAACGAAAACCATTTGGGCAAACAGATTTAAAAAGCACTTGTTCGCTCGCATTTTAGAGCGAAACAAACAAATGTCCAAAACAGAACAGATAATTGATATTTAATTCCAGTTGACAATAAAAATTCGATGTTCATTGCTGAACAAAGAAAGAACCGATTAAACCACCTTTCAAAAATACGCATCCACTTTAAATAACGCATCCGTAAAAATAGAAGTAGGTATGAGTAAGTATGAGCAAGAGGTTATGAGGGCGAGAGAACACATCCCCCATACATGGGCCTCTTCCCATGATAATCTTTTTAAATCTACTTTAAGCGCGTAGTCATGCTGCGAGGCTATTTTAGGAAAGACACCTGATTGGTCAATTGTAATGAGGTAATGACCGCTTTGCTGTTCTGCTTTAAGAAAATGGTGGCTGTGGTAGACATTAAAGCCGATCACATGTTCAAATTTCGATTTAGGATTTCACTGGATCATGCGACAGCGAGAAAAATCTTTGCAAGTTTCTTCACAATGACATCTGATCCTCTGACCATGGGCCGCACGGCCATGGGGACGAAACTTAAAATAACTTTCACAGCGTGGCGCGAGGCTTAAAATAAGTTGAAAAAGATTATCATAGGGCACGGGGATGTGTTCTCTCACCTGATAGTCTCTTGGAATGAGCTATTACTGGTATTCTGTTTTGTCGTTGTCGTTCTCTTTCGCTCTCCGTTCGTTTCTGTTCTAGACATAAGTCCTCCAGAAATCATGTAACCTTATCAGAGCTTCTAAAGATATGCCAAAAATTGCAATACAGAGAAGAAAGCAGCTCTAAGCAAATTAAAAATAAACACTCAGCTTTAAGTTTATATCCCTCCGACGCTTGACTTGAATATCTGCGTAGCCACCGGTGTGCACCACAGATATCGTGATATGTCAAACTGGATTGACACCCGCGCAAAATTAAGAAAGAAAACATCTTCCAAACCGTTTTCCACCTGAACACGAAAGGCGTTCACTGTGTAAGAACTATAGTTGATGTAGTATGGCCGTGTAGCCGCGTCGAGCCACAGAAAGCGCGCGAAAAATGAAGCCTCGCTTATGTTTATTTGAGTTAACCTGGGTTGCGCCTGCAATCCAATCGAAAACCAGTACCTGGTCAGCGGTCAACTTTAAAAAAACTGACCTCTGTGAGCTCTAAGCTTGAGCCCACGATATGGTCACGTAATAGTGGTCAGCGATACCTTGTTTTGACAGCTGTCAGTTGATCAAAACATGGATGTCCAATATCAAAGATGTTTACTGTAAACTAGTATGATACTGGTCACAGTGGCATACATGGACGAGTGGACATACGTGTGTATCTACGGACGGTCGATGACGTCATGGCTATAAAACCAAGATTTCTCGCATCGATGGGTTACCACCACTTTCTTAACAATGGTGCTTCACTTGCGCGACTTCGGCGCGCGCGGAGCTCCGCTATTATTTATTCACTTATATAGCGTTCAATTTCATAGATCTTCCGCAGTCCCATAAATGTAATTTACCAATGATAATAAAAAAAGAACATAAAACTGAGATTTACAGGTGGCT
>OX421454.1:15895622-15905622 GCA_949126865.1 Montipora capitata | reverse complement strand
GTCGTGACGGCGGTATGGTTCGTGACGATTGGGGAACACCACGTTCGCACCCATGCCAAAACAACCCAAGAACTCGAAGACCGTGTTGGTGACTGGATTGAAGCCGTCCACCCTCCAACGTCGACTAGGGATCCGGTATTCGCCTTGGTTGCGAGCATGCTGGATACGTTGGTTTCGAAGCGGGTCTTCCTCCTGCATCCGATGTTCTTGCCACAACAGCCATTCCATAGCGGCCTTGGAGTGATTGGTGATGAGTCGCCATCCCTTGACAGGTTTGGAGGTGATGGTCTCTTCCTCCATGCGGTTGAGGCGATAGTCATGCAGACAAGCTCCTGCAATTGTCATTTTGTCTGTTCGCGGAATTCACGACAAAAGGTCAAACAACCCTCTCGGAGGAGTTTGACGTCAGAGATACAGTAGTCCCAACATTTTTATGGCCTGACTTGTAAGGTCACACGACCATTTGAGAGGGATGAGGGGGGTATCCCCAACATTTTTATGGCCTGACTTGTAAGGTCACATGACTATTTGAGAGAGATAGGGGGGTATCCCCAACATTTTTATGGCCTGATGCCTCCTCAAGGCCAGAGAGAGTGGTTTGGAGTTCACTACGTGGCAGAAGACGATTTGGATCAATAAAGACAAGATACATGGAAGTCCAGAACTTGGCTTTTTTAATGTTTGTAACCACAACAGCAACGTCAGTCAGCGATGAAAGTCTTTTACAATTTGAGCTTTTGTTTGGCTTGCATGATTCTCTTCACGATGGCTTCAGTCCAGGTTTTCTTGCCGGGGAGATGGTTGATGGCCTTCACCATTTTTGCATCGGCTTTCCATTTGTCTTGTAAATTCTTCGCCTGGGAATAATCGATGTCATGTTGTTTGGCAATCTTGTCCAACCGATTGATGCCCGGATCGCCTCGCTTGAGTCTCTTTTTCAAATGCGTCCCCGGTCCCATGTACTGGTACCCTGGCCAATGAAATTCGATGCCCGTTTTCTCCAACAGCTTTTGCAGATCCAATTTGCCCCCTTTCTGGCGCCGTCGTCGCCGGGTCTTGGGAGGCAAGGCCTGCCTTCGGGTCGTGTGCTTTTTCTGACGGTGCTTATAAGTCCTGCCCATCGAGACGGCGTCGGAGTTTGGTGTCAAAATCCAGCCAACCGGGTGGGCGTTGTAATTTATCTGTTTCGGTCGGGCGACGACCTCGGTTCTTACGAGCTTTCCTCTTGGCAGAACGGGCCGTCCCTTCCATCATCTCAACAACAGTCTCACCCAACACGGGATCTCCACCAAAGGGGAGTTCACCCCCATCGTCTTGGGGGTGGCTTTCTTCTTCTTTGCTTTCTTTTTTGGCACTGGCGTCGTCTTTTTAGGAGTCACAAAACGAAGACGTTTCTTCACTTTAGGAGGTGGATCCGCGGCGGCCGGCGTGGCTAGAGGTTCCGCCTCAGCTGCTGCTGCCGGTTGTTTATTTTTTTTCACCAGCTGCGTCCACAACGTCTGTAACGGGCCTTGCGTAAACGCTTCTCCCTCCAGGACCTCCTCCAAAACCCACGAGACATCGAACGGCTTTGGCCCATTTACGCACTTCACGCAACAAAGGTTTGACCAATGCTTCTTTCATGGCTAACGGGATGTCCTCTGCCATGAGAAGGGCGGGTTCTCTAGCAGCCAGACGTGCAGCTTTGGTCACTTGAGAATTATCGGTCAAACGTTCTTTGTGCACTTGCTCCAACCGACGGAGCCGTTCCGGATCCACCAACACCCGTTTTTGAAACCCAGGAATGACGTCGTTGTCACCACTCATCGTAACGTGTCCCAACATTCGTGTGATGCCTCGTTTTTATAGTCGAGGGTTTGTTTCTCTTGACGTTCTCGTTCCAAATGCCCTTCCAATTGACGTACTTGATGTTTCAGATCGCCCAGCTTTCGTTCGAGTTGACTTAGGTCTTTATTCCGTTCTTGAAGTTGGTCGGTCAATTGACGTATGATCTCGCATTGTTCACGTTTGCGATGTCGGATCTGATCTTTCATCGCACAAATCGAATTGAACGAGAACCGTACGTCCACGTATCACACCATCCATCGTCCATGTTATGCAATCCTTGCCAGAACTGGATCACAATGACATCTCATCACCCACCTATTCTCTTTTATGGACGCGTCCACCGTGCAGGCAATGGTTGCAGGCCGTGTTCAAACCTTGCCAAAGACCCCGACCTTGCTGACTCATCATGATCTGACGACGCTTATTCAAGGAATGTTTACGACAGGTCATGTCTCTCAGTGCTTGTTGATGGGGTCGTAACTTGGTCAGGGTGAACGACGATACGGAAATCTGTCCATGAAGCGTGTTCATGACCAATTCGCTCAAGGCATTGATCTGATCGGCATTGGCCGCTTGCAAGCGTTCGCTACGTGTCTGATGATTGGCTGCCTTCAAGATACTCCGAAGAAACGGGAGTTGACGCCCAATACGCCCAGACATGATGAGACGATCCTTGGGTTTTTGGATAGGTTCCCTTTATACTTAACATCGACCTCGTCATCGGGTGGAGGCTTCCAGCCCTTTTTTGACACCGTAACCAGCCGCGGCTCCCACACCTCCTAACGCTGCTGCTTTTCCTGCTGCAATCAGACCAGGAATCGCCAAAGCGAGCAATGGAAGGATGCCTCCGCGTTGTCGTCGTTTTCGAACGCCTGGACGTCGCATCACGCGCTTTCTTCGTCTTCATACCATCACACGTTTGTTTTCCGCGAAAGGAGGCGTAATGTCCTGTGGTAAGTGCAGCTCCCATCCTTTTATATCGTTTGTCTTTGCCCAAGAGGAACTCATTGGCGCTCGTACACCACCGTTGGACCGTCCTGCTGTGTCACATGACTGAACAACCGGAATCGGTCGTCAGACGCAGGATGAAGGTCGATCATGAGATACCCGTAAGGACGTTGCGTGCACGCGACAAAGAGTTTGAGGACGTCTCGCCATCGATCTGGAAAGGCTTGGAGGACCAACGCGCGACATCCCGTCTGAGCCCTGGGATTCTTGAAGACGATCACGTAATGCGCATTGCGCGAAATGGTCTTGGCAAATTTCCCAGGTGGAAACAGATCTTGACACAAGTACAAGACCGTAATGTGTCGATGATGGGATTCTCGCGTGAAGAGATCCAACACGCGTTTACCGTTCCCTCCTTCATCCATGAGATCGTGCAAGACCAAAACCCCACCTTGAGGAAACCATGTTTGAAGATCGGCGACTTCAGGGATTCCTTCGTGAAACTGGATGCCTTGACGTTTCATGCCATCGAACCGGAGTTGCCATACGGCGTAACAGTAATGACACGGTCGTGTCTTTCTGCCCTCAAACACGGTGCCTTCCGTCAAGAGAGCTTCGGTCAATTGCGTCTTGCCACTTCCCGATGGACCGACAATCATCGTACTACTGGGCATACGTATCGTGACAAAAGCAAGAAAGGACGAGAGGGTACACTTCTTTTAAAGCGCCCGGTTGTGTACTGACGTTCTGGGTTATACTCCATCACTTGATGGACTCCCATCCTTGATGTTATACTTGTACGATCCGACTATTTATGTAAGACAAGACACGCATACCGTTTCCATGAGTTACGCTTTTTTTATTCACGAATAACAACAAAGTCATGCGCAATACACGATTGGTTCGAGGGCATGCCATACAAATCTTGAACCAAAAGACGACGGACTTGATTGTCCACCACCCGATCATTCCCCACAAAATCGTACGAGGAAAATCCTTCTAAAAACTCTTCCATGGTCCGTCCTCGGGCTCGTTCTTTTAAAAACAGCAAAGTATAATGACCACACGCGGTACTCTTCAAGGGACGGGACGGTAACCCATCGGAAGGATGCACGCCGTGAAAGACACGTTTCTTGTCGTCGATCTGGAACACATTTTCGAACTTACCCCATACCACTACCGTGAGATTCTTGTTAGGGTTGGCACGAAAATCGATTTCCAAACGGACATTGCCGCCTTGTCTAGGGTTTCGATGTCCTGGAACATCCGCTTCTCCATTGGGTATATTGTTAAAGGCGAACAACGTACAATTCTTGTCCTGTTCCCATTCACTGGGTTGGATCATACTGGGACGATGATTCAGCAACGAGCCACTGACTTCTAAGAAACGATGGTATCCCAGAAGGTCTTTACGGCCATTGGCTCCATTCAATTCCAAGGTTGGGTACGGATATTCTTCACTGTCAATGACTTGACGAATCCGGATCATCCCAAATTTCTGGAAAGCGAATGGGTAATACTCCAAATCGCCATTGAAGCCTCGACTGTCCAACAACCCCACGATCATCCGGTCCGGCACCTGGCCCACAAACACGTTGTGTTCCATGAACTTGGTGGTCCGTCCATCGAACGAAAACGTACGGATCTCGCTTCGGACCACTGTTCTTTGGCTTTTCTCTTGGCCTGTAGGGCATTGTAGACGGATGGGTTCAGCGACAAACGGCAGACATGCAGCGTCACTTTGAGGTCACCTTGACTCAACGTCACTTGACGTTGGACACCCACACCGTCCTGTGCGAAAAGCTTCCAGATGCGGATGCACGATCAAGGTGGCTTTATTGTTGTTGTAGAATGGTACGGTGGCTGTCTTCAAGGGAGTTGCATCACCGTATCCCCATCCATTCGTCGTGCAAATGTCATCAGGGACTCCACCAGCAGTTAAGTGTTCTGTCACATTCAAATAATTCACCCAACCTTGAGGCGCCAGCAAGGTCTCCCCTTCATCTTGATTGTAATTCAGCAATGTTTCCAAGAAGGCATTGTAAGCGTACGTATCGGTCTGTCCGCATCTGAAGCCGGGTTGGCATCAGCCACGATGCCATTCGTCGATGCCGAATTCAATTTCAATTCCACTTCCAAAAAAGTCCGGTTCAAATCGACAAAATCGTCCAAGGCTGGAATGGAAAAGTAAATGGGTGTGATCCCCGTACTGGATGGACTGTACTTCACGCTGCGATACCCTTGCACGGTCACGTTGGCCGAGGGGACTGTAAACACATCCAAACTCATCGTTTCTTCGGGTCAAGCACGGGACTAAGGCGTACTCAGGAGGTCGTGACACGGCTCCGCTCAACCAACCACCAACCTGACGTGCATGGTCGGTGCCTTTTATACTGGAACCTGGCGTCCGATACCGACTCAATGCCCGTTGACGACGCAGACGCGATTGAACCACGTACGTGTTCATGTTCGACCAAAGATGTTCGAGACTTTGCGTTTGGCTTTTTTATAGACGTGCTGGCCTCCCGCTTTCACCCCAGCTTTGATCAGCGGCCGCCTTTCCGTTTGACTCCTTGTTTCAAGGTTTGTCCGATGACGTCTCCGACAACACCTAGGGATTTTCCACTGGAAGCTGTACGAAGTCCCGATTGCAACGATTCCAAGACCACGGGTGCAGCGATCTTAATCAATTACTCTGTGAAACCGTCCCCGTCTTGACCACGTGCAGCGGGAGGGTAATACCGGGTCAGACTTCCACCTCTCATCTGGATGTATTGTCTTTGCCTAGAAGAGCTACCGGTTTTTATAAGTGCGCCCAACGACGACGAAATTGAAAGGTGACGATGGTCTTGCTTTTCCAAACGCGACCAGATGTCCACTGCTTTCGGCCAAACTGACTTCGATCACGCCCAAGTACGGGCGAAACGGTAACCATTGGATGTGTAGAGGTTCGAAATACACAGTACCCACACCACTTCGTCGGTAATAGACTTCACGTACTAAAGGATGCGATGCATGCCCCACAATGTTACTGTTCACCACATCCGAATACAAGAGCAAGGCTCGACGTCTGGGTGACGGCCTGTTCGAAAGCTTTATTGAGATTCCGAAATTTTCACTCCACCTTCTGACTCAGGACGAGTTCGTCGTTCGATCCAGAGGGGACGGACCACAGACGATTGGTAGGCCATTCAGTCGAACTCACATGGGTCATTTTCTGGGCATCCTTGTCGTAGAGGGAATATTCGAGATTGGGACCCAAGTTGTACGTTCCATCCTTCATTCTCGTCAACCAAACCGGTACCGAGTGGATGCTAACCGAATCTATACCCAAACAGATACGGTTCACCGCGATGATCTCATTCGAAAGCAATCCGCCATCGTCGATGGGGTGGGATTCATGAAAGCTCTCCTTCATCAGATGGAATGGCAGAGATACACGACGCTCCAAAACATTAGAGGTGGGAGCGTGCTTGATCATCGACGGGTGACGTTTCGTTGGGAAGAAGAGGATGCCGTGATGGAGCGGAAGACCTTACGCCATATCAACTCAGCCGACATCCGATTTTCCATTCAGAAACATGTGGCCTTACGCTTGGGATGATGACAAACTGTCTTTGTCGGGATCCAACATTCTTTCAAATCCAACCCTTGGTCGGGCATGGACACAAAGGTCAGACCCACTTCCCAGTCTCCATCAAATTTCACAGGATGCGGTAAACGGACTTTGAAACTGCTGCTGGTATTATTCGGAAATTCTGGCGAGACATCACTGAGTAAAACGACACGATCCATGACGTCGACGACGAAAATGGAGACAGATGGTCGTCGTTTGATCCGTGGGGAAGGTTACGGGACGCCCGTTCACTTCTGTCACACTTACGTTTGCCGTCTCGATCGTAGATCCGCGAAGACGATGGTATTGCACCTGACACGGTTCCCACCATGCCTCTCCGCTTTTATAGGGCACCGTCCGAAGCAGTTCGTCGTACGAGTCCTCCAACCATTGACTCTCCACCAGATTCACATAGACGAATAAGGGACGTTCGATCATCTGCCCGCCAATGGGGTCTTTTTGAATTTCTCAAACGCTTCATTGTTGCGTACGAATCGCCAGTTGAAAGCGTTCGCCAGGACCATGAAGTGGGCTCCCTGGTACACTACAGACCATCCCTGACCCTCCGTGACGATTGCTACAGGACTGTGGGCAAAGTCATTGGGATACTCCTGAAAGATGGACCCATCGCGAAAAGACTCTTGGGTGTAGTCTGCCTTGGGTGCTTCTTCATCGATGGGTACTAAGAGCATATTGGGACCTCGGTGATAATGCCCCAGCGTAAACCAGTCCAAACCGGGATTGGTCGTCAACCAACCCATGTGCTGAGCCAATTCGAAGACGAATTCAAAATATTTCCATTGGACGCCGCTAATGAACACATGCGTATTGTCCAACACCAGATCGTCCCCTTCCAAGCGGAGCGTCACGCCCATTTTTTTCTTCGTCGTCTTCGAATTCTCCATGACGTCGATGTAGAGTGTATCCCCAGCTTTCAGACTCTCTGCGATCTTCTGTTCCATCTTGTCGATGACCTTCTTTAGAAACTCGACGCCCGTCGATGAAGGGGTAATCTCTTACAATATCACCACATCCCGTAGATTCCGTGAGATCTTTCCAGAATTCTTTCCCATTCTTATCCCATTCTTATCCCATTCGTCTGGATGTCCGATGCTGTCGTAATCCTCGTGGACCAGGATGTTCTCGGGCTGCACCTTTTGTGGTGGTGGTGGTGGAATGGCAGGGAACGACGCGCCCGGGAGACCCACTTCCCATCCGTCGTCCTCTTGCCATAGGCGATCTTTAGGCAACCGTGCCTTGAAGTCAGAGGGACCATTGTCAGGAAACTCGGCTTTCTGCACATGACTCGACAAGGTAGCGTAACACGACATGGTTCATCTCTTTTTTATTTTTTATTTTTTAAAAATCTCTTTTTATACATGCGTCAAGGAGGTACGAGGGAACCAACTATCGTATTTTGGGGGCCAGCCCAACCATCGCACTTTCACCGCGTGTCCACGTCGTTGTAAAATCTTTTCCACTCGGAACAAAGCGTCGTCTGGTACGATGACTTTTTGGACATCTTGCTCGTAAAAACTCCCTTCCAAGGGCGTGCCATCCCATTCTTTCAATTGATAAGTAACCACAGGTCCTCGCACCACACGTCTCACAATAAAGACTTCTTCCGTCCAACCAGGGAGATAGCCTTTCTTGAAAGGACGATGTTTCGTACTCAAACGGACACGATCGCCCACCTTGAGTTTAGGTCGAGGGCGTCGTTTCAAACGTTTTCCATACAGTTTGGTCTATACAACGCGTTCATTGTCATCGGTGACGTCTCGTGGGGCCATGCCAACACTTCGATGACGGGTCTGATTGTACCCGTTTAACAATTGAGGAAACACGTTCAGGTACGTTCGAGTATTTCGTGCGGTAAAATACCGATACATGCGTTCTTTCAACGTACGATTGAAGCGTTCCACTATGGATGCTTTGGCGTCCCCGTGCGTCGAAAAGTGTTGGATTCCTTCTCGTTCCAACATCCGACGAAACGGAGCATTGTAAAACTCTTTGCCCAGATCCGTGTGTAAACGTTGAGGTTTTTATCCTTGTCGAAACACGTTTTCAAAAGCTTGAGTGACCACAGTGCCTGTCTTGTTCTTCACGGGGACCACCCAAGCGTATTTGGACAACACGTCGATGACCGTCAAGAGATAGCGATGCCCACCATTTCATCGTTTGAGAGGTTGCATCTCCATGAGATCGGCTTGCAATTGTTCGTCCTTGTGAAAGACCAAGACCGGGAGCGTCTCGAACCATCGTCGAAAGGGGCGATGCAGTGTTTAGGCCAATTCCCATTGCAATTCTCGTCAGGCTTCCTTCTGCGTCAATCCTTGAGCTTGAGCTTACCGATACACATCACCCAATGAACCCGGGGTCTGAGGATCCGTGTAGGCACTCACGATGGGCGTGACGGCGACACGGCGGCGGCGTTTCTGTTTCGACATGTTTTGGTGACGAGCCAATGCGTCGTCAACTCCAGAATGGTCGGGATGTCCTGCGGATGATTCTTTTTAAGGGTTTGCCACGTATGATAAGCACGTTCGGGTCCGAGTGTCGTCATCAACCAGTCCATATAGACGACAAAATGACTCCACTTATAGTCAATCCCTTCTTTCATGACTTCGAACACCGCTAGGGTATCGATGGGTTCGTCGGTAGGAAATCCATCCAATGCGTGTGTGCCTCCGAGCAGCTTCGTCGTTTCCCGACAGAGCCAAGTCAACAAGCGCCAACGAACCCGTTGTTCGAATTCACGATAAGGGAGCTTGGTCACATGAGCGACGACCGCTGTCAACACACGTCGTCCAAACTCAACACACGACATAATGACACACAAATTTGAGGGTTTAAGCTTTTATTTATACCTGATCGATTTCCATCTCAAGCATTTTCAATTGTTCAAAACAAGCATGCAACAGTTCAGGCGTAATGGGGCAGGTGCGTTCTAATCGCCGGCACCACCTCTGCTGCAACTCGTCTTGTTTCATCCACTTTTTCTGTTGAGCCATCCATCGCCGCTTTCTCACGTACTTCTCTAGTTCCTCCTCCAACTTGTCGTCCGGCAGGCTGGGCACCTGGATCACCATCGTTGCGTTCTCCAACTCTTGCTCTTTTCTGGCTTGATAAGGGTCCAATGGAGCGTTCACTTCAAGCAACCCACTGGCTTTTTCCTCCCGTTCTCCTTTCCAACCATTCTTTCTGGCCTCTTGGCATCGGTGCTGAAAGATCTAGTCCGACCATTCACGGTCCAACCATTGGAAGAACAGGCAGGGCATGTTCTGGCGACAAGTCAAGAAAAAGCGACCCACATTAGAGGAATCATGGTTCATCGTTCGTACAACTTTACTTTTCTCCCCACAAAAACAGTGCCATGGTCCTTTCTTGATGTCGTGATGGAGTTGTGGTGGTACTTCAGCCTGCCATTCGTAGGCTCGATCCACACCCACCACCCAAAATGGACACACCTTATCATACTCTTTACAAAAGACGTATCGGAAGGACGGATCCCCTCGGGTCTGGTTCTCGCCTAAAGGAGTCTCGTGGAACGGACACAAGGGTACCTTGGGCTCTGAGGATGGTTCTGGTAGGGATTCCAAGACTGCGCCG
>OX421454.1:15861922-15886922 GCA_949126865.1 Montipora capitata | reverse complement strand
AACGGTTTACTTTGTAAATGCATTTCATGGATATTTCTGCGAAAATTTTATATTGCTTTACATTCTGTAAAAGGGCATGGCAGAAAAACTGAACACCAACGTAGTGCAATGGTCTCTTCGTTTTTGTTCGGATGATTTGCAGAAAGAAATGCAGTTTTCGAACTAGTCTGTCTAAACGACCATGAAAGGGTTATTTTATCGACCCTCGGCTGTGTACCAATGCGTTTATTTTATCGACCCTCGGCTGTGTACCAATGCGTTCTAATTATAACAGCTGATGACTATCAAAGTGCAGTCGTGCGGCCACTTTTCCAGTTCATGTAACATAGCATCTAAGCTGACGGCTTTCAAACGACTGAGTATAGTCAATGTATTAATCACTATCCCGTCGTACTGTGTAATAAGCTTCTCTATAACCATCCTGTGGCAAATTAAGATATGATAAGGCTCCTTGAATTACCAAGTGGACCTAGATAATAGGCAGTTTCTTTCGAAAACACCAACTCGACAGAGTCACAGAAACGTTTCGCTGGTAAAAATAATGCGCTCTTTTCATGTCAATGGCCTTTTTACTCGTGGATATATCCACGAGTTTTGGTGAAGTTCTTTATGCAAATGTCTCATTCCTGCGTAACCGGAAGTTCGATCTAATAAGCCAATCAGGATGGATAATCACAAAACAGCTTAGAAAACTGTGACTTCCTGTGCGCCGCCATTGCTGTATGTCGCTTTTATACTTAAGTGTTTGAGCACCTCCCGCTGCATTTAGAAGCAAGAAACGGAAGAATTAAAGAAATGGCTTTCTTCGAAGGTGAAACAAATATTCTGAACAAGTACAGATTGGTGCAATTAATTGTGCACCGCCTTTCGCAGTATTCACTGACCAACGCGAAGACTTTAATACATGTAGAAATGGAATCGACAGACACATGGTGAGAAGACAGTGCTTGTTCATCCCCTAAGCTCACGGGGGATAAATAAATTCCATGTGGAAGGTGACTGCCATTTGGAGAGTAACATCGAAGCTATCAAAGTATACCAATGTTTATCAAAGCTATCACGAAGTTTTGCAAGCTATGAGTCATCAAAGCCACATGAATACAACTTGAACTACATTCGTGACATGAAAGACAGTGAGGCAACCAAGCAATCCATGCTTCCAGACACTAGTACTTGTGTGGTGGACCATAATGAAGGACTGTCGAAAGACTCGGTCACTGATTATGTGACGAAAACTGATGAGAAATCCGTACCAATCTCCTGGGATAGAGAAAGGGCTGAGGCAGTACATGCTCCCCGGGACAGAGAACCTTCCAGGATTAATTCCTTACAAGAAAACGTCGAGCTTGTTTCAGAAAGACAAGGTAATTAGAAAGTGCATGGTGCATTATTTCAATAAGGACGTACCGAGCTCGTCTGAGTTGAGAAAGTGTTTATCTCTTGCTTTTGGAAAATATTATATCTCTATACCTAAACCGCACCTCAGACGTAACAATCTTCGACAGTAGGATATCCTAATCGTCATTTTTATCTTATCATCTGCAGGACTGCTAAACACAAAGAAGATTTGTCATTTCTATTGTGTATTCGAGATCAATCTGCTACTACGCATTCCAAAAAAAATGAACCAACAAAATGAGAATTATTATCTATCAAGAGAAGAGCTATTGATATCAGGAGACATTGAATCGAACCCAGGCCCTGTTGCTCATGGAACAAGTACACATACAGCACATACAAGACTGAGAAATCCTTCTATAGCACTGTTGCAGGCTCGATTAGGTCAAAAAGGATTGAAGTCACTAGAAAGTACCTCAGATGGTTCATGCTTCTTTTCTTCTGTTGCCCACCAGTTATACATGATCCTTCCTATCACATGAATGTGCATGCTGCTGTAGTTGAATCCATCAGAAACAACGGTCAAAAATTAATTGGACCCATTACAGAGCAATTGTGTGTTTGTTGTCACAGCAACAACATGGTGTGATGCACTTATTGTGCAAGCAGTTTGCAATGTATTATATGTTACTATACATATAAATGAATCCATTGAGGGGTGGGCACCAGTAACTGTTATCAGTCCTATAAGCGGACAACAGGGAACTACTGTGAACATTGGACATCTAGATGGAAGACACTATGTTTCAGCACTTCAGTTAGATTATTATAATGACAGAATTTCAGGTTATGTAATCATTGGTGTTACCAATGTCAACAATTATTCAGAGCCTGGTAATAATTGATTAATTAACGATGGCCAAAAATGATGTGAGTGTCAGTAATAATTTCTACAAAGCAGTGGCAAAAAAGCTTATATGAGAGAATCTATCAAGCGGAAGAGAAAAAATCATTTGAAGAGTTCAGGGAAAAGAAAAACAATGCAAAACGCCAAAACAGATCTGAAAATATTGAAGCAGCAAGGGAATAGGAAAAGAAAAGCAATCCAGAACATATCAGAGACCTAAACAGAAAAGCATAAAACCATTAAAGGAAAGCTATGCAGAGCTCAAGGCTAAACCAAACTGAAATTTGTCAAGGTCAAGACTCTATTAGACATTCCATGTCATAAGTGATTCAGTCCTGAATATATATGCACTTGCTGTGATCAGTTATGGTTCAGTTCATCTGTTTCTAAGTGTAACAGTATCAAATATAGTGATAACTGTTCGCAAGGTTTGTTGGAGGAATGTATAACTGGCACAAAAAGTGTTAATATTACTAAATGGATCTGCTCTACTTGCTGAACCTGATGACATTAACAATATGACCTGGCAACAAAAATCGCACCTTATTCAAAATTACCCTGTCATCTGTGCAACGAACTTTGAACACATGGTACAGCTTTTTATTGAGGATGTGTTAAAGAGTAATCTTATGCCAATTGGAGAAATGATGATACTTATTTCACAGGGTTGAATTCCAGCAAAGGGGATTATCTCACATATCTGCATTATTTTGGGTATGCAGTTGCATATGAGAGCCCCACCGTGCTGTTACACAATTATCCAACTATCAATGCTAATGCATAAAGAGAACTTCAGCCTGCCAATTTCAAACATTCGCGGTAACTTTCATATCCACGAGTGACGACAGTGGCACTTTGATTTATACTAAAGTCGCATAATTCATCTGGAACGAACTTGGGCAAATATTTTTTCTGCTGCTGTTAAATTCGTCTACTGTAAAGACGGGCACAAGACGCATTTATCGCTGTTCACTGGGACTAGTTCTAGTTGTTCTAGCTAATCGTCTGCCCCTTATCCTTGATATTCTACAAAAAGGTGTTGCTTTATTTATGCTAAAAGTGAAATACCATCCAGGTTCTTGACTCGTTACAGAGGAAAAATATTCACAGTTGAAGTTTAATTAATGGCCTGCACACACGAACGATTCGAAACGAAATAAGCGGCGGTTATTGGGTGCTTAATTTATGTTTGACCCTAAAGTATATCTCTATACCTGTGGGCCACTAGTTATTCAGTTGAAGTACTGTCCCGTGTTACCCTCGTTAAATAAAGTTGATTGATTGATTGATTGATTGATTGATTGATTGAACGTCCCAAGAACTCACCCCAGCGCAGTGCTAAATTAACTTTTAGCTGTTAAGAAAATTCGGAGTAAGGAAATAAATGTAAAACAGCTTTGAGGGGGTAAAATTAAGAGACATAAAAAAAAATGGAATTTACAAAAACACGAGCCGACAAATAGCCTTTACCTTGGCTAATTTTCAGTTTAAAGTTCACTAAATGGTGGCGTTTCCGGTAGAGTACTACAACTGTCTAAGAGGTGAAGTAAGATACTCGTTTCTGGGTCACAAAAAGTAATAGCTACTTCGCTCCAACCAGTTATTTTACATCGGCTCAACATTCTCTGCTCGAGAGTCCGGGATTCTTTAGCGGCTTGTATCAAACTAGGAAGTTCACCAATCATGGACTTCCAATTTTTGTGCGCAGTATCTCTACAAAAACAGACCATTACTTCACTCCGACTCCGTGTATTTCGCACTGACGCGGCCAGAGCTTATTCTCGAAAAAAAAAAACCAAAGAACTCGTGGACTCCGAAGAAATCAGAAGCATTAATTTAAAATCTTTATTTAGCAATCAGTTACTTCCAACCTATGACCTCTGTAACACCATTGTAGTGGTCTACCAATGGAATCGTCCAGCCAACTAGGAGATGGTCATTCTCTGTGTTCGTAATAAACTCCATGTAGATCAGAGTTCTAGCCTTTGACATTCCAAACAGGAGCGTCATAAAATGCTGACATTTTGAGCGACATTGGGTACACAAGACGACCAGGTCATGTATGAGAGCTAGCTTCTAAAGAGGACCGACTCATTAGTTCATCGATGAATTAGTTATCCAGTAAGGTCGTGAAATACTATTAAGGCTAATGAGAGGACTATTAAAGACGAGCCACGTTAGAAATTCAAATTGACCTATATTTGATCACGAAAACAACTGTTTTCGATTTCGACAGTCGTTCAGAGAAATCATCTATTTGAATTCAATATCAGTCGATTCTGGGTGACTTGTGTATAAATAATAATTTTCTTTCCTTTCTTATTTATCATCAAGATAGACAAACATGCCTTCTTTTCATAAATTTCCATATTTGAGCCTTCAGCTGCCCGGCGTATTCTTCTTTTTACCTAACGACAAAGAACAACTGGAAAGCACGGCTCTTTAATTGTAATAAAATCAGCCCTCTTTTTCAGTTTTTTTATTCTTAGACTATCTTAGTTGCATGTGAAGCAACTTCCGGGTCAGCTGAATTCGTTGTGATCACAAGCGAGGTCTCAACGAAACTACGGAAATTTGCATCTGTTTACCTCAAAAAGAAAAAAAAGCCAAAGATTGCTTAAAAGTCTTTGAAACTTTACTTGTACAACAAACAGGATTAACTGATTTTTTTTTTTCATACCGGTGTTTGCAACATTTTTCCTTCACTTGGCACAGGAAGTCATCTCTATAGCCACAGTCACTCTTTTTAGTTACTTATTTATTGTTTCTTTAAAAAAAAAATGCATTAGTGTTTCTCTAATGCCATTGTATACGAGTAGGACTGAGTTCACATTAAATCAGAACAACATTTCAGAAGTTTCTTGAGGCCTTCACGGTAGTTTCTGCAAAATGCGAAACAGATGCAAGGATTGACGGCGCAATATGAGATTAAAAGAAACCATGAAGTGTCAAAATACCGAGGGAAGATGTTACATGGCCATGTGCCATAGAGAGACATTAAATTTATAATACTCCAGGGAATTTTGCAAAAAATTACCCCCAACAATATAGCTATGGCCAACTTCAACGCATTTGTGTTTCGTTTATTGCGTTGTATTTCAGCTTCAGTCGATTGTTGACCTGGAATCTTTTGTAGCTTGAGCTTGATAAGGATGATGGAGTATATTATGATTAATAGGATGATAGGTGTATAAACAAAAACTATGTAATAGGCAAGACCATAGTCAGTTAATGATAAAGATTCTCCAAAGGTTTCTTCCCATTGATAAACACAAAATACTTCTCCTTCGTATTTCTCAAGGCTACGTGCGAACAAAACTGGTGACATGGATGCCATCGCAACAATCCATGTGGCGAGAATGAAAAAATTACACCTTTTCAAACTGATCAATGAGGAATGGAGAGGCCACATTACAGCTCCAAATCGACCCACTGCTATCAGAATCAGACTCTGGACGGACACAATGTAAGAGACCTCGGATAAGACATCAGTCAGCTTACACAAGGCATTGCCGAGGACGCCACTGATGAGCCAGGAGTATCGATACAAGTTTACAACTTGGAGGGGAATGTCGATAAGCGGAACAAGTAGGTCAGACATGGCCATATTGACTATGAAAATGTTGATTGGTTTCCTTAAAGTTTTCGTTTTGTAAACAATTATTCCTATACATGAATTTCCGACCAGCGAAACAACGAAGATAAGGCAGTAAGCGACGGTTGCTCCAATCTTGTATGCAGTGGGATTCCAGTGGACGGAGCAGATCTCGGATCCGTTTATTGTTGTATTCATAATGTTCACTGGCACTTGTTCTAGTTCTTCTGATTAAGCGTCTGAAGCTTCTCCTTGTTTTTCTCCAAGGAGATGTTGGTTTATTTATTCTAAAAGTCTTGAAATATTATCTTGACTTTGGATTCCCTACAGAAGGCAATTATTGACTGAATTTAATTAATGTCTTACCGACAACAATCCACGAGAAGTAAACGGTGCCGGTTATTAAATGCTTGACCTCATTGATATATTGTCTACGTCTGCTAAACTCAAAGGTGAGCTCATACTCCTACTACATCCGGTTTGATCAAGCTGTTATTGACGAAATTACTGTTTGGTTGGGTTTTTTTCCTTTTGTTTTGTATTCTTATTTGTTTTCCGCTCTTTAGTGACTTGTGTATTTCGCTGCAGTATACTTTACTTACAAACCAAAAGAAAATAATTTTCTCTTGTTGCAAACACCATACTGCCATAATAAATAATAAATAATGACGAAATTCTGCGGGTGCATTGACCTTAGAGACGGTGATGTTTCAAAGCACTCGTCACATGAAATCTTTCTTTTCTTACAAATGGCTAAGATTGTAGATAGAGCTACCTGTTGGGACTGCATTGATTTCTGTATCGGAAAAACTAAAAGACGATTGCATGACGGAAACACTAAGCATTTTAAAGCATTAATTAATGGTCATCATACCTCAGCTCTTGCGGACCATGTTACATCAGCTGGTCACAGTTTAAAATGGGATCATTTTGAAATTTTAGCGAAAGGGCGATCCGATACTCACTGTGCAATAAAGGAGACACTTTTGATCAAAAGCCGACCTTAAATGAATATGTCACCAGCGAAAAGCTGCGTTAGTTTTTGTCACATCTATTGCCACTTAATAGTTAATAGCTAATAAGCTAGTCAGTGATCCAGTATATTTAAACTTCAATTTTGTATTTATGAACCGTCACTTCTGAAAAGATGTATGCAGAAGCATACGAAACGTCAATTAAAAGATAATTTTAAATGATGCATTTATATCCGATGTTTGTGTGTTATTTCTGAGAAAACTGAGATGCCAAAGAAAAAATATTATTTGTGACAATACTAACAATACCCGCAAAACACTTCGCTTACAATAAAACAAATTACAACATTTGAAGACTAAATTCAAGAACTGTTTTACTTGGCCATTAGCAATTTACAAACGGACTTAACAAAACATTTATTATGACGCATTACATACTTATATACAAACACATTAATATTAGCTCACAACTACCAAAAAAACTACCGTTAACCTGACAAAGGTTTGACTTGAAACAGAGAGCAGTGAACAGGAGTAACATTATTTTTCCCTTTGTGGTGTATTCTGATACCACTGGCCAAACAAATGATCCAATTTGAAGGAACGGGTCCAAATACACTTAAACAACTGGAAGTAAAGGAAACAACTAAGATAAGGGAGTAAGCGACCTTAGCACCAATATTGTATGCAATAGAATTTCGGTGAAAGGAACAGCTCGGGGATCCCTTTATCGCTGTATCCATGTTCACTGGGACTAGTTCTAGTTGTTCTAGCTAATCGTCTGCCCCTTATCCTTGATATTCTACAAAAAGGTGTTGCTTTATTTATGCTAAAAGTGAAATACCATCCAGGTTCTTGACTCGTTACAGAGGAAAAATATTCACAGTTGAAGTTTAATTAATGGCCTGCACACACGAACGATTCGAAACGAAATAAGCGGCGGTTATTGGGTGCTTAATTTATGTTTGACCCTAAAGTATACCTGTATACCTGTGGGCCACTAGTTATTCAGTTGAAGTACTGTCCCGTGTTACCCTCGTTAAATAAAGTTGATTGATTGATTGAACGTCCCAAGACCTCACCCCAGCGCAGTGCTAAATTAATTTTTAGCTGTTAAGAAAATTCGGAGTAAGGAAATAACTGTAAAACAGCTTTGAGGGGGTAAAATTAAGAGACATAAAAAAAATGGAATTTACGCCTTCCTAGGAAAATCCCACCTACAAAAACACGAGCCGACAAATAGCTCTTACCTTGGCTAATTTTAAGTTTAAAGTTCACTAAATGGCGGCGTTTCCGGTAAATTAGTACAACTGTCTAAGAGGTGAAGTAAGATACTCGTTTCTGGGTCACCAAAAAGTAATCGGTACTTCGCTCCAACCAGTTATTTTACATCGGCTCAACATTCTCTGCTCGAGAGTCCGGGATTCTTTAGCGGCTTGTATCAAACTAGGAAGTTCACAAATCATGGACTTCCAATTTTTGTGCGCAGTATCTCTACAAAAACAGACCAATACTTCACTCCGACTCCGTGTATTTCGCACTGACGCGGCCAGAGCTTATTCTCGGAAAAAAAAACGATAGAACCCGTGGACTCCGAAGAAATCAATTAGAAGCAGCAATTTAAAATCTTTATTTAGCAGTTACTTCCAACCTATGACTTCTGTAAGACCATTGTAGTGGTCTACCAATGGAATCGTCCAGCCAACTAGGAGATGGTCATTCTCTGTGTTCGAAATAAACTCCATGTAGATCAGAGTTCTAGCCTTTGACATTCCAAACAGGTGCGTCATAAAATGCTGACATTTTGAGCGAAATTGGGTACACAAGACGACCAGGGCATGTATTAGAGCTAGCTTCTAAAGAGGACCGACTCATTAGTTCATCGATGAATTAGTTATCCAGTAAGGTCGTGAAATACTATTAAGGCTAATGAGAGGACTATTAAAGAAGAGCCACGTTAGAAATTCAAATTGACCTATGTTTGATCACGAAAACAACTGTTTTCGATTTCGAAAGTCGTTCAGAGAAATCATCTATTTGAATTCAACATCAGTCGATTCTGGGTGACTTGTGTATAAATAATAATTTTCTTTCCTTTCTTATTTATCATCAAGATAGACAAACATGCCTTCTTTTCATAAATTTCCATATTTGAGCCTTCAGCTGCCCGGCGTATTCTTCTTTTTACCTAACGACAAAGAAAAACTGGAAACGAAGTGTTTATCGCAATCCATAATACAAACGCACAAGCCACTTGCGGTGAGACGAATATGAAAAGCACGGCTCTTTAATTGTAATAAAATCAGCCCTCTTTTTCAATTTTTTTATTCTTAGGCTATCTTAGTTGCATGTGAAGCAACTTCCGGGTCAGCTGAATTCGTTGTGATCACAAGCGAGGTCTCAACGAAACTACGTAAATTTGCATCTGTTTACCTAAAAAAAAAGCCAAAGATTGCTTAAAAGTTTTTGAAACTTTACTTGTACAACAAACAGGATTAACTGATTTTTTTTTCATACTGGTGTTTGCAACATTTTTCCTTCACTTGGCACAGGACGTCATCTCTATAGCCACAGCCACTCTTTTTAGTTACCTATTTATTGTTTCTTTAAAACAAAAAATGCATTAGTGTTTCTCTAATGCTATTGTATACGAGTAGGACTGAGTTTACGTTAAATCACAACAACACTTCAGAAGTTTCTTGAGGCCTTCACGGTAGTTTCTGCAAAATGCGAAACACATGCAAGAATTGACGGCGCAATATGAGATTAAAAGAAACACGGAAACATACGGGAAGATGTCACATGGCCATGTGCCATAGAGAGACATTAAATTTATAATACTCCAGGGAGATTTGCAAAAAATTAACGCCAACAATATAGCTATGGCCAACTTCAACGCATTTGTGTTACGTCTATTGCGTTGTATTTCAGCATCAGTCGATTGTTGACCTGGAATCTTTTGTAGCTTGAGCTTGATAAGGATGATGGAGTATATTATGATTAATAGGATGATAGGTGTATAAACAAAAACTATGTAATAGGCAAGACCATAGTTAGTAAGTGATGCAGATTCTCCAAAGGCTTCTTTCCACTGATAACGACAAAATACTTCCCCTTCGTATTTCTCGAGGGTATATGCGAACAGGTCTGATGACGCGGATGCCATCGCAACAATCCATGTGGCGAGAATGAAAAAAGTACACTTTTTCAAACTGATTAATGGGGAATGGAGGGGCCACACTACAGCTCCAAATCGACCCACTGCTATCAGAATCAGGCTCAGGACGGACACAATGTAGGAGACCTCATTTAAGAAAGGAATGAGCTTACACAAGGCACTGCCGAGGACGCCACTGATGAGCCAGGAGTACCGATACAAGTTTACAACTCGCAGGGGAATGTAGATAAGCGGAACAAGTAGGTCAGACATGGCCATATTGACTATTAAAATGTTGATTGGTTTCCTTAAAGGTTTCGTTTTGTAAACAATTATTCCTATACAGGAATTTCCGACCAGCGAAACAACGAAGATAAGGCAGTAAGTGACGGTTGCTCCAATCTTGTATGCAGTGGGATTCCAGTGGACGGAGCAGATCTCGAATCCGTTTATTGCTGTCTTCATGATGTTCACTGGCACTTGTTCTAGTTGTTCTGATTAATCGTCTGAAGCTTCTCCTTGTTTTTCTCCAAGGAGATGTTGGTTTATTTATTCTAAAAGTCTTGAAATATTAACTAAAATATTAACTGAAATATTAATTGACTTTGGATTCCCTACAGAGAAGGCAATTAGAGACATCATTTATTAATGGCTTACGGACAACAATCCACACGAAATGAGCGGTGCCGGTTATTAGATGTTTTACCTCATTAATATATTATCAACCTCTGCTAAAGTCAAAGGTGGGCTCATATTCCTACTACATCCGGTTTGATAAAGCTGTTATTGACGGAATTACTGTTTGGTTGTTTTCTTTTTTTTTGTTTTGTAATCTTATTTGTTTTTCGCTCTTCAGTTGTCACCGCTGTTTGTGTGTTATTTCTGAGAAAACTGAGATGCCAAAGAAAAAGAGTATTTACGACAATGCTCACAATACCCAGAAAACACTTCGCTTACAATAAAACAGATTACAACATTTGAAGACTAAATACAAGAACTGTTTTACAATTCACTTGGCCATTAGCCATTTACAAACGGACTTAACAAAACATTTATTGCGGCGCATTACATACAAACACATTAATATTGGCTCACAACATACCAAAAAAATGACTGTTAGTGACAAAAGATTTTACTAGCATATTCTTGGTTAGCTTAATTGAAACAGAGAGCAGTGAAGAGGTGTAAAAATATAGTTTTTTCCCTATGTCGTGTCTCCTGATAACACTGGCCAAAAAAATGATCAAATTTGAAGGAACGGGTCGAAATACACTTAGACAACTAGAAGTAAGGGAAACAACGAAGATAAGGCAATGAGCGACCTTAACACCAATGTCGTATGCAGTAGGATTCCTGTGGAAGGAGCAGCTCACGGATCCGTTTATCGTTGTATCCATGTTCACTGGCACTTGTACTAGTTGTTCTGGCTTACGGTCTGCACCTTCTCTTTGTTCTTAAACAAAGAGATGTTGCTTTATTTATGCTAAAAGTGAATTACCATATAGGTATATTCACAAAGTGAAGTTTAATTAATGGCGTCCACACACGAACAATTCGACACGAAATAGGCGACGGTCATTGGGTGCGTAGTTGATGTTTGACCCCAAAGTATACCTGTAACAAGGCGAAGCAGGTAGCTCAGTGCTAAATTAATTTTAGCTGTTAAGAAAATTCGAAAAAAGGAAATAACTTTTAAACAGCTTCGAAGGGGTAAAAGTAAGAGTCACATAAAACATTGCAATTAACGCCTTCGTAGGAAAATCCCACCTAGAAAAACAAAAGCCGACAAATAGCCCTTACCTTGAATTATTTTCAGTTTAAAGTTCACTAAATGGTGGCGTTTCCGGTAAAGTAGTACAACTGTGTAAGAAGTGCAGTAGAATAATCGTTTCTGGGTCACCAAAGAGTAATAGGTACCTCGCTCCAACCAGGTATTTTACACCGGCTCAGCAGTCTCTGCTCGAGAGGCCGCGATTCTTTAGCGGTTTCGATCAGTACCATAGCTACAATAGTAATCTCGCCTTATATCGAATCATAAACTTCCAATTTTTCTGCGCAGTATCTCTACAAAAACAGACCATTACATCGCTCCGACTTCGTGTATTTCGCACTGACGCGGCCAGAGCTTATTCTCGGAAAAAAAAAAACAAAAAAAACGAAAGAACCCGTGGACTCCGGCGAAATCAGAAACATTAATTTAAAATCTTTATTTAGCAATGTTTGTTTATTCATTCTAAAAGTCTTGAAATATCATCTTGACTTTGGATCCCTACAGAAGGCAATTATTGACAGCATTTAATTAATGGCTTACGGGCAACAGTCTACACGAAATGAATATCTGCTAACGTCAAAGGTGGGCTCATATTCGTATTAGCTCTGTGCTAAATTAATTTTAGCTGCTAAGAAAATTCGAAATAAGGAAATAGCTGTTAAACAGCTTCGAAGGGGTAAAATTAAGAGTCACATAAAACATTGCAATTAACGCCTTCGTAGGAAAATCCCACCTAGAAAAACAAAAGCCGACAAATGGCCCTTACCTTGAATTATTTTCATTTTAAAGTTCACTAAATGGTGGCGTTTCCGGTAAAGTAGTACAACTGTGTAACAAATGCAGTAAAATACTCGTTTCTGGGTCACCAAAGAGTAATAGGTACGTACTTCGCACAAACCAGTTATTTAACATCGGCTCAGCATTCTCTGCTCGAGAGGCCGGGATTCTTTACCGGTTTTGATCAGTACCATAGCTACAATAGTAACTTCGCCTTATATCGAATCACGGACTTCCAATTTTTCTGCGCAGTATCTGTACAAAAACAGACCATTACTGACGAGGCCTGAACTTATTCTCGGAAAAAAAAACGAAAAAACCCGTGGACTCCGGAGAAATCAGAAACATTAATTTAAAATCTTTATTTATGCACTCAGTTACTTCAAACCTATGACATCTATAATACCATTGTAGTGCTCTACCAATGGAGTCAGTGTCCAGGCAACTAGGAGATTGTCATTCTCTGTGTTCGAAATAAACTCCATGTAGATCAGAGTTCTAGCCTTTGACATTCCCAACAGGAGCGTCATAAAATGCTGGCATTTTGAGCGACATTGGCTATACAAGACGACCAGGTCATGTATGAGAGCTAGCTTCTAAAGAGGACCGACTCATTAGTTCATCGATGAATTAGTTATCCTGTAAGGTCGTGAAATATTATTAAGGCTAATTAGAGGACTATTAAAGACGAGCCTGGTTAGAAATTCAAATTGACCTATGTTTGATCACGAAAACAACTGTTTTCGATTTCGAAAGTCGTTCAGAGAAATAATCTATTTGAATTCATTATCAGTCGATTCTGGGTGACTTTTGTATAAATAATAATTTCTTTCCTTTCTTATTTATCATCGAGATAGACAAACATGCCTTCTTTTCATAAATTTCCATATTTGAGCCTTCAGCTGCCCGGCGTATTCTTCTTTTTACCTAACGACAAAGAAAAACTGGAAACGAAGCGTTTATCGCAATCGATAATACAAACGCACAAGCCACTTGCGGTGAGACGAATATGAAAAGCATGGTTCTTTAATTGTAATAAAATCAGCCGTCTTTTTCAATTTTTTTATTCTATCTTAGTTGCAGGTAAAGTAACTTCCGGGTCAGCTGAATTCGTTGTGATCACAAGCGAGGTCTCAACGAAACGACGTAAATTTGCATCTGTTTACCTCACAAAAAAGCCAAAGATTCCTTAAAAGTACAAGAAAACTTTACTTGTACAACAAACAGGATTAACTGAATTTTTTGTTTTTTTGCAACATTTTTCCTTCACTTGGCAAAGAAAATCATCTCTATAGCCCCAGCAACTCTTTTTAGTTACTTATTTATTGTTTCTTTAAAAGAAAAAGTGCATTAGTGTTTCTGTAATGCCATTGTATACGAGTAGGACTGAGTTTACGTTGAATCAGAACAACACTTCAGAAGTCTCTTGAGGCCTTCACGGTACTTTCTGCAAAATGCGAAACAGATGGAAGGATTGACGGCGCAATATGAGATTAAAAGAAACCAGGAAGTGTCAAGAAAATAAAGGAAGAAGCCACATGGCCATGTGCCATTGATTAAAAATATAATATTCCAGGGAAGTTTACAAAAAATTAACCCCAACAATATAGCTATGGCCAACTTCAACGCTCTTGTGTTTCGTTTATTGCGTTGTCTTTCAGCATTAGTCGATTGTTGACCTGGAGTCTTTTGTAACTTGAGCTTGACAAGGATGATGGAGTATATTATGATTGCTAGGATGATAGGTGTATAAACAAAAACTATGTGATAGGCAAGAACATAGTCAGTAAATGACAAAGATTCTCCAAAGGCTTCTTCCCACTGAATAACGCAAAATGCTTCCCCTTCGTATTTCTCGAGGCTAAGTGCGAACAGGTTTGGTGACGCTGTTGCCATCGCAACAATCCATGTGGCGAGAATAAAAAAGTACACCTTTTCAAACTGATCAATTGGGAATGGAGGGGCCACACCACAGCTCCAAGTCGATCCACTGCTATCAGAATCAGGCTCAGGACGGACACAATAAGGGACACCTCACCTAAGAAAGGAATCAGCTTAGACAAGGCATTGCCGAGGACACCACTTTTGAGCCAGACGTTTACGTACAAGTGTGCAACCTCCTTGGGAATGTAGATTAGAGGAATAAGCAGGTCAGACATGGCCATATTTACTATTAAAATGTTGATGGTTTTCCTTAAAGTTTTCGTTTTGTAAACAATTATTCCTATACAGGAATTTCCGACCAGCGAAGCAGCGCTAGCGGAGATTAGTCAGTAAGCGACGGTTGCTCCAATCTTGTATGTAGTTGGATTCCACTGGAAGGAGCAATTCCTGGATCCGTTTATCGTTGTATTCATTCTCACTGGCTCTTGTTTTAGTTGTTGTACATGTTCTGATCAACCGTCTGCACCGTCTCCTCGTTTTTGTATAAGCAGGTGTTGCTTTATTTATGCTTAAAGTGAAATATCATCTGGGCTTTTGAGTTACAGAGGGAAATTAATGACAATGTTTAATTCATTGCTTGCGAACAACAATGCAACGAGAAATGAAGAAGGTTTTTTGGTGTTTCGAGTTATTATTATATTGTCAACATTTGATCACCCCAAAGGTTGGCTGATATTTGTATTAGATCCTCTTGAAGAATATTGTTATTGCATGACTTTAAGGGACAAAATATTTCATTCAAAAACTATTGATTTGGTTAATCTTAACGGCGAGCGGTGTACAGGTGCACAAGTACTACTCGGAGGGAAAGAACCTAATACATTTACAAAAAAACAAAATAGAAGCAAAGCCAACGGACATCGTTATTACTTTTATTTAAATTCTCCCTTGAGGTAAGGTTTCTTTCTGCTCTCAAATTTGTCTAGTAGTCATACTCACATGACTAATCGACAAAAGTTGAATTCGTGAGGAACACACAAACTGATAAAAACATATTTCAACACATCTGAGAATGACAGGAAACACCGATTAATTAATTCGGCACCTAAAGTATTGCTAGTGAGAAAAAAAAATATTTGGCTAGTATTTCGAGGATGTAGTAGAAACGCGACACATTCTGAATCACAAGTTGCATGCATCTGCAGCTTCGTATACGAGTCAAAAGCATAAAGTGATATAGGGCCGTAACCAGACTATGCAGACCAAGACGAGGCAAGTTTCGAGCGCCCAAGGCGCGAACCGCCAGGGAGGTCTGGGGCAATTGTTTTCAAATGCTCTTGGGAATATGCAGTGTCCCTAAGAGCATTTGAAAACAATAGTTTATGCAAACCATGGGCGGCAAACAAAGTGTATCACGGGGCATTTGAAAATAGAGAATGGTCTCTGTTGCAAATTGACTGAGATAGCTCCCTTTATATGCTTGATGTTATAGTAGGTTGAGTGAATGACGTCATCAGTCATGTCATTCGTATATTCTACACAATTTTTTAAACTTAAATATCTTCGGAACCAATGTAGATATTTCCAAACGATAAACGGCGTTTTTAATCTTTCCTGGAATTCTATGTGATAAACCCTAAAATTTAAGGGATAAAAATTTGATCATAGTAGCACTTTAACTTTAAAATTTGTGTCACTTTTCAAGGGTTTACAGGAAAGATGAAAAAAGCTGACTTTCACTTCAGTGGTCTTCATGCAATTTCTTGTTAATGAATTTAACATACTATACTGCCCAGGAATGACACTGTTGTAGGCTAGTCGCAGGAAAGAAGGAGACCTCTCTATTTTAAAGTTAGCCATAAGCACTTTTCTTTCAAGCAGTACTTTCCAGTGGCAATTGTATATGTGATATGATTGTTGTCGAGCAGCTTCTTTGCCTGTCATCATCATAGTCATAATTGGTACTCATTTGAGCACTCATGACAGAACAAGTAAGTAGTAATGATGTCATTGGAGCGCGAATTTCGCATGAACTCAACCTTCAACCTGCAAGGAAAACGTGCCGACTGTACACACTAACAAGTTCTCGATCCTTGAAAAGTTTTTCCTTGACGAGTTTTCCTTGGTAATGTAAATGGAAAATATGACAAGTCTTCCTTGACAAGTGCATTTGACAAGTAATTTACACTGGCGAATATCGTCCTTGACAAATGTCCTTGTTCAAAAACTAGCATGCCAGTTTTTGAACAAGGACACTTATCAAGGAAAAAATTGTCATATTTTTCCATTTACAACGCCAAGGAAAAGTTGTCAAGGAAAACTTGCTAGTGTAAATGAGGCTTTCACATAACAATCTGACCCGAATGGCTATCTAAAATACTTAACTAGTCCTGGTTTATTAAAGTGGGTTCTGTAGTCGCTTTGGAGGCAAAGGAAAAGGGTAGGGAAAGAAACAATCTTATAGAATGGTAGTTTGAGGATACGAGCTTGTACTTCATCACTACACCTTCGACTAGACTTGGACGGCCGGCCAGTCTTTAATCGGTATGAGACTTGGAAGACAGAAGGACACCAGGTTTGCTTTCTCCAGAGATTGAGATTCGTTGACCTAAAAGAAAAACTAAACCTAAGCAAGGGGTCTTGGCTTCTTCTATCGTGTCAGGCATCTCCATGTTAAATCGAAACTGATCCCCGATTGCCTTATCTTGAATCAAAGTGATTCATCGAATATCTGCATTTAATCTCAGATATGTGCCGGCGGACTCACTGTTGGCTCGATTGAAGACGGATATTAACGATCTCTGCGCTTCATCGAAACTGAAAATTTAAGAAACTATTAATTCAACTATTCTCACAACTTCAGAATTCGGAAATAGGGAAAGACATACTTGGGGTGATTTTGAAAATTGCTGGTAAACGGTATCGACCTAGAATGACTAATTATAATCCCATGCTATACCTACAATAGCTTAAATACACCAGTCACTACCCATAGTCTCTCTCTAACACCTACTGCATCCCAGGTCCTGTCGCTCTAGTGACGCAGAAATATTTGATTTCAGGCTTTTTATCTCCACTCAATCGGCAGAAATTCCATTCTTAGGAGGTCGTGAGTGTATAGGCCTGAGTCAAATAATTGATCCTGCTTCAATCAACACTTGATACTCTTAAAAACTGGATGCGCAATGCATCCTTTAATCCGCATGGTTTAAATGCTTTAAACCTGGTTAATCTAAATGTGTAAAATTACAACTTATTCATACCACTTGCAGATTTATTTGCATCTGTCCATCCACTGCACAGAGGATGTGCCTGTAATTCAAAATCAGAGTCTAGAATGGTGAACACAGGTTACAGTATCACTGAAGGCTTAAATTAAAGTAAGGTGAACTTTGAGTAATGATTGGCTTGAACAACAAAGATGGCTATACCTGAACTAGTCCCTGGATTGGGGTGAACATCACTTGCCAGCAAAATCCCATTGACTACCACTATAAAAATCTACGACAGCCTATAAAGTAAGTAACTTTATTTCAACTCGGGTTGATGAGGCTGATTAGGCCCCTAGCAAATACATGCTAATATGCCGAGAAAAGTGAAATAAATAAATAAATAAATAAATAAAATTATATATGTATATATACATGATCAATTAATAACTAACATTCTAACTATATCAATAAATAAACAATCCTAACTCTTAAAATTATTACAATGAATCATAGAAATCTGTACATTACAGATGTAGTTCTCTCACAGCCTTCCTAAATTCCTTAAGAATTTTCGTTGAACGTAATTTATCCGGTAGAGAATTCCACACTTTGACACCAATAAAGGTTGTAGATTTTAGGCCAACGTTTGTAGTTTTCTTACGTGGGACAACTAGCTTGTTGGTACCTCTCAAGCACTTCACATTATTACGTACGACGAACAAGTCACTTATATATCCCGGTAACATACCGTTAACAGCTTTAAAAATTAATATGGCAATGTCCTGTAGGCGACGATTGGACAAAGTTAAGCCGTAGTCATCATCACCATGAAGGGGCACCCGTTTGTTGTAGACACACCTTAGAGCTCTCACATTAAGCCTTTCCATCTTCTGCTTGTCAGACTCATTACAATTATTTCAGATCGCAAAACAGTAAGTAAAATAAGACATTACATACGAGTTGTAGAGACACATCTTCGAAGAGATTGAAAGCGTGTTCTTTAGCCTGCTCAAAACGTCTAACTGATTCCAAACTTTCTTTGTAATCTTGCCAATGTGTTTACTAAAATTTAGCGAGTTATCGATAGTTACGCCTAAAAGTTGTAAATGGTCTACGATAGGAACCTGTACATCACTAATGCTAAAGGAAAGATCGCAAGGATAGTTTTTTGGAAGAATAATACACTTACATTTCTCGGGGTTGAGCGCAAGCTTATTATCGTCAAACCAACGACTCGCAACAGCGAGATCGTCATTGATTACAGACTTTACCACCTCAGGATCGCGATCACTAAAATAAATTTGATTATCATCAGCATAGTTGAACAAATTAGCACGATTAATAAAATAGAAAAGATCATTAAGTAATTTTTTAAAAAGAAGGGGCCCTAACACCGATCCCTGAGGTACACCCTTAGAAAAAACAACAACATCAGATGTTACATCTTCTATCCTGACACGCTGGGACCTATCTCTAAGGTAACTGTGTAGAAGGGGCAGGCTGACTGGAGCAACACCGTAGGCAGCAAGCTTAGCGAGAAGGAGGTCGTGCGGTATCATATCAAAGGCTTTGCTCAGATCCATAGAAACTGCGCCAACAACACACTTATTGTCAAGTGCATTCCTCCAATCCTCAATCAAACGTAGAAGTACCGCCTCACAGCTGTAGCCCCGTCTATACGCAGACAGAAACGGTGATAAGATAGAACTAAAATAATCAGAGAGTTGGCGTGCAAGACACTTCTCAAAAACTTTATCCAGAGTAACTAGAATCTACACTGGCCGATAGTTAGATTTGTCATAAGGATCGTCCTTTTTGAAGATGGGGCAGATTTCGGCCAGCTTCCAAGCCGCCGGCACAGAGCCAGAGTCAATAATCTTGTTGATAAGAACAGATAGCGGATAAACAAGAGCATGAGCACCATCCCGCAATGTTCTTGGCGGTATCTTATCATAACCAGTTGCTTTTTTTTAATCGAGTGACTTAAGTATATGTTCAAAAATTTGGTTTTATCAACGGAGTTGATAATGTAAATTGGCCACCGTACAGAGATTCTAAAAGCTGACGTTTCGAGCGTTAGCCCTTCGTCAGAGCGAATCGCTCTGACGAATTCGCTCTGACGAAGGGCTAACGCTCGAAACGTCAGCTTTTAGAATCTCTGTACGGTGGCCAATTTACATTATCAACTCCGTTGATAAAACCAAATTTTTGTATACTACTTCCCCACCGACGCGGCACCACAGTTTCTTTAGAAACTACCCCTTCATTCATTAAGTATATGTTCGACTTCAGCTGGACATACAGAGCGAAACTGGAAAGCTTCTTCCGCAGAGCAGTGGGTCTGTATAGCAAAGATACTTGGATGACTGGTAAAACGGAAATCATCATCGTGATGCCCATCGCTATCATTGTCCTTGAAGAAGGATGAAAAGTGCGCGCTAAAAAATTGTTCTACTTCCACCCTCTTTAAGATGAATGGAATCCCGGCTGATGTTTTTCTTTCATTGCATGAAAGGCTTGACTGTTTGCCAAAATTTCTTGGGGTTGCCTTTGGCATTTGCGGCAGTGGTGCGAAAATAGTTAGATACAGCCTTACGCCTCAATGAAGATGCAACGTTTCGTTGAGTCTTGTATCTGTCCCAATCTAGCGGGCACTTAGATTTGTTGTAAAGGCACTTGAATTTGTTCCGTTTCCTAATTGCCTGGAGTAGCTCAGGTGTCATAAATGGTACGTGTTCTCGTTTTGCTGTTTTACGTTTAATTGGCGCATGGTCATCGAGTAAACTTGATAACGGGTAACTCCAAGCCCAATAGATGTCGTCAATGTCCTCGAATATGTATGCGATATCAAATGGGATCGAATGCAAATCATCGCGAAATCGCTCGGGATCGTAATTCTTGAGAGTGCGTTTTTCAACGGTTATAGGGCAAGTCCTAGGGCAGTGTGACCTGCTAACAGCATAGACCAAGTGATGGTCACTTAAGCCCAAATCTAACGTGCCAGACGTTAAAAAAGATCGAGGCCTGTTTGTCAGGATTACGTCGATGAGAGTACTAGATGTTGCAGTCACTCTCGTGGACTCCCTGATCAGGTTGGGGCTTGATTCTAGAACACCCCCTCACTTACATTGAACCTTAGAAAGCTGCTACCGCAGTCCCGCAGTCACTTACATTGAACCTTAGAAAGCTGCTACCGCAGTCCCGCAGTCACTTACATTGAACCTTAGAAAGCTGCTACCGCAGTCCCGCAGTTGTGCCTAGTTTACTTGTGCTACTGCAGTCCCGCAGTGGAGCGTAATTTACATGTATGTACTCAGCACTCGGCACTGCCACCACGGTTCCGCAGTGGTTAAATCTTTCACCGTTATTATGGCAATTTTCAAAAGCTGGAACCAGGGCAAAAAAATTACATCGCCTGAAACTCTGTCGATATCTTTTTTATGTATTCTAGCGTCGATTCTCCCTCGACATTTTGCGAAAAGTTGAAATTATGCGGCTTTGTTTAATTATTGTCTCTTCCCAAAGAAAAAATATCATAATTAATCAATCCATCAATCAATAAATCAATGGCCTTCTATGGCTTGATGTATAATTTACACTTCTGCGTTTCCATTCACATGAAAATTACTGAAATAAAAGTTCAACGGAAGTCGCGCGGCCTTCTTTGTTTATTCCCTTGCAATACAAATTCAATCAAGTGTTACTTCAATTACTCGAACCAACTTGTTGTAAATCACTTTCATCGGACACTGTTCATTATTTCAACCGAAAAAAAGTTTAACAGAACCCATGCTTTCTCCTTTTGGATGAGTTACTCACACCAAAAACAACTAGACCCTCCGTGAGGGTACACTGGGTTGCCTGTGGTACGTGCAGCGTTAAAGGCAATTTTTTTCAAGTTGGGTGGTCATTAAGACCATTTATTATATGGCTTGTGTTTGTAGCCGATATAACGCGCGCTCTGATTGGCTAATTGTGACTGAATTGTAGGGCATTATTCTTCCGTAATGCCCACGGGCCGATTACCGGCTTGCAAAAACAAAGCAAAAGGTAATTAAAAAAACATATTTTCAACAGCGTATAACTTATTTACAGACAACTGAAACATTTTATAAAAGCGAAAGTTGAACGAAAAAATTTAAGAAAAATAACAGTAAAATATGTTTTCCAGGCAAAATTTGGTCATTTTAGCGTTGATTACGAATTTTTGGATGCAAAACTAAAATTTTCTGCAATTTATCTGCTTTCTTGGACATCAGGAGCCATAATCAGGGATTGTGGCTCTAATCAGGGATTATGGCTCCAGTGGACATAAATTCGACCGAAAACTGATGAGGCACGAATATTTTTAGATTTTTAGGAATAATCGGATTAGCGGTCAATGCGTAATGTGATAATGCGATAAAAGTGTCAAATTTGCGACCCGTTGCGAACGGCAACGGAAGCGGTCGCATTACGAATAATTAACCTCTGTTTGCCAAAAACCACCCAAATAGCCGATTTTTCGACGGAAAATTCATCCCAGAGGATAAAACTATTCACTGGACATGTAATAAAGGTAAATATGTTCGAGCGAAAGCGAAAACAAGCGAATATTTTGAGGGAAAACACAATTATGTGAGATTAAAGGAAAATCTGTTTAAGACACGCAATTGCATCGCTCCGAAAATAATTTTACCTTTTCAGCGATTTTAACGCTTGAAACTCCATCCAATCCACCTGGTCTAGTCTTTGAATTCACTATTATCGAAGTCCATTACTCGTCGCTTTTAAGCTTGTTCAGTATCCAATTGACTTGCCATTATTGAGCTTCATAAGGGTATATTTTGTTCAAAGATCCACTAAAACGCCATTCGCGTTACATGACTTTCGAAGCCATTGCCGGTTAAGTTAATCGTTCTACTGTGTCCACCAGAAAAATCTACGCATTTCCCACTACCCTCTCGATCCTAAGAAAATACACGCAGAAGACTCTATGCACAAAGACACCACTTAGCAGGGGAGTGACAGGCAAGACTTTTACCGACACGGAAAATAATAAAACGGAGAAATCTACCTATTTTCTGACTGGGATTGCCATAGGCAACCCAGTAATAAACAAGTAACGTTGTTCTAGCAGGTTTTGGCTAGGAGGCGACACTTTTTATCTTAAGAATCAACGTTCGACGATATCTATCTCAATGACATCTCCTTCATGAATTAAAGCGGGTCCAGTTAGGACGAAAAAAACCAATATTCTTACGGCATTGTCTTTAAAGTCGTTTTGTTAATACGTTGCTATCGAAATGCTTCACTATAATGAAGAGGCTTACATCTACTTTATCGGAGGAATCTTCAAGCATAATTACATGCTTAACCAATCATAATTACATGCGTAACAATCCAAACATGTAACGCAGGCCAGCATTTCTTCATACGAAATAAAAGTGAATGACCTGAATTTCTCTCATTAACTACCAGTTGTCAAACATTTTGTTTACACGATCTCCACACGGACTGGCCGACAATTGTCACTCTTTTAAAATCTTAGCTTTTCTTTTACGGTTCCGTTAACTACACGTTCTACCGAGAGCGTGTGAACAATATAGCACTCGTTTACTGATAAAGCCTAAGCGCCCGTTTCAGTGATAAGGCCTAAGCACTCTTTTAAAATCTTAGCTTTTATTTTAGGGTTCGGTGAACTACACGTTCTACCGAGATCGTGTGAACAATATAGCACTCGTTTACTGATTAAGCCTAAACGCCCGTTTCAGTGATTAGGCCTACAAGCACTTTTTTCAAATCGTTCCTTTTATTTTACGGTTCGGTTAACTAAACGTTCTACCGGAGAACGTGTGAACAATATAGCACTCGTTTACTGATTAAGCCTAAGCGCCCGTTTCAGTGATTAGGCCTAAGCACTCTTTTAAAATCTTAGCTTTTTTTGGGGGGTTCGGTTAACTACACGTTCTACCGAGAGCGTGTGAAGAATATAGCACTCGTTTACTGATTAAGCCTAAGCGCTCGTTTCAGTCATAAGGCCTAAGCACTTTTGAAATCTTCATTTCCCTTTCACTTTCTCACTTACATTCATTGCCCACTATGGGACTGCGGGCCGCGGTAGCACTTTCAACAAAAACTTACTAACCCACTACGGGAGTGCGGACCGCGGTAGCACTTCCAAAAACACTTATTCGCCCACTGCGGGACCTCGGACCGCGGTAGCATTTTCAACAACACTTAGTGGCCCACTGTGGGACTGCGGACAGCGGTAGCCCTTCCACAAACACTTATTCGCCCACTGCGGGACCTCCGACCGCGGTAGCCCTTCCACAAACACTTATTCGCCCACTGCGGGACCTCGGACCGCGGTAGCATTTTCAACAACACTTAGTGGCCCACAGTGGGACCTCGGACCGCGGTAGCCCTTCCACAAACACTTATTCGCCCACTGCGGGACCTCGGACCGCGGTAGCATTTTCAACAACACTTAGTGGCCCACTGTGGGACCTCGGATCGCGGTAGCATTTTCAACAACACTTAGTGGCCCACTGTGGGACCTCGGACCGCGGTAGCCCTTCCACAAACACTTATTCGCCCACTGCGGGACCTCGGACCGCAGTAGCATTTTCAACAACACTTAGTGGCCCACTGTGGGACCTCGGATCGCGGTAGCATTTTCAACAACACTTAGTGGCCCACTGTGGGACCTCGGACCGCGGTAGCCCTTCCACAAACACTTATTCGCCCACTGCGGGACCTCGGACCGCGGTAGCATTTTCAACAACACTTAGTGGCCCACTGTGGGACCTCGGACCGCGGTAGCCCTTCCACAAACACTTATTCGCCCACTGCGGGACCTCGGACCGCGGTAGCATTTTCAACAACATTTAGTGGCCCACAGTGGGACCTCGGACAGCGGTAGCCCTTCCACAAACACTTATTCGCCCACTGCGGGACCTCGGACCGCGGTAGCATTTTCAACAACACTTAGTGGCCCACTGTGGGACCTCGGACCGCGGTAGCATTTTCAACAACACTTAGTGGCCCACTGTGGGACCTCAGACCGCGGTAGCCCTTCCACAAACACTTATTCGCCCACTGCGGGACCTCGGACCGCGGTAGCATTTTCAACAACACTTAGTGGCCCAAAGTGGCACCTCGGACCGCGGTAGCCCTTCCACAAACACTTATTCGCCCACTGCGGGACCTCGGACTGCGGTAGCATTTTCAACAAGACTTAGTGGCCCACTGTGGGACCTCGGACCGCGGTAGCCCTTCCACAAACACTTATTCGCCCACTGCGGGACCTCGGACCGCGGTAGCATTTTCAACAACACTTAGTGGCCCACAGTGGCACCTCGGACCGCGGTAGCCCTTCCACAAACACTTATTCGCCCACTGCG
>OX421454.1:15826922-15856922 GCA_949126865.1 Montipora capitata | reverse complement strand
AAGATCCAATGGTTGGAAATCCATGTAAGACTTGATTAACAAAGCACAAGTGCTTATTGCTACTAGGGCTATACCGCCAGTTACAACAGCACTAATAATTCCACCAGTACCAGTTATGACAGAAATAGTATTACCAATAAGTTTGAATTTTTTGAAGCGTTTAACAGCCTGTTTGTAAGCCCAACACTTTCTATGGTATGCCTTATAATAGCTCTTTAGTTCATCAACCTGATCTTCAGTCAGTGAATCTGAAATATGGTTCCAGCTGAATATTCTTTTTTTTCGATCTGTCATATATATCGTTTAGATTGTTAATCGTCTGCATAGACAATATAGTATACCACTGACTTGACCACAAAAAGGTGATCTTTTAATCAGTTTAGTTGTGTATTTTTCTGAAATAGCATGTGTAACCTCTACCGAGCTTATGGTGGACATAAAACTTCCCGGAAGCATCATGTAATACACTATGTGAATTTAATATATTAATCCAACCGAAGATCTTTTCAAGTAACCATGTTAGACAGCCATTACCTGATCCAAGAAGACCTATTTCACCATTATTGAGTTTAAGAATCTCATTTATAGATATATCTCTTTCGAGATGATAAAAATGCAGGTATCTATAAACAAGTGCTGATTTTAATATTTTATCGTCAATGTTTGGATGTTTTTTCTTTGTTTTTTCAAAATTGTATGTCACATATTCAAGCAATAAATTGATACACATATACAATTACGTTATATTATATATCAATTTCAATCAATAAACTAACCAAGGCATGTGTCACCAATGAATTGTTGGTCTTTGATATGAAATTTATTCGATCTCCAGCATTGAGACTTAATGGTGCTTGAAATGTGATATGATTACAAAAAACATTGTTTGGCTTAGTTATTTGATAATCACTTTTCTCAATTCCATTAACGACTAAATTTACTTTAATTTCACCAGGAGGACTACCAGAAGAACTTGCCGTTAGAGAACCAGCAAATATTTTACCTTTTGTTGACAAACAGTAACCGTAATTGACAGAGTTTTCAGTCCCGTTACCAAAAGACCACTCCAATTGGTCTAAATTTAAAGCACCATTTTCTTCAGCCCATATTGTAATAACTGGTTTAGATAGTTCGCGAACCTGTGACTTGACTACTACATGATCATCATTGACAGCAGGCTTGGCTACGATGTTTCTGTCAGTTTCTGCATGTCCATCATCATTTATTAAAAGTTGAGCTTCGTCTATGATATCTTCGTCAGAGTGATAGTCAATAGTATATTCGATTTTGTCACCATTGTCATCAAGAAGATGAGTACCATCTGAATTTTCAACGTATAATGCCATGTATATAATAGACATACATTAAATGATGGTTTTGAATTCAATTGAGAATCCGAATGATCTTGGATTTTGATTTACATCGTTAAACTCAGTCCTAAAATATATTCATTGAACAATCTGTTGATATTGACAGAAATCATTCTTGATCTTGAAAAATCCAAGGGATAATTGGCTGGTGGTTGTCCTATTGACATGAATATCATTTTATGATTGCTGGATTTTGGTCGTCTTTTGTCAGCAACCAATGTTATTTTTGTGATATGCATGCTCGGATATGTATGTGAAACACCAGAAATCGTAGTTAATAAGCATTGATTAGTTGTACCAGCTGCTCTTGTACTCATTCCTACGACAATGGAATTATATGAGAAGTTTTTAATGTACAATCTGCTTATAGCATCTGTGTCTTGTGTTGCAGTACGCAAACCTGTTATTTTGTTGTCATTCATATCGATCGGTACATGCATTTGAAATTTATTATTTGCAACCTCATAAGCTTTTTCATAATCATATATAGTCATATCAAGATCGCTTTTGGCTTCTCCTTTGATACCATAAATCAGAACAAATATCGGCAGAAGAACAGGGCTTGAATTGTCGAAATCGCTCTTAAAATTTACATATAATCGTCTTTGTATCTGCTTGGAAGTACCGTCAGGGCTCAAATTCAAGATAGTTCTCAGATACTTGTATTCCGAATTCACTTTCACAGTCAAACCTGAGTCAATATTAATGTTCAATGCTTCAAAACTAAGTAAAGTTGAACCAAATTCATAATCGTAAAAGGGACTCTTTTGAAAATACGTTTCTAAACACACAGTATAATGATCACTGAAATCGTCTCGTATAAGTTTGAAAAGATTGAAATCAAATCGACCCTTGTATTCACTGCTTCCATCATTTGTTCTCTGAACCTTCATAGAAAACGCTTTTTTGTTCGTTTTATGAGGCATGTCATTGAAGTCGATCAAATTTACGTCTTGAATGCCAGCATCTTCAGTGAATTCTCCGTCGTCCATAGCATATTTTAACACATTTTTTCTGTTTTCGTGTGTGCTTATATGACTCTCTGCTATTTTTTGGTCTGTATATCTATTATTTTGGGTACTTATATTTGAAAAAGCATCATTTACTTGCTTCAAAGTCATGGCATCTTGATTATGTGTGGCGTTTCCGAGATTTATTATTCGTTGATTGTTCATGTCCAGATTAGAAGTCATTGTATTACTACCGTCTCGTAAAACGACTTGATTTATATCTGGTTTTTTATTAAGTTCATCTTTTACAAATTTACGACTAACGACTGCATTATCTCGATTTTCATCTCTAATACCGAGAATGGTGTAACTATTCATCTCAATATCTCCCTGCATGATTGCTCCTGCGAGAGGTAAATATTTAGCTGTTTCACTGATCAATTGGCTGTAATTGACAGCATCTTGAGAACTTGTACCTGTTTCGACATGTGTTATTTTTTTTCGATTCATATTTAAATTTCCAGTCATGTACTGCGAACCATCTCGCAATACAACCTGATTGATATTTGGTTTGGCGGCTAATGCAGTATCAATGTATCCTTTATTCACCACATCAGTCGATCGTGTACCATTGCCTACTTGTGTTATTTTATTGTCACCAAAGTCAAAATCACCAGTTACGGAAACTGTCCCATCCCTTTTTAAATAACCAGACATGTCTCCGGTATGTGATTCTAAATATCTTTTATTGACTCCATCTTGCGGATAGGATGGATTCGCCATGTTTATTATTTTATTTTGATTCATTTTGAGATTTGCAGTCATTTGATTGACTCCATCTTTTCTCAAAAATCGTGTGTTTGCTTCTTGGATCGTTGTGAGCTGATCTTCATTTGTTACAGATCCGACATTGTAGAATCGTTTGTTGTTACAATCAATATCTCCATTGTATCCTGGTTTGACAAAATTATCTGTGTAAAACTTGTAACTCATAGCGTCATTGTTGTTTAATGAAGGATTCGCTAAATTTGTGATTTTTTGATTTTTCATGTCAATCGGATTTTGGGCTTCTATCTTTCCATCATTTGTATTTAAATCAAAATAAAAGTTATGCAGATGTAAACTACTGACAGCGTCACTCTGACCATGTCTAGCAGGAGCAATATTTTCGACACGTCTGTTATCCATATTAAGGGCTCCAAGCATTGAACTACTGCCGTCTAGTTTCAATGTCTTATTAACCTCAGAATCAACATAACTCTTAGTAGTTGCATCGTCATTCGTTTGCGGTGAACCTACATTTCTTAGTTTTTTATTCTGCATATCATAATCACCGTTATCTGTTAGTTTAAAACCAACACCAGGCAATCCTTTTACTATTTCAATAACTTTTTCATGTGAAAATGTGTCTTCAGGTAATTTACCATTTGAGTAACTCATATATAATTAATTTATATTGTTTCATCAAAATTCTTCTTTACTTGTTTCTTAGGTTTGTCAATATATATAAAACTAAAAGGGTCTCTAGTTGCTTTCTCGTATAATTGTTTTGAGACATTGTTTTCACGACAAATGAGACTTTTTTCATTAGTACTTGGGAAATCATAAATGGCAAAATGTGAGCAGTTTAATCTAATATCTTTTGGTGTCTTATAGTAGCTTTGGCTCAAATATATAACACAGCAGTTTTTATGTCTCCCCTGTATAAAATAGTCAACTAATGGCTTTTGGTTTCTATCACATACAAAATCGTCGAATATTACAATTTTCTGATTTCCACTACCAAGATCATTTACAGGAATAATTTGATCATTGCGTGCTTCAATAACATCATAACCAGCTTCATCACTCATTGGTTCGAACTCATCCATGAGATCCTGATACTTTGACTGCTCTAAGTTTTTTGCATAAAGGTATATTTTATCAAAGTACAACAAATTGTAAATCATATGCATCAAAAGATTCGTTTTTCCTCCTCCTGAAGGCGAACAAATGAGCATGCGGAAGCATCGATCAGGCATGAAATCATATAATTGTTCAAAATTGGATGTGACTTCATCGTCAGTGTCATAATTTGGTATTTTCATTTATATTATATGGGTATATTATTCCAATAACACGGTGTTTAACATGGTGTTCAACAGGGTGTTCAACACGGTGTAAAACGTTATTTTTTATATATAATTTCCATTTTTATGTAACGTAACAATATAACAATAAATGAGTTTACTCAAGTGGAAAGAACTCGCAAAGAGTAAATCTGAATTAGGGAACAAGATCAATTATGTCCATAATGCAATTACAAAACATGATATTGGTCAGCAGACCAGTCAACAGGGATTTTCAAAAGTATTCAAACCAATTACAAGTAAATTGGATGATGTTATTGATAGTAATCAGGCTTTAAGGTTGCCAAGGAAAAAACGACCACTGAAGAAAGGAGAAGTTCCTGATTACGGCATTGATATAGAGGATGAAGTTCCAGATATGAATCTTGGCGAATTATTTGAACAACCTGTTTTGCCACCGCAAGAAAAACAACTGGTGCCAAAACCGCCAACATATGAAGAATCTTTACAAGATCTTCTGGAAGGAAAAAAAGAGATTTATGTTGATCCTAAGTACTTTCCTGAAGAACCAGAATCACCACCAGAATATGATAATGACGATGAGATCGATTATGGAATAGATGATGAAGATATGGATAATGAGATATTAGGTGATCTTGGTCTTCAAAATTATGATTCTGTTGAAAAGGTAATGAATCAACAAGAAATGACTCAACGAAAGAACAAAAAATATCTCAATAAGATTGTCAATGATGCTAAATTAAAAAGAAATCAATTGAAAGCCTACAAAGGAAACGTTACAAAGCAATACAAAAGTGGGAATATAACGGAAGCTGATAGGCAAGAGGAAAACAAAAGAGTGGATCGCGCTATGAGAACTCTAAATGAATACATAAAACATTATCAAAATAAAATCGAAACAATAAAAGGTTCTGGTAGGAAAAAACAAAAAGGTGGTAATGTTATATTTTTCAACAAACCGAAAGAACTTATAAAAAAATTGGATTTAATTGTTGGTGAGATATTAGCAGGTAATACCAGCATCGACATGCGAAATATGGGTGTTTCTATATTGGACACATTATTAAAAATGTCGACAATTAACAAATCACAATATGGTAAATTATACAAACAATATTTCAAAATTTAATGTAACTTTATTGTATAATGCAACGAGAGATCGTTTTATCATCTTATAGTGTAAAAAATCAAGGGGATAACAAACCAGAAGATTTCACAACAAATTTTACCAGACCTATAATTCTAGACAATAATAAGCAATATGTTATTGGTCTTAACAGAGTCATTAACATGTCATTCACTTGGTTCAATGTCAATGCTGGATACAAAAATCAGTTAATTAAATATAGCTCAGATAATGGTTCAACTTTTAAAAACATTACATTTCCAGCCGGTGTATGGAACTATACAGATTTCAACAAATACATAACAAATCTAGCAAAAACTGGTGATACGTATCCGATCACTCTTGAATTCGATGACACGACATTTAGGGTTACGGTTATATTAGCTAATAATTACCAACTTGATTTAAGAGCAAGTAATTTCAATGAACTAATCGGTTTTGACAAAAAGATATTGGCAAGTGGAACACATATTGGATCAAGAGTGCCAAATCTCAGTCAAGACACAGACATACTCAACATTCATTGCGATTTAATCAACAAATCGCTTGTAGACGGCAAAGAAACAGACATCATTTATTCATTCTCAACCAGTGTACTAACTCCAAGTTACTCCTTCACCCTCGAACCACGACGAGTCACATTTAATCCAGTTAATAAAATCACAATTTCGTCAATCAGAATCTGGATAACCGATGGAAAAAGAAGATTACTGGATCTAAATGGAGCGGAGACAGCTTTTTCACTAATTTTAAAAAGCACAGAATAATATAACATAAAAGTATAAATGAAACCGTATGAATTCAAGAGGTTTTATCATCCAAAACTTGGTAGATTTGTTTTTAAACACAAAGGGTCTGGACTCATCGTTGATAATATTTTTAAACCGTTAAAGAGTGTGGCATCATCTGTTTTCAAAAAATTTGCTAAGCCAATAGCAAAGAAGGCATTAGAATCAGGGGTTTCCCATGCAGGTGATAAACTTGGTAAGGCGGCGGCAGAAAAGTCAGGAGACCTAATAATGAAAAAATTGGCAAATTTGAGAATGAGAAAAGGACAAAAAGCAATTGTTCCATCCTCACCCATTAAACAGCAAGATGAAAGTACTGATATGATCCTCAATAGATTGATATCAGGATCAGGTATAAAAAGAAGGCGTAGAGTCTTCAAATAAATGACATGACAGCAAAATTATATAATACAATAGTATAAATGGCTTTTAGAACAAGCGAATTTTTACAAAGAAATGAGTTGGTGCGTTTCCAACTTGATGATGTAATTAGAGCCCCAGCCAATGGTCAACATCAGGAGAAAAATGGATATACATTTACAATCAATGATCGATCGAGTTTTTACGATTGGTACAATGCTTATTTCGAGGTTCAGTTTCAGGTACAAAAACTGGCTGATGGTGCAGCTTATGGTGCAGATCGTATAACAGTTATTAATGGATCTCATTCATTGATTTCTCATATGATGATTAAAAGCGCTGGTAAAATTGTGTACGATACTGATAATTTACACAAAGTCGTTTTTGTGAAGAATTTACTGGAATATTCTGATGATTACTCTAGAAGTATAGCCAAGAATAGTCTTTGGTATTTAGATACAAATCATCTCATAGCTAATGCTAATCAGAATGCAGGATTTGAAGCTAGACGACTTTTAACGACCGGGAATTCTGATGTCAATAGAATCATACCTCTTAATCGTTACAGTTTTTTTGAAGAGTTAGAGGGCAAGATGCTGGTGCCAATGCAGCTTGAATTTACTTTGAAGCTATCGGATGATAGAGAACTACTTCAAAAACTTGATGCAGTTGATGATGGAAGGGTTGTCATTGACAGATTTCTACTATGGGTTCCAAAACTGACTCCAAAAGACAGTCTGTATGATAAGTTTGTTGGTTCTTTTTTGAAACAGGATAAATGGACGTATCTCAGAGAAATGTATCAAATGTCAAGTCCGAGGCATGGTAGTGGATTCTTTCAGATTTCTTCTAGTATCGACAATGTCAAAGCAATTTTTGTATACCTACAACGAGCTAAAACAAGGAATGAAGCGGCAAATCCATATGAATTTGATACATATAATATAAATGCCGATCGTGCAAATGGTAGTTATTTGACAACATGCAGATTAGAATATGGTAATGGTGTCTTTTATCCCGAAGCTGAATATGATTCTGAAAGCAAAGTAAGAATCTTCAACGATTTGATGTCTTATGCAATGAGGAAAAATGATTACAACACTGGCACACAACTCAACCTAGCGAATTACAACTCTCTTTATCCTCTAATCTATTTCGATCTATCATATCAGGCAGAGAAAGTAACAAGAGATCCTAAACTAAACGCGAACAGTGCTGGCGATAGTGCTTTCAGCGTACATGCTATCGTTCTATATGAAGAAACAGTGGTCATTGACAAAGTTGGAAATGAACTGGTTATAGTGTAAGCCCACAAATGAAATAGTAATATGAAATCAAGTAAATGATTCCTATTTATTTGTATATGTTTTGTAACTGGAATTATATAATATATATTATATGACTGAACTTTATGAAATCAACGTAAGACTTTCAGATAATCAAAAAAAGAATCTGAGTAATGCTTACCATAAAAGGGAAACAATTGTTCTAAGACTAACAAATGATTCTCTTAATGGAAACGACACTCTTTATGTTCCAGCAATGGTAAAAAAAAGATTACAAAAAAATCGCAAATTGAACAAAGGAATGGATATAAAACTCGCCAAGACGAATATCAGGAAACAAGTTGGTGGAAGTCTTTTGAGTACCGTATTGTCACTTGGAATGAGGGCTCTTCCAACTATTGGTAAAACCCTTGGGTTGAGTGCTCTTGGTGGTTTAGCAGAAGCCGGAGCTAAAAAATTGATTGGATCCGGTCAATAGACTGGTGGTTTCCTTATACCCCAAGATAAAATTAATAAGGTGATAGAATATAAACATCTTTTATCGACGAAACAAAAACAGGATATATTAAATGCCCTTCAATCGGGTTCAGGTGTTCGTATAAAACCGACCAAAACACAATCAGGTGGATTTTTAGGCACTCTGTTAGCTAGCATTGGAATTCCTTTGGCTTTGGATCTTGTGAAAAAGATGACTGGAAAAGGAGCACCGAGGATAGGTAGACCACCTTGGTTTAAAAATGGTACAGGAGCACCTAGAATGGGAATGCCCCCTCCATTTTATAGTTATCGACCATATGTGACTGGTAATGGTAAAAAAAAAAAAAAACCTCGACCAGAAAAGGAAAAGGACTGCTGTTAGGGAAAAACTCGCCTTTTCGAAACATTCCAATCATAGGAGACATATTGTGAAACCAAAATTTCACAAAAACATACCTATGTCCAATCACGATCTAATAAAATGGTGTAAATATTTGAATATACCAATCAATGATGTACTGTCAAGAGATGAAAATGTTCCACATAATCATAAACAGGCGTTATTTATCTACAATCTAGAACCAGCTTATATGAGTGGAAGTCACTGGGTTGCAACATATGTCAAAGACAATGTAATCAATTATTTTGATTCGTTTGGTATGCCAACTTTTCAAGAAATGGTAAATCATGCCAAAAAGAAAAATCTGACTTTGTTACATCAAAACAATCAGATGCAAAACATACAAACAACAACTTGTGGGTATTTCTGTTTATACTTTCTAAATGAAATGAATAAGGGTAATTCGTATTATGATTTATTACAAGTGTTCGACATAAATGATACAATGAAAAATGAGAGTTTTATTGAACATTATTTTAGAAATATCTAACTTATATATATTATGAAATCATATTGTGTTAAACAAAAGAAAGTGACTGAATGTACTGAGCCTTCAGGTTACAAAACAACTAAAAATGGCAGACTAATGTTCTTTTGCACTTGTGCTGAATGCGGCATTAAAAAGACCAAATTTGTTAAAAAACAGGGAAACTAAACAGCCTGTCAGAGATGGCAGGCAAAGGGATCATGTCAGATTTAGGTAATACAGCAGCAGAATTATTTTTAACCAAAGGAGTACCTTATCTTGGTAAAAAAAGCAGTTGAAATGGGTAGATATTATGGTTCTGAATTAATGAGAGATCCAAAGTTGCAGAAAAAAGCAATCGATTATGGTTTGAGAAAAATGAATCCTCTACTTCATAAAGTCGGTTCTGAAGCTCTCGATCAATTGTCGACGAAGATAAGACCCAAGAAAAAATACACGACAAATAGAAAAGATCTAGACGGTGGTGCTCTTGATATTCACAAAGCTATTGGTAAATTACCTAAACCAAAAAGCGGATGGACACTACCCGGTCATAAATACACCGGACCTTATAATGATTTGGAAAATCAACTGAAGTATGACCCAAAAACTGGTCAAATATTAGAAATATATGATATGCCAACTGGTAAAACGGATGCTATAGCAATGCAGCACGATGTTGATTATTCCGTCTGCAAGGATGACAGGAAATGTAAAAACAAAGCAGATAGGAAAATGGTTCAAGCTTTAGACAACGTACCGTATAATGAAAGACAATGGGGGCATTGGTTGGCAAGAAATGTTATCAATACAAAGCAGAAACTAGGTCTAGGAGTTTCAAAAAACGGAAAAAGCCGTCGGGTAAAGAAAACTGGCAAGAAAAATTAGCAGATGAATTACATGCATCCATAAGACGCAACTTTACTCGGCGGCGTGTAATCGTAAATCATATTGATGAAATATGGGCAAGTGATCTAGTTGAAATGCAACAGTTTAGCAAATGGAATAAGGGTTACCGATATCTTTTAATGGTTATTGATGTTTTCAGTAAATATGGTTGGATCGTACCATTGAAGGATAAGAAAGGTGAATCTGTCACTGAAGCATTCAAATCGATATTCAAGGAAGGTAGAAGACCGCAGTATCTATGGGTTGATAAGGGAAAGGAGTTCTATAACAAAAACTTAAAAGACTTGCTAGAGAAAAATGGGATACATATGTACTCCACTGAAAATGAGGAGAAATCCTCAGTGGTTGAAAGGTGGAATCGAACAATTAAATCCAAAATGTGGAAACAGTTCACTGTTCAAGGTAATACAATGTATCTTGATATGCTACCAAAAATATTGAAACAGTATAACAATACAAAACATTCAAGCATAAAGATGACACCTGTTGAAGCTAGCAAAAAGAGCAATGAAGGAACTGTTTACTTTAATCTATATGGTGACACAGAAACATTGAAACAGAAACCTAAATTTAAGGTTGGTGACAAGGTTCGAATATCCAAGTATAAACGGAATGTGTTTGACAAGGGTTACACACCAAATTGGACTGAAGAAGTGTTTATAGTTGATAAAATCCAATACACTAATCCATTTACTTACAAACTAAAGGATCTCAATGATGAAGAAATACAAGGCAGTTTTTATGAACCTGAATTATTAAAAGCAAAGCAGGATATTTTCCGTATTGATAAAGTGATTAGAAGAGACTATAAAAAGAAACAAGCTTTGGTAAAATGGAAGGGATACAGTGATGAATTCAACAGTTGGATACCATTGAAAGATATTAAAAATATATAAACAGATGTATGTATAATATATCAACTTAATTACGGTACATACTGTTTATTTGCTATTCGTAGCCAAAAATATTTAATTGTTTCTGGCTATGTTTAAACGCACTCAAAAACATTTAAAAATAAAATATATAGTTAATTATATAAATGGAGTTACAAAAGACCAATTACAAAAACAATGAACTAAACATAGACATTAATTGTTACATCGACAAAAAAGACCAAATATGGTTCCGCGGCAAAGAAATAGCTTTGATACTGAACTATAAAAATACACGAAAAGCGATCAGAGATCATGTGCATGAAGACGACAAAAAATTGATGGACTTAAAAATCAAGCCAAAATCAGGGGGGAACGTTTCGTTCCCCCCCTTAAAAAGCCCCGAAGATGGCATAATTAAGTGCTTTTACGCAAAATCTATATTCATCAATGAATCAGGATTTTATTCTCTCATTCTTTCTTCCAAACAACCTGTAGCAAGAGAATTCAAACATTGGGTAACCAACAAAGTTTTACCATCAATCAGAAAGAAAGGATATTACAACATGAAAAGCAAAAAATTAATGATTGAAAGTGAATATGACTTGCATTGCAAAGTTGTGCAATTTATAAGAGACAAATATCCCGAAAAAGCTTTAATGATCGCTGGTCTAGGTGAAAACCAAAAATCGCCTTTAATACGCTCAACATCATGGAAAAAAGGTTACATGTCAGGACAATGCGATCTCAAGCTGTTAAACCCAACAAGTAAACACAATTCTTTATGCATTGAATTTAAAAGCCCGACAGGTTCATACAATGTGTCTGAGAAACAACTTCATATGAAAAAGATGTATGAAACGAACAAATGTAAGTATCTTATGAGCAATTCTTGTGATGATGTTATATTTGAAGTCATTAAACATATGGAAGAAAGTAACAAATATATTGAACGCAGATGTAGAAAAAATATCTAAATAATAGTATATAAATGTCGGAAAAAACTGCTATGGAACATATAACTGAAATATTAACAAATCCTAAAGAATCATGCCCACCAGATTTCATTGTGAATGATGACGTCACAGAATATGAAAATGAAAAGATCAGAAAAATGGTTCAAGATTTAGGTTACAAATACAGAGTGCATCAAAACGCAACACACTTAAAAAATAATGTATAGTATCTATATATGGAAAGGGAAGATCTGAACAAGCCTTATAACTGTGATGATTGTGGAAAATTAGTAAAACCGAAAGGAAGACCTAGATATTACACTGATGAGGAACGACGTCAAAGGAAAACAGATTATATGTTGCATAAAGAATGGTTTTGTCAAATTTGCAACAATGGTCATAACTATACTCTTGCAGGAAAGCATAAACATTTACACACGAACAAACACTTTAAAAACTCTCTGAAACTTATTCAAGAGGAAACAGATTAAATTCATTATATCTCAAGTCATCCATGATTTGGATGCGTTGAAATAGTTGTCCTATATCTTTTTTAAAAGCAGTCATTTTCATGCATGAATTCAAACGCACTAAAAATGGCTTAAAGAATTATTTACTATAACTAATATATAGAATGAAAAATAATATTTCGTCATATGGTATGAACAAGAGTGATCTTAAAAAACTCAGCAAATCTGAACTAATCAAATTGCTTCTCAAGCAAGATAAAAAACCAGTGCCAGCACCAAGGACTGTAAAACCAATTAGACCAATCCCAACACCAAGAAAGAGTGTAAATCAAATGGTTCAAGATTATGAAAACAACATAATTCTTCCACCACTGGAATTCAGGGATAAACCAGTGCCAGCACCAAGGACTAAAAGACCACCAGTGCCAGCACCAAGGACTAAAAGACTACCAGTGCCAGCACCAAGGACTATAATAGAGCAGACAGACAAAGCTTTAAAAGGGTTCACAAAGTCTTATGAAATAGGTGTCAAAAATAACAAAGACCCATTGGTGCAACTGCAAAATACAAGAAAGGCTGTTGCTAACCATATTGAAAACATATTAACATCGATGAAAGGACTAAAATTTGTTGAAACACTGAGGGTGACATTTGAAAAGGAAACAGGTCATGAAGAAAGAGTGATTAAAACAGCTTATTTCAACAGTAAACCCCAAACAATAACAAATGACACACAAATCGAACTAGCTTTGTCTTTATCGAAACAACAAATCTTGAATAAGATTGCAGTTTGGATTTCGGAAGGAAGCGGTTGGACTGTTCAATCTATCAACAACCATTACATTAATGTGGTAAAATATGAACCAATTAAAGGATCTTCTTACATAAAACTACCTACAGAACTCAGAAACAGTGCAAAGGGATTGATCAACATGAAAAATGAGGATAATGAATGCTTCAGGTGGTGCCACATCAGACATTTGAATCCTCAAGACAAATACCCACAGAGAATCAAAAAAGTCGACAAGCAATTCATTGAAAATTTGGATTATTCAGAAATTGAATTTCCAGTCACTACCAAACAGTACAACAAAATAGAAAAGCAGAATGAAATAAACATCAATGTTTTCGGTTATGAAGATAAACAACCATATCCAATTCATGTTTCAAAAGAAAAGTATGAAGACCATATGAATTTATTGTTAATCACAGAAAATGAAAACAAACATTATGTATTAATTAAAGATTTCAACAAGTTCATGTACAATCAGACCAAACACAAAGAAAGAAAGCATTTCTGTATGTATTGTCTTCAGTGTTTCAGTTCTGAAAGAGTATTAACTGATCACAAAGAAAACTGTATCCAAGTGAATGGCACACAAGCAATAAAAATGCCAAAAAAAGACAACAGCATATTAAAATTCAATAATTTCCATAAACAACTACCAGTGCCATTTGTTATCTATTCAGATTTCGAGGCTATTACTGAAAAAATTCATGGATGCCAACCCAATGATGATAAATCATACACAGAGGCTTATCAGAGGCATACAGACTGTGGTTATGGATATAAGGTTGTGTGTTGTTATGATGATAAATACACAAAACCAGTACAAATTTACAGAGGTGAAAAAGCTGTTTACAAATTCATGGAAGCTATGCTGGATGAAGTCAAATATTGCAAGAAGGTTATGAAAAAATATTTCAATAAACCATTGAGAATGACTAAAGATGATGAAGAAAAATTCCAAAAAGCTGATAAATGCCATATATGTGAGAAAAAATACAATAAAACTGATGTAAGAGTAAGAGATCACTGTCATATAACTGGTAAGTACAGAGGATCCGCTCATCAAGATTGTAATCTTAACTTTAGAATAACTGATAAAATTCCAGTAATATTTCATAATCTGCGTGGGTATGACAGTCATTTTATAATGCAAGAGATTGGTGAAATAGTTGAAGAGCATAAATATACAAATAAGAAAGGTGAAAAGTGTCAAATGAATATCAATGCCATACCAAACAACATGGAAAAGTATATGGCTTTCATGCTAGGTAATCATCTGACCTTTATTGATAGTTTTCAATTTATGAGCTCAAGTCTTGATAAACTGGTGAGCAACCTACCAAAAGAAGCATTAATATATACTTCTCAAAAATTCAAAGGTAAAGAGCTTGATTTAATGTCTCAAAAAGGAGTATATCCATACGACTTCATGGATAGCTTTGTTAAATTCAATGAAAAGCTACCACCAAAAGAAGAATTTTACAGTATATTAAATGATGAGGATATAACAGATGATCAATACAAACATGCTCAAAATGTATGGAACACTTTTAATCTGAAAAATATGGGTGAGTACCATGACTTATATCTCAAATCTGACATACTTCTGTTAGCTGATGTATTCGAAAACTTTAGAAAGACCTGTCTGCAATACTATAAACTTGATCCATGTCATTATTTTACCAGTCCTGCGGGCTTTCCTGGGATGCTATGCTAAAAATGACTGATATCAAATTAGAGCTTATGACTGATATTGATATGTTTCAATTTATTGAAAAAGGTTTGAAAGGTGGTGTTTCTTATATAGCTAATCGATACGGAAAAGCAAACAATAAATACATGAAAACATATGATGAAAAGGCGCCCTCAAAGTGTATCATGTATCTTGATGCTAATAATCTATATGGTTGGGCTATGAGTCAATACCTACCAACTGGCGGTTTCAAATGGATGACAGAAAAACAGATAGACAATATAGACTTAGCCAAGTATAAAGAAGACAGCAATAAAGGTTTAATTCTAGAAGTAGACCTAGCATATCCAAAAGAACTACATAATTTGCATAATGACTACCCACTAGCACCGGAAAAGGTTAAAGTAGGTAAAAACATGCTATCAGAATATTGCAAAAACATCGCGAAGAAATATAAAATATCAACTGGTTTAGTTCATAAATTAATACCAACACTAAGCAATAAAGAAAAATACGTGCTCCATTATAGGAACCTACAATTGTACACTGATCTTGGTTTGAAAATAACTAAAGTCCATCGAGTACTAGAGTTCAATCAGTCCGAATGGTTGAAGCAATATATTGACTTTAACACTGAGAAAAGAACTAATGCTAAAAATGCTTTTGAAAAAGACTTCTTCAAGCTTATGAACAACAGTGTATTCGGTAAAACGATGGAAAATATCAGAAAGCGAGTGGATGTTAGATTAGTGACTGATGAAAACAAACTATTAAAAATGGCTGCTAAACCGACATATGTTAGCAGTAAGATATTCAATGAAAATTTAGTAGCAGTGCATAAGATTAAAGAAACACTAACCCTTGACAGACCGGCATATTTGGGTATGTGTATCCTAGATCTTAGTAAGACACTAATGTATGATTTTCATTATAACTACATCAAACAAAAATACGATAGCAAAGCAAAATTATTATTCACAGACACAGACAGCTTAACTTATGAAATTGAAACCAGTGATGTGTATCAAGACTTTTGGAATGATAAAGACAAATTCGACAACAGTGATTATCCACAAGATTCACAATATTTCAACACGACAAATAAAAAAGTAATCGGTAAATTCAAAGATGAAGCGGCAGGCATACCGATAACCGAATTCGTCGGATTAAGATCGAAAATGTACAGCTATATGAAAGACAACCAAAAAGGAGGAAAGACCGCTAAAGGAATCAAAAAGAATATTATAAAAAATGACATCAAACATGAAAATTATAAAGAGGTTCTATTTAATAACAAGCAAATGTATCATACAATGAAAACAATCCGAAGCAACTTACATCAACTTGGAAGCTATGAGCTTAATAAAGTGTCATTGTCCTGCTTTGATGATAAGCGCTATATTCACAACAATGGTATGGCAAGTTATGCATACGGACATTATAAAATCTAAAAAGTTGGCTGCTGACGTCACGGCACAGCAGTGCCGGTCTACATACAAGCACCGCAAGCACAATCTGAATGATAAAGTTTAGTCATAAAGTTAACTAAAATGTCACGCTATGGTGATTTTTTCTGTTACAACAACATGACGTCACGGCACAGCAGTGCCGGTCTACATACAAGTACCGCAAGCACAATCTGAATGATAAAGTTTACTCATAAAGTTTACTCATAAAGTTTACTCATAAAGTTTACTAAAATGTGAAGCTTGTGGTTGGTTAAAAATCGCGGGGAAACCCCCTTTCTTTATTTCCGAGAATGTCATGCTTTGTGATTTTTCTAAGAAAGTCACGCATTTTAAATAACATATAGATTTTCAAAAATATGAGATCATAAATACGAGATCAATAATTGGTAGCCGAAAATACGAGACAGAAAATTGGTAACCATCAAATGGAAAGTAGTATGGAGTTGGGTTGGTATGAGATCCATTTTTCAAAAATGCTCTCGTACCCCCAACTCCTATACTACTGATTTTAATTTATCGGAGCGTGCATGCACAAAACTATCATGTCAATTCACTTCATGTTCCGATATAAAGCTCTTAACAAAACAACTACGGTATTAACTTGTTTTTTTTTTCTTTTTAATAATTGTACGGACATATGAAATCTGGAAATGATTGACAGCTCGCCCCAAGTTTTTTTATGAGTTCCATAGCGCCTGCAGGATTTTCTAATGAATGAAAGAAAGAAATGGGGGTCAATCTGAGTCAGTACAAAGTTAAAATATTCGACAATTGCTGTCGCAAGTTCTGCAGGAGACGAAGGCAAACGAAGGACCAATCCACTGATGGAAGAGGAATTCCTCCTTGCATGTACTAGGTGAATTTGTTCCGGTATTTTCATCTTTGTTTGATGGGTGTGATCTCATAAACTGAACTGGCTTTGTCTTCCATAAATTTGTCATAGGGTTACGGTTAGGGTTTTGACGTAAATATTGACTTAACCCATTGATTCCTGGGGCTTGACCATTGACGAGTAAAATCGTCTGGCACAGAGCAACGAAATAGCGATAGGTTGACGGCATGAATTGAAGTCCGACATGATAATGGTGGAAAAAATTGTTTCACGCCATAATTATCAACCATAGCGTTAAAACTGGATGGTTTTTTTTTTTTTGACTCCTTAAAACGTCGATTAACAGCTCAAGGTTTTATTTGCAATTGCAAAACGTTTATAAGTTATATTAATCTGAGGTAAGACACGAAAGTAATTTATGAAATCCTTTACGAGTCACGTCCAGCTTTAAGTTTAGAAATCGAGAAATTTGAAGGACTTCAGTGATGCTGATTTTTCAACAGGTTTTTTTTTACCCAAGACCACACAACCATTTGGCCAAATAATCCGGATTGAATGATAATTGCATAAAGGTATTTATTGACCAACTGGATGAAAATGGCGCTTACCGTTTACTACACAGCATTCCATTCCTCACATTTACTCGATCTTGCTTGATCTAAGGGCCTGGAAACGGAACGATTCTCGCAAATGGTAAGGGCATTTCACGAATTCCGTTCCGAACGGAAAAAGAGGACTACCTCTGGAGGTTGTCTACAATTTCCGAAAAGATTTTCCGTAAAATTGCCCTTAATTCCATTCGACCTCGACCTAAATTTCCGGCATTTTTGTCGAAATGGTAAGCACCCATATTGAACATCACGCAAGCGAAAACAGTACTATCTTGACCCGATTTACAAGAGTTCTTATTTTGCCACGAAAAATTCACAAATATTTACTTATGCGTATTCCGTGCACATGACGTTATATGTCCTGTCAATCTTAAAGATTCCAACGTAACGTTTGGACAGGGTCTCTTTATCTATTCGCAGAATATTAAAATGTTTTGTTGTGATTGATACAACTTATTGTTCACTTCAGTGTCGCACGAGTCCGTCGGTAAACAGAACTCGACCGAGAGAACAACTGTTATATAGTCCATGTCCTGATTTACGCGTACACACTACCCGGGACACACTACCGATTTTGTCTGAAGCCTCATACGCCGATTTTGGGAGTTAAGATTGCGTGACGAGCCAAAACACTCTTCGTGTGTGTTGAATCCATCCGGCCATCCTGGCTCGAACTACGACAACAACACTCAGAAGACTTTAATACAAAAGATGGAAATATACCAAGATTTAAAGTTTATGCCAAAAGTGTTTTCGTTCTTCCCCATAACAATTTTTCCACTCCCTCTGGTGTTTGACGTGATTTGCGTTAATTGTTGCAATTTAGAATGTCCCCAATTAGTGCTACAGCGCTAGAACGACTAGATTCTTAATAAAGTTCCTTTCCTTTCCTTTTCCTTTTTAAATTCGTGGACTAAAGTACAATTTTGAGATGCCCTCTGCACCACTCCCCCTTCCCCCCCCCCCCCCCCCCCCATAAAAATAAAAATATAAAAAAACCAAAAATATTAAAAAATGGGGGGTCTTTGCTTTCAAGTTTTGGGGTCTTAGAGTGTCTTAGGAGTCTTCGGGATCTTTGTTTTCAAGACACCCATTGTACTTGTGCGTGCGCCAAAGCACAAGGCAAAAGGGAGGGCGAGCTATAAACCCATGGCTTTGCCAAAGAGTTCCCTATACAAATTGTTTCGGAGACTAAAGACTGCCTTTCCTTCCAGTTTGTAACAAGTCAATACCAATGACACTTACATTTTTTTGAAACTGAGAATTTTATTTCAGCCAGACTTCAATGAATGAAAGTATCGCTTGAAATCAAAGCAAGCAAAGTTTTTGTCTTGCGATAGAACTCCTTCCCAATGATTGTCCAAGCCTTTGGAAGAATGTTGTCTTGATTTCCTGCCCAACCGTGAATACGGAACCCGCGCCCACAGTGCGCGCGGTAGTCAAAACTGTGGTCCCCTGTCAATCCTTTGCCCTTTCACCGGGAACGGTACACTTCTGTGCGTAAACGACGTTGTTGTCGATGTACCCTGTCGAAAGGACGTCATCAAAGTCTTTTTTCGCGAAGTTAAGGGGAACTGAAGGCAAAAATCAAGTAATTTTTTTCTTGTAGTTCAGACCTAGTATATTGATGTTTGACACTTTTTTGCCATTTGGGCCTTTTTTTTAACTTCAAATAAAAGTTTTTACTGTGGTTTTAGGCTATTGGCATTGCGGCTCAGAATAGGTGTGTCAGCGGTCTCTTTAGGAGTCTATGACGTATGATATGGGGAACATGTGCGAGAGACCACAGGTAACCCAGGCTCACAGTGTGTAGGTAAATATAGAGAACATATGAGGCGAAGTTTAGGTCTGAAAATTTGCTAGAAAATGGAAATAAAAATCTATAAAACTTACCATGTGGTGAGCTGTTGTTGTCTTTAATACGTATACGAAGTTTCGGGAAAAATGGTCCCCGTTCACCTTCCTTCATAGTACAGTGACAAGGTAGGAGACGGAAGCCAGCGTAGGAACTCCGATCGACCCAAAACAAGCACGATTTCTTTCGTGAAAATCGAATCCAGTCGCTAAATAAACTCGCCAGGCTCGTGGAACATGAATTTTTCTAAACCATGAATCCACTGAAGCATCTCCAGGTAGCAACGCGAAGCCACCAGACTCCGTAAAACTTGTAAGTTAACCTGCTAAAATGGCGGCCAGAAAGCGTTGTACTCGCGAAGTGCCTACCTGGAGATGCTTCAGTGGATTCATGGTTTAGAGAAATTCATGTTCCACGAGCCTGGCGAGTTTATTTAGCGACTGGATTCGATTTTCACGAAAGAAATCGTGCTTGTTTTGGGTCGATCGGAGTTCCTACGCTGGCTTCCGTCTCCTACCTTGTCACTATACTATGAAGGAAGGTGAACGGGGACCATTTTTCCCGAAACTTCGTGTACGTATTAAAGACAACAACAGCTCACCACATGGTAAGTTTTATAGATTTTTATTTCCATTTTCTAGCAAATTTTCAGACCTAAACTTCGCCTCATATGTTCTCTATATTTATCTACACACTGTGAGCCTGGGTTACCTGTGATATTAAGAAACTCCAATTGGTTCAAAATTTCGCTGCTCGTATTGTATTGAGACTCCGAAAGTTCGATCATATTTCACAAGGCATCAGATCTCTTAATTGGCTGCCTGTCTGCGATAGACTCTATCTAAATGATGCAATAATGATTTTTAAATGTATTCACAATCTCGTCCCTGATTATCTGGCAGAAAAACTTACATTTCGCTCTCAAACTAATATTAGAAGTACAAGGCAGAGCAACCATTTGAACATTTTGAGATGCAGATTGGCCACCGGTCAGCGTTCTTTTTCATACCGTGGAGCCAAACTATGGAATAACCTAAGTAATGATCTTAAAAATGGAAATTCTGTAAAGATCTTTAAATCGAAATTGACCAAATAATTACTTTTAACTTAAGTTCATCTATTTAGGAAAACACATAATTTAGATTTAGCCAGATAAATAAAGTTCATTCACCTAATATTTTCTGCGTTGTCTTAACATAACATATTAAACATAAAACGTTTATTTACACTCGATAAGATTTAAAGCTTACATGCTTGTGGGGTCCTGAGTGATTTGATGGGTTTTTGGGACGCTTCGATTTCCTCTTCAGATCACACGCATCGTCACATACAATTTAAATATCTGGCTATCCATAAAATCTCTTTTCGAAAAGAAACATCGCGATTTGAAGTTTTTATGGAACATTTTCCTCGATCTGTTGGAAAGCCTGCTCGCAGGCTAAATCGGCCGTTAAAACTATCTCAAAATAACGTGACGTCACGCGCTCTCGCATCCTTGGAGTTGTTTGCCTCGTTTGCCTGTGGTCACGAGAAGGTAACGGACATCAACGGACATCGTTCGGACTTCTTCGAGAAGTGGCCGGCCAGTTCCCGAAGTTTTCACCCTGTGGTGCAATACCGGCGATGTTAGAGCGATTTCATTGAAGTAGCGGGCTTCCATTCAGGTACATATAGTTTTGCACTCATACCTCTCCTCGTGTATTTTGCAGCGGTGGTCATAGCCTTATCTTAATGTGATTTCTGCAAAGCTGTGCTTTTTGACTTGACTAATTTTATCTTTGGCATTTGAAAAATTCATCATCTCTTCTCCTCTTTAATAGTTGCAGATTACAATTGTAGGTTAGCTGGGGCTGGCTTTATCTTCCACCTACAGCAATTGGCCTTGATCTAAATAATTGAGATTTTAGACATTACAGTTGGCAAACAGCCGCAACAACTTCACCAAGTTTAACATTTGCTTAATATATATGTGTTAATTAATGAAGGATTCATCCTTTTCGCGATGAGGTAGCGTGATTCGGCGCGAATTCAGCCGGCATAGACTGTGCACGTTCGAATAAACTTGTTCTGTGTGTTTTTGTGGTTGGCAGTGCCAAGTCACCATCCAGCTTTGAAAATGGACTCCAAATATAAGATTTACTGATTGTTTTCTCTGTTTTCATATTTAATTAGCTTCGTTTGTGTGTAAGGCAATGAGTGCAAGACTTTTATAAACTTGTACTGTGGTTCTATATTTTATCCGGGAGGGGGGGGGGGAGGGGGAGGGGGGTGGGGGTAGTATCTAATGTCCTTAAGAAAAAGAAAAAGAGAAGTTGTACAGTTATACAGAGTTGAGTTGTGCTTACTATACACCTATGTGTCATTTTGTGTAAATCAGCCTGTTCTCCAACAATGAATATATGTTTTAGTACCTTTTGAAGATGAAATTCTACATCATAATGTACATGTAATAAGGCTTGGTATTTAATTAATTATAGAAGATCAACTTTGCTGGATTATTATTTTGATACATGACTGTAGACTCAACCTTAAGTAGATCTTAACCTTTGGCAGGTGGAAGTTACTCTAACCTTAGTCCTCAGGAATCTTCTTGCCTCCTTGAAAATTCCTGAATGACCATCTTTGAGAATGAGAGGGTGATGGATTATAAGTTTCTGAAATGACTCATTTAGGTATTACTAAGTATTGGTCTTTTCTATAGGTATTGAGGTCAATTAAATTGCATGTGATTAAGAAGTGCCATGGCTGATTGCAATATTCAAGAACACCAGGACAGCTCTGTTAAATGTCAGAGCCCTAACGATCCACAATCAGGAAATTTTAATGCTGATGGATGGGCTTCATTTAATGAAAGCCATGAGAAGGAACAAGTAGAGAGGGTAACTTTCATTTTATATTTTCTTTCTTTTCTATAATAGCACAAGTACAGGTGTATAGTATTACTGACACCCCATTTACATCTACATGTACTGGTCAGTAGGGCGGTTGTATTGGGGTCTTTAACAAACTGCAAAACGTTAAACTTGTTTTTAGTGTAATGGTTGTTATGCAAATTGAAAGCACACAATTTATTATTGTTTGTCTTTTGCTGCTGATGTGCATGAAGTCTCTTTCAAAAATGAGATCAAACAGGAATGAAACAAGCAAATTTAAAGCGGCCTTATTAAATCCTTGACTTATGTGCATTTCACATCAATTAGCTCTCATCGCTTTCAATCTGGCAGGTGACATTCTAGTTCCCTAATGACAACTATTTCTTTAAAGGAGTTGTAACTGCAGAAGCTTTTGTTTATTATTTATTATTAGTATTGTTATCATGATACCACAAGTTTTCTGGTTGCAACAAGGACATTGATCACACGATATTTGCTTATACACATGACATTGTAACCTTTCCAGCATCATATTTGATTTGCTACATGTTCGATCTAAAACAGATTCAAAGTTTCGTTATTTAGGCAGTATTTACATGAGAACGGGTTGAACTCAGAGTTCGTATCGACCTCTTTACACTACTTGCGCCAGCTTGCATGTTCTTGTGGTGCAAGAACTTCTTGTGCCACTTCTTGCGTGTGCATGATTTTTGGGCTGTACTGGCTAGGGTGATTTCTTGAGGCCTTACAATTTTAAAACTCTGAAAAGGGAAGCTTTAGCCATTTCCGAGTTATTGGAAGGAAGCTTGCTGTCACTCCATCTGTCAGGTCCTGTAAACATTTTTATGTTAATCTGCTGACTAGTGCATAATGCTTGTGCATGTATTCGCTTTGTGAGGCAGTAATAGAGGGCAGTTATGGAGGGCGAGAAACGGTCTTACGGTACATAACTTTTGCTCGTTCAATAAATATACACTTTTCTTGAGTGCAAAATTACTACATTGTAGACCGCACTAAATTACTTGGTTGCCAAAAGGATACAATATTGATGACCTGTAAGACTATTCGCAATTTAAGTGCCCATCAAGATACACTACCACTATTTCAGGGAGACTTTGCCAAGTTTTCAGAAGTAGAATCAAACTAAATATGCCTTTTTGAGTTGTAAAATGGAAAACTAATACATGTAGTATAAAGGAGATAGCGTGCGAAAAATGAATGTGCAGTTCTCAAACGCTATGAAAAAAATATGGTAGTGATGATAAAAATATGGTAGTGATGATAAAAATATAGCGGAATATCAACATCACCTTGCTTCATTTCCCGCTCCATGGGAAGGGAACAGAAGAGAAACCCTGGGAGCTAGGCTCATCATTAATTTTTCACCTTTTATAATTCATTTTCTGGGCTCAGTGGCTCATAGCCATGTTCAATCAGAGGTGAGCAATCCTAGTTGATCCGGTCTGACTTTTGTACCTGCCTCAAATCAAATTAATACATATTAAACTCTTGGATGCATATTAACACTGTGATTGACTAAGATACAATTCCGAATATTGCCGTTCACTTGCGTTTCAAAACCATTCAAGTGGAAGTGAGTTTTATTACTGCATTTTAAGTAAGTAGGCTCGATTTCCACCACTCACTCAAGTTCGGGTATCCTCCCCAAGAAGAGACGGCTGCACGTGTGAGTGATAGATGGTACTCTCTGTGATGTAAATTCAAAAGAGAATTTATGCAAAGTTAATATTTGCGGGAAAATGACATTTAAGACATCCCAAAACATTGATCAAAATTACAAAACAGTAATTACATACATGTAACAATGCTTAAAATGGTATGGGAAGCCATTTTGTTTTTCTCTACGTTTGCCTAGAGGTGAATATAGCAGTGCTGTAATGCTATTCACCTCTGATTCCACTTGTATGTACATGTATATTTTTAAATGCCCAAGTGCACAATTAAATGCAACATTAGTGAATTAAAAAGACTTAGTATCTAATAGATCACCAGCAAATGAAAAATGATTTTCTTTGCACATCTTTTAATATGCAGAAGCCAAATCCTCAGGACAAAGCCTTTTGCCTCTCCTCATTAACCTTCTGGTGGTTTAATTGGTAAGTTGACATTGGCAAGTACATGGTAGGTTTGTGGTTTCCACCGGTTGCTCACCAGTGTTGAGGTGAGAATTTTAACATTTATATTAGCTGGCAAGAATCACAGTTATTTGACTAAATGAAAATCCTCAAAATGCAGTGAAGATGGCAAGACAGAGTTTTTGCAGATGGGAAAAAAGTCAAGACAAAACTTGTTGTTCTTTTGTAGTTTTTGACATTTATATAGCAGCTGCTGTAGGAAGAGGAAACACAAAACCCTACTCCATGGAGTACCCTATGGAGTACCCAAATGGAGTACTCATAAAAATCATTTATTGGTCTAATTAAGTACTTTATCAACATGGCAACGAAATTTCAAGATGGCAGACAATTCGTGAACTGCATTGAACTGTAACAATCACAGAGCTGGAAAGCTCGAAATAAATAGAGGTATGTACATCTAAATGCCTCACCATGTTGATAAAGCATTTAATTGACCAATAAGTGATTTCTAGGGGTACTCTATTTAGGTACATGTACTGCATGGGGTACTCTGTGGAGTACTGGCCGGCTCCGTGTTTTTTCCTCTCCCACTGCTGCACAGTCATAATACAAAGGCCAAACTTTTTAAAGCTCTTCCCTCTAGCTCCCTGCTTTGATTAACAGGATTAGAGAACATTTTTGTTGTATCAAACCTGTAGTAGGCTGTACGGTTATTTGCAATTACTAAAATTGTGCCAAAGGCAACAGAGACAGTACATGTACATGTATTACATGTAGTAGCTGTTCAAAAGAGTGAAGACAAACCATCCTGCAGTTTTTCAAGTTTCTGCACAATAACTAATTAAAGTAAAATTTTAACCTCTCCCCTCCATGCTATGAAAAATAGTGAAGGCCCATTTCTCAAAATTCAGGCCTGAAATTTCCCATTTGCTTGTTTTGGAGTTTAGCTGTCCTTTTGACGCTATTTTGAGATAACAAAAAGCAAAAATTAATGACTGTGAAGTTTTAGGATTCAAAAACGTATCTGTTGTTGAGATAAAGGCTGAAGGAATTGTGACACCTGAAAAATTATGGCCTGAAAACTCTCAGAACCTTAAAAAAGTGGACCCCAATCAGTTAAAGGTTTTCAAATATCAAAGCGACTGTACTGTACGTTACCTTTAAATGTCATATTGGTTCGTATACGGGCAGACTGACACAGTCATTCAAGATTAGAAATCACATGTTCGCAATGAACCTTTACAACTGGTGTGTTGTTGCCTGCATGATGCAATTATTATATAATTATTACTTTGATTTGCCTTTTAATTATGGGGAACCAACTGACTTGCTTTAAACAGCAGAAATTATGAATATTGTACAGTAAAATCAACATAAGCATTCAAGCACAATAGTTTTCTTTTCCTGGGCAATTTTTCTTGGTCTTTAATGTTTCTTTTTTTTTTTTACGTAACCCTGTAGTGTTGAGTGCACATATTATTATTCTACATTTACGTAAAAGCCATCACATCTCGTTATTTTTTTCTGGGATGCATGTCAAGAAAAAACAGCATCCATGGTCATAATTGAGTCATGATGAAGGCTTGCACTCTTAATTTGTGATTCGATCATTTTAAGGGTAATTTTTACTGGCTACAAGAGACCACTAGAGGATAAAGACTTGTGGGCACTTAGAAGAAGCAATCGAGCATCCTACATTGTGCCTAGAATTAGGCAGCGATGGATTGATCAACAGAGGAAATGTCGACAGTTGTAAGTCAATGACCTACATGTATTCTGGAGGTTTAAAATTAGACAATACTATAATTTGCTGGAACTTAAAATACTTGTAAACCATTTCAAAGTTAACTTTGAAATTCAAAGCCTCTTTTTAAAATAAAATTAATGTTAGAGCATTTTTTTTACCTGAAAAATTCTTTTCATTCACGTGCAAAGCCAACTATTTTTTTACAATCAAAAGACTGCAGTGCCAAAACACAGGGTGTTTACAGTATAATAGAGTGTCTTTGTACATCTTGAAAGCTGGAAATTTGCCATGCTAATATTGACTCTAATTCTTTATGTAAATGGTTGCATATGTTTAAAGCTTCCTTGAAAGTCACTATAATTAAAAACTTGGGCTAGTTTAACACAGACATTTACATGTAGATGGCTGGTTTGCAGGAAACAATCCATCCCTAATTAACATTATATTGCATTTTTTGCATATACTGTACATACTTACACTGTAATTATGTCTTCCAATTTTACCAATAATTACTCAGAATTTTCCTATAGTATATAACCAAAACCAGTGTAAGTAATATATCATCTTTCATTTTTTTCGAGTGGTGAAATCTAATAATTTTTACTTTTCATTTTTCTTATGTGAGACCAGTTAAGGCTGTCAACAGTATCAAAATCAGCATACCCAGATGTCTGACATATAACTTGCTTTAAAATATTTTAAGGAATCAATCAAGGGAAATACAGGATTCTGACAGAGAAAGTGATGATGAGAATTACAAGGAAACTGACAGGTTACTTCGCGATGGTGACGTATCTGAAGATGATGTTGGTGAGCAAGTATCAGTACGCCAGCCTGGTAAAAAGAAGCCAAAGAAGAAAAAGGAAAAGAAACCATCCCTGTCAGGCATTTTATGGAGTGGATTGTTTGGAATGAATTTTGCAGTGGCGGTAACTTGCAAGCTTTTGCATGATGCGCTCATATTTATTCAACCCCAGCTTCTTAAGTAAGCAGACATTTATTTTCATTTCTTTAAAATGACGTGATAGAATTGCCTTGTACTTGTACTGTCAATCTTTTTTCCTTATTTTTGTGTAACAGATTATAATAAATTGTGTATTTGTATCATTCTCACATTTGCTCACTTGGGTGGTTGGTTGCTGCAATGTCTCAGACATTCTTTATGTGACTGCGTGATGCTAGACCACCCTTCCCTTCCCTTGAAGTTCCCTTCTCTTCCCTTCTTTGCATTTTGACGTGCTCAATATCATTATTGTTTTTGTATTGGGTCTGAATGTGTGGCACACATGCAAACTCAATACGATAAATCCTAGAAAGAACCCTGATATGGGCTAAGAAATACAGTATTTTTAAATCCACATTTAAGAAAAATGAACGAAGCAGCCTGGTAACCTCTTGAAGTATTCTCCACCAGGTTAATTGTTGGATACGTTGAAGACAGAGATGACTGGTTTGGTGAGTGGAAGCTGTGGAAGGGCTATGCCTATTGTGGTGCCATGTTTGTGACAGCCATCATATCATCTTTGGCACTTCACCAGTACTTTCATATTATGATGACAATTGGCATGAGACTGCGCACAGCCATTATTGGTTTGGTCTATGAAAAGGTATGCGAGAATCAGAGTATTTGTGACTCAAACACCATTAAATAATTTTTGTTCTATGTCACATTACATCAGGGCTTGTGAAATTCAGTGCATGAAATCCAATGCATGCACAACGTACCAGGGTTAAGGTGAGCACATGACTGTACACGTACGTGCAGGTGATGGCCCAACTACAAATAGTACATGTACATGTATCAACACACTAAAAACATTTTAGTGATTAAGCAAGGGTTGTCCACGCCGTCCTGCACCTTTTTTACCTTGCCATGGTTGTTAACCGCTTGCACTCCCAAGATTGAGATACATGTACATGTACATGTATTTTCTCCTAGCATTAGATCAGTACACTGTCAAGCAGACAGGTGATGAGAATAAGAAATTTTATCATTTTTAAGGGTTTTTGTTTAAATATAATAAAATATAATAAGAGCCTGATTGTATGGCAGTCAGTAAGGAGAAGAAAAATTTAGATCTTGGAAGTGAACAGGTTAAATTAAGGCAAAGCTTGGAATGAAGTGAACATGTGCAGTAATTGCTCCTTGAATGTGGAATCCATGGGCTTGTTGACATCTGTAACCTCCTTTACTAAAGGAAGTGACTCAAGCAAAGCCAAATGGAAGCATGGACAACGTGAAATAAAGAACCAATTTAGGGAGGAAGTGGCAAAGAAATAATACTTCACTATGGAAGTTTAATGGAGCTGCCAAAGAAAAAAAAAATGTTGGTCTTCATGCTTGCTGTCAGTGATAACAATTTAATGATTATTTTTTCAAGGGATAGAATTCCTTAGTCAGATGAGTGGTTTAGAGCACCAACCACTGATTTTCATCTGTGCCTTGCCGTTTTTCTCTGCAGTGCTTACAAATAGAGTTCAAGTAGTGGCAAAGCACTTTGCAGCATTTTTAAGCCTAACAAATGTGGTCCAGTGCAAGTTTGCACTGCAGTTTGTGCCATGTGATTAGTTCTACATGTATATTAAAGTTTTATTGCACACCTTGCATCGTATAAGGAAATAATTATTTTTATCATTGTGCTTTTACATTAGCCTTGTTACTAGTGTTTATGCCCTAATGAAAAACGTATAAATTAACTTGATTCTTTTTGCTAATAATTTGAAGGCTTTGATATTGAGCAGCAAAGCCAGAGGAAAGTCGACAGCAGGCGAAATGGTGAATCTGATGTCAGTGGATGCTCAGCGTATAATGGAACTTATGACGTATATAAACTCATTGTGGTCAAGCCCCCTTCAAATTGCTGGTGCCCTTTACTTCCTCTATGACACTATGGGATTATCCATTCTGGCCGGTGTTGGAGTCTTGGTACTTATTATCCCTTTAAACATGGTTTTTGGAAGCAGATGGCACGCACTGCAGGTACATAAACTTGTTTAATGGGGTTCCCCATTGACGAGCAAAATCGTCTAGCATTAGACAGAGTAAAATACTACATGTAAGTCAGTGGCCAATTTAGACGCGTTTCGACGTCAAGGGGTTAAATGATAATAAGTAGTTATCATTGAGGTTAAGTACTTCATGTATGGTACACTAGCTTTGCTGACCGTCCACAAATAAGAATACTGTCACCACCTTGTTTCATCTTTTGGTTTATCGCAAAGTGGATGAGGTGATCTGAGATTTTTATATTGGCACCCGAAAGCAAAGTTAAATGTTATTGACTTTGAGATGGAAATGGTTTTCCTTAATTTGTAGTGTGTTTGAAATGGTATGGTGAAAACTATTTTGTTCTGATTCAAGAAAAAAATTGAGTTAGTGGAAAGTCATGTCAGAATTTAAATAGTCACTGTAGTTAAATTTTGTCTTTGCAATAAAAAATTAATACAGGGGTATACTTTTAAATTTTATATTTTTATGACTTTTTAACTTCTCCGAGACCATTTTCAAGTG
>OX421454.1:15819422-15821922 GCA_949126865.1 Montipora capitata | reverse complement strand
CATACCTCCTGATAAACAACGGATGATAGCCCTTGTTTTCAGCAGAACTGAAGAGGCTGTGAAATAAATTGTTTCTTTTTTCCCTTTTTAGGCAAGGGTTTCTCTCAAAAGACTGCAGGAGTTTTTAGAAGGGGATGAGCTGGATTTCAACAACGTACACAAAACACATTGTAAAGTCTTTTGTTTAGTTTTCTTGAATTTTGTAAGCTGGTTAGTGATGTCAGCATTACATGTATTTTCGTTTTAATTAGCCAATATATAAAATACCATAATACTCTTTGTTTGTCCCTCCAAAATTTTGCAAAGAAGCATTGTTTCCAGTTTCTCTTGGGACTTACAATGATCCCAAGAGAAACTGGAAACAATCCGTAAAATGCAAAATTTTGGGAGGAACAAACAAAGTGTATTATGGTATTTTTGATACTGGTTAATTAGCTAAGAAACATAAGGTGTAAAATACATCTCGTCGCATCGTTCAACAGGGTTAATTTCAGTACAATAGTGAGAGTACCTCATTTGGACAATTTCAGTCTAACCACTATAGCGGAATTGTCGTGGGAACCTAGTTTAGAGGCCTCGCTGCGACGAGTCTCGTATAGCTGAGTGGTAGAGCATCCGAACTAGAAATCGGAAGGCCGTAGGTTCGACTCCTGAAAAGGAGCACTCGGATTTCTTCCGAATATTCCCAAGTCACAATGGTCTCGCTCCCACGGGTCTCCTGTAGCTCACTGGTGAAGCATCCGAACCAGTAATCGGAAGGTCGTAGCTTTGACTCTTGCAAAGGAGCACTCGGATTTCTTCCGAGTATTCTAGACTGAGTCAACTTCGAGAAATACATCTCGGCATTAGATGGAACTTTAACATACTTTGACACCGGTGATTGGAAATCAGCCATCCAATGGGGCGTATTTTTAATGTTGGAAGTCAGTTACAAATTCTTAATTTGCCCTGCAGTCCTTTACCCTATCCCCTTGGGTCAAGAATACACTCCACTGGGCTTGGCGAGATGATTTTATAGAAACGAACTAACAAACACAACAACAACAACAATTCCCGGCCCTTTTTCTTCAGTTTTTAATAAAATGCAGGTACCAAATACTTTACAAGCCAAATTTTATGCAGAGTTCTAAGAAGATGGAGAGTTCTTAGAATTTAATGAACGAAACAAAAGATCTCTGATTAGCTTCTTTGTTCGTCCACCAGAAGTCATACATTTCTCTATAGTTAGTGGTGTCTCCAGAGGTTGGTTGAAAACGTCCTATTGAACCTGTAATAATCATTTTTAAGAAGACTCCGTATAAAAAGCAATTATAGGTCGGTGGTTTACGGGTCCTGTACGAATAGCCACTTTGTTTAATTTATCGGCGGCCAAGGGGCACTTTGGTAAAACAGGTAATAAGGTAATTGCAGGGTTTTTATTAAGGACATTTATCTTGCATAAAAAAATCAATTATTATCACCTTATCACAAAGAAAAGGAAAACCAAAAAGATTCAGAACGTTTTTAGACTAGAAATCTCTGCAGTGCAACTTTCCATCGATTTGGGCATGTTTTGTGGTCACTCCCAAAAAGTGAGTCAATTGTCAAAAAATGAGCAGCAAGTATTTCACGATTATTCTGTCTTGTTCACCTTGTAAAATACGGGCGAGCTATCCTGTAACTTCCTGGGGACGTGACGGTTTTAGAGTAAAGGTAGGAAATGAGAGCTTCATTGTGGCATTCTCGCGCTGTCGTCAAAACCTAAAATATGGTGATTTCATGCTGTTATTTTGTGGAGCACGGAAAAGAAAGACACTGAAGTGTGTAGCGCACGAGCAGCACGACTATTTCCCCCCTTTTAACCATAGCTGTCGTCGTTGCTTTAACACCCCATGTATTTTATTTCTTGTACACAGTGTCCTCAACTGCGGTGAAAATAGAAAACGGTTCCTTCAGTTGGAGCAAGAAAGATACACCTGTATTACGCGAGTAAGTTAGACTTCATTTTAACATTCGCAATTAATAATATGGTGTAGTGACGTAATTGTGCTACTATGCACTCTTTACTGGTCGATACTATAAAGAATTGCTTGAAAACAATCCGCGCTGTTTCGAAATTGGAAAAAAGGTGTAATTAAGTATAAGTGAGAAAAAAGATTACTCAAATGCCCTGTTATGACATTAAGGTTAGTTGGCCAGGGACTTTAAGATCTATGATGCCTACGTTGACGAAAACGTCACCTCTAATTTTGCATAAGTCTTTCGCGATTATTCCATCCTTTTCACGTCTCACAATATAGGCGAAGTATCCTAAAAATGAACAGGCCATTTCCGAAGTCAAGTCTGTCTCCTCTTCAAAGCGAGTCTAAGTGCGAAAATTTTGTGATGGTAATTAGTTCTACTTTAGAGCGGTTTTCAATTGAGTGTCGAAAGTAATTAGGGAATTGCTTTGGTTTATGATTACTTCACTCACTGATTGGTTCAAAGTTCTCGCACCATTTTTTCAACCAATCAGAAGTGA
>OX421454.1:15806922-15816922 GCA_949126865.1 Montipora capitata | reverse complement strand
TATGTTTCTGACACGGCAAGTCGTACATTTTGAGGTCACCCATCCAGATACTAACCTCGCTCGACAGTGCTTAACTTCAGTGTAAGTTTGTCTTGGAAAGGTGTCAAAAGCTCAGACACGCTTAAACTTGAGGTGCAAAGAAGTTGCAAGGGAACTTGAAAATGATTAACATGTCACCCTCGAAGCCAAGGTATCTCTAGTCCCTTTTATTTTCTTCAATCTTCCTGGGTTTAGTATTTTACTAGTAACCATATGTATTCTCAAGGCCCGGCTATTTACCTAAGACATTTACAATGGCACTACTGTGATTTACGGCACCAAAACAATACGTGTACAATTAGAGCTACAAATTACGCAAAGACAAACTTTGAATCTCCTGGAAAACAAAACGCATCTCAAATGGCAATTATGGAATAAAGCGCTGTGCACGTTAATGCACTACCACAAGTACGCATTGCGTGCCTTTTTTTTAATACAAGATCGGAAAATACCTCCACTTTTTAAGTGCTGAAGCATAAATAAAAATGTTAATAGACAGAGTAGAAATGTCTCTCAATTTCGACCCCAGAGCTCTTCTCTTGACTGAGCGAGAGAAGAGCTCTGGGGAACCCTGAAACAAAGTGTCTTCTCATTGGTGTTCGTGAAGAACAATCAAAAGCGTTTCTAATTGGTGCATTCATGTTAGAGCGAGGAGTGAGCAGGCGCCGTAAGGTTCCAATAGCCAGTTTTTGGCTATAAGAACCCTACGGCGCATGTTCTCCTGCATAGAGTTTCCCAGAGCCTTGGGTCGATCCAAGGCTCTGGTGACGAGAATGAAATGTCTCTAAGTGCGTTCCCAGTGCTCTCTCGTTTATCTCGCGCATTAACGTTGAGCCATAAGTGCACAGCGCATGTCTAAGGTTTACACGTGCTCGTCCTTTCGTGTTGCGGTTTCAGTCGGCTGTCACAATGCCAGGCAAGTGCCGTTTCAACGAAAAAGGGTTTAAAAAATGATGAGTAAGTCATGGCTTCAAAAAGACGGCGGGAAATTCCAAACAAAGCTTTGTGTTTTGCCTGCAAGAAAAGCATCCATCGACTTGAACGTAATGGGAGAGTCAGCCCTCGTGCATGTGAGCCATATGAAAGTGCTGAACTTTGTACCTTGTGACTTGCACGAAATGTTGTATCTCATCTAGGGTTGACAATATGGCTGCCACGGTTGCTCAAGGCTTGCAATACCTAAATGGCCGAAAAACAGATTCGAGAAAAACATCATAGTTTTGCCTGGTTGGAGGTTAAACAAAAAAGAAGCCCTTGAGAATTTTGGGCATGGTCCTGGAAAGTCCTGAAAAGTCCTTGAATTTTTGGCCCAAAAACGTGTACGGAACCCTACAGGTCTCTTTTTAAGTCCCTTCTATCTGTCATAAAAAAACGCAAAGTCCTCCACTTCACTTTGAGTCGGTGACTGACAAAGATAGTAACTCCTGCCACCCGCGCTGTGTAGTCAGTCGCCTTTTTTTTCATTTTGTCAGGTTTAGGCTTATTCCAGGCCGTAAGGGACCCGAAATCCTTGATTACCTTTCAATTGCCGCTTTCTATACTAGAAATGCATCGTTCTTAGTGCTTAGCTAAGTGCTTAGCTTAGTTCATCTTGTGTAAAAAACAGGCAAGAGATAGACGATGCATCTGGACGCGCTATATGTTGTCTTTGCGTCTTCCAAAACCTGCTTAAGAAGGTAAATGAATAATACGTCATGAGCCCGTTTTTTTTTTTTCTTCACTGGACAAGTTTAGCAAATGTCCCGGAGAGATTGTTTATCTCTTACATTTTGTTGGATCTTTTCACGGGCGACTCATTGAGACAATAAATTTCTGATCTTTATTATAATAAATGGCCAAAATGCTGTATCCCTGTAGAGATTTTACGCGGCTGGATAGTATGACTTTACTGGTACATACATCTTTATTTGACAGTGCAGGTTGCAGAAATGGGCAAGACTTAAGTTCTCATGTGGACCAGCCAACTTAAACTAAATCATTATTAAGGGATAAACAGACATTATATTCAAATATCTCATGTATGGAAATATTTCTTCTAGCAAGTGAAAGTTTTAGTGTAAAGTGCAAATAAATATTTAAAATATGAACACGGTGTTTAGTTATGTAAGAAATCTTTCTGGATCAAAGTCTTGAAACAATACTCAGAACTACCTTGTAAAATGAACTTAGAAACTAACTGTGGTTTTATTGTCTTAGAATCTCTCTGAGTATTCCAAGTGGTTCACTAGTGGCTGTGGTGGGTCAGGTTGGTTGCGGAAAATCATCACTGATTTCAGCTATCCTTGGAGAAACGGAGAAACTACAAGGGAAGGTGTTTGTCGAGGTAAGCCAGGATTGGGCAGAACTGCAGAATACCCAATCTCGTCCCCAGAGTCCGCTTTTCTTTTGGTCAGCACCAAGAACACGGACTCTGGCCTCTTCCAATCTATGCGCAGTCGTAGTGAAGATCCATTTTAATAACCGTTGACAACCACTGTTGTTTCAAGTTCCTGAGCGTGCGTAGACGATCCGGTAAAGGACTTCCACATTACCATTTTCGAGTTTTTAGACACCTTAAGATTGACGTTTACCGCGGACCGCAAACCTCTACAGGTCACTTGACCAGACTTCAACCTCGCGTTTACGGAAAATTCTCCACACGTTTTCGACGGCAAGAGGTAGGTTTTCGCTTAGGTCATTTACCTCAATTTTGACCAACTTTTATTTGCATGAATATTTTGTGATCCCACGTATGCCTGGCACTGATATACAGAAAAAAACCTTTTTCTTTCATTTCATATGAATTTTAATATAACAAGACAACAGTTTTGTTTTTACAAGGTTTGAACGACAACTGTTGCACAACGTTGAAATTCAGCATGTTACAACGCGTCGTTATCACGCGATTCTTAATACACGAAGGAGGCATACAGCAAACGGCAAACGGCAATCCTGAAACCGCGGTTTGCGGTCCGCGGTAAACGTCGATCTTAAGGTGTCCTTTAACTCGTGATTAACTAGAGATTTCCAAGAAACACCCCAAAATAACGTGACATTACCCCTTTAACGTTTGGGTCCGTGAAATTATGACACTAGCTGTCTATAGCAGTAGACTGTATTTGTATTCTTTCAGTAGCACTGGAGCTCAGATATGAATGTCTGGATAGGAGTGGGAACTACTGTGACAGTACGATTCGATTAAAAGGTCTGAAATCCTTTTGTTTTAATGTTTTTTCAGGGTTCTGTAGCCTATGTATCCCAACAAGCTTGGATCCAGAATGCTACTGTCAGAGAAAATATCCTGTTCAGCAGAGCGTTTGATTCTAGTCGCTATGACAGTGTACTCGACGCTTGCGCTTTGCGACCGGATCTTGAAATGCTTACCGCTGGTGACGCAACAGAGATTGGAGAAAGAGTAGGCAACCGTAAATTTTACCTGAAAACATTTAAGATATAGTATGCTTTGATTGAAAAAATAAGAAGCGTTCCTTCACTTTTCAAGTTGTATTATTCCACCTAATCCCCTCATACACAACTTTAGTAGGGTCAGTCGATGTAATAGTAGTTTTAAGTTGATTGTGGTTTGATCTGCTTAGCAAAGCTAGCGCTGTGGTGACATCACTTGCTTCCCACCAATGTGGCCCGGGTTCGATTCCCAGACTTGGGGTCACACGTGGGTTGAGTTTGTTGGTTCTCAACTCTGCTCCGGGGGGGAGGTTTTTCTCCGGGTATTTCGGTTTTCCCCTCTTCTAAAAAACCTTGTTTGAAAAAAAGCCAAAAAATGAATTGCTCGACTTCCTGCAGTTTACTTATCATCGACTCTTCGGGTTTTCAACTGTGTTGCACATGTCAGCTAAAACGCTACGGAGATTTGTTTCTCCCTATGTGAAAAAATCTACGTGCACAAGTAGCGTTTCTGAATCGTATTTGGCCGTGGAAACGAAAACGATTCTAAAACTAACGCACATAAAGAATAAAGAGCATGCGTGCGCGTGCGCTCTCTATGGTATCACGAGTTTGTAATGTCATGGTATTCGAAAACCTCCGTCTTTACCTGTGCTCACGAATACGGCAAACCTCCGTTTTAAAAAATCTACACTATGGATAGGCTCGATATCCGCCGCTCACTCGAGTTCGGGTATCCTCCCCGAGATAAGTTGTGTCTGTGACGTAAATTCAAATATAATTTATGCGAAGTTAATATTTGCGGGGAAATAACCTTGGGCATCCCAAAACACCGATTTTCACAAAACAGTAATTACATAACAAGGCCTAAAACTTCTCTGCGAAGTTTCCAGATGATAGGAGCTTGAGTTTGTGGTTAAATGATCAATGTGAGTTTGAATTCATCCGGCGAATCATCAAAAAAATCTTCGGCCGCTTCAGCTCTCGGTCGACCTCATCGGCCCCCTCGTTTTGCCACCAATAAACTCAGCAGTACTTTCAATTGATCTTGAGGAATTTTACTTGCTCTTACATTAGCGAAGTCTGAGGAGAAAATTGCAATAGCAATGGATTTGAAAGCTGTATTTTGACCTTGCCGCCAACTAGAAAATCAGTGAAGTTTCCGAACTCAGGCGGTAGAGAACGACACAATCCCCTTTCTCCGGCTTCTCGAACACTTTTCGTTGTCGAAATCTTGGATGTTTCCTACCTTAGAAGCATTGTAAACCTCAAACGGGCCGGTGAATACCTTCGCAGCCAAAAAATATAATTATGCCAGATCGATTTGTTCAGGCGAGTTTCTGATTGGCGGAGATTAGCAATGGCTCACCTCACGCGTCCAGCCGTGATTTCGGGAGTGAGCGCTGGCTCATTTCCCGAAACTGCGGCTGGTAATCGAGCCTACACTATGGAGAGTGTTTTCAAGAACCTTCGTTCTAGGTGTCCGTAAACGTCGTATTCGTGTGGACAGAAGGTAATAACACAGAGCCGGAAGAAGCCTCCGTTTTCGAAAATATCCGGATACGTATGGACGGGGTATAATTTAGAAGTTTTACCGGAAGAAAAACAGTTATATTGAATGTGAGGAGAAGAAATGTAGACTCGGAAAAATATCCGAGTCCCAGATGGGATTTGAACCCACGACCCTCCGTGATCTAGTCGGATGCTCTAACCACTGAGCTACTGGAGACTCTATAGAGTCTCCAGTAGCTCAACCTCCAAAGTGAGTGTTGTTGTTTCATCGTTAACACACTCACTTTGGAGGTTGGTTGGCTGCATCTTGATATGCATTAATGTGACAGCGCGATGCTGTTAGTGAGTATCAAATGTGCTAGTCAATACTTGGCTGTGTAGCCGCGCGATGCGGTTCCAGTCCAGACCCACAAATTGACCCTTGCTCACCATAGAGTCTCCAGTAGCTCAGTGGTTAGAGCATCCGACTAGATCACGGAGGGTCGTGGGTTCAAATCCCATCTGGGACTCGGATATTTTTCCGAGTCTACATTTCTTCTCCTCACATTCAATATCATTGTTGTTGTTTCATCGTTAACACACTCACTTTGGAGGTTGGTTGGCTGCATCTTGATATGCATTAATGTGACAGCGCGATGCTGTTAGTGAGTATCAAATGTGCTAGTCAATACTTGGCTGTGTAGCCGCGCGATGCGGTTCCAGTCCAGACCCACAAATTGACCCTTGCTCACCATAGAGTCTCCAGTAGCTCAGTGGTTAGAGCATCCGACTAGATCACGGAGGGTCGTGGGTTCAAATCCCATCTGGGACTCGGATATTTTTCCGAGTCTACATTTCTTCTCCTCACATTTAATATCATTGTTGTTGTTTCATCGTTAACACAGAAAAACAGTTGTACTGCAAAAAGCGGTTTTAGGTAATAGAGTGGTTTTCAATTGAGTGTCGAAAGTAATTCGTGAATTACTTTGGTTTATGATTACTTCACTCAGTGATTGGTTCAAAGTTCTCGCGCCATTTTAAGTGAAACCAAAACCAATCGTGGCTCGCGCGTGCACATTTTCCCGCGCTTTGTGTCGGCTACGTGTAATTACTTCGAGTTTTGATTGGTTTAATGGATTGTCTCCGACCTTTTTGATTGGCTAAAGTAATTACTTTGGTTTTGGTTTTACGACACTGGATTGAAAACTGCTCTAATTGTCTTGTTAATTTTCCAGGACTGAAATGCAACTCTATTCCAGATAAATGCCATACGTAACGATCACAAACTTTATTCTAGGGTATAAACCTGAGCGGTGGACAGAAGCAACGAGTCAGTTTAGCTCGCGCTGTTTATTTCAATGCGGATCTCTATTTAATGGATGACCCGCTGAGTGCAGTGGACGCACATGTGGGAAAACACATCTTTGACAATGTGGTTGGCCCAAGAGGAATGTTACGAAATAAGGTGTGTTTGGGAGTAGCTGTAGGTGTGGTTTTTAGGGAGAAACACAGATTGGTGTATGATTTCCAACGACGAGTTATTAGTGGTGAGGACAGAAATGAAGAGCCACGTCAACTGCAAATGAAAGCACCTGAGTTTGCAGTGATCTTCCTTCTTTCAACTGAGTATCGATAAACTCATTTGATAGTCTATACGACGGAAGAGAAACTGCAATCTTCCGTTAAGGTATTTTTCGTGAAAGAACAGCTCATTGCCATCCACAGTTCCACTGAGGAAAATCCCGCATAGAAGAACCTATCTTTTAAGAACCTGTCAGCCTTAAATTTGCCAGTTAGACCCCCCAAGAATAGTTTCCGCTTTGATAGCTTCCACTCCCCCCTTCCTAAACAAGAACCTGTAGACCCTAAAATTTGACACAGGTACTTATTTTTTATTGTTTAACTCTATACTTAGACTTGGACGAAGGCTGAATACCACAAAATTCTGCTATCTTCAACGTATTTTTTTTTCTTCAGAAAATAAGAACCTAGATAGCCTAAATTTTAAAATGGAAGGTTCTTACATGCGGGGTTTTACTGTATATCATGACCAAGTGAATTACGATCGCCCAGGGTGAGTATAGTTTAAGTGACATTGACTTGGTGTTTTAACAACGTGAGCGGAAGTTATTTTCGTCTTCACTCTGAAGATGACTTCCGCTCAGGCTGTCGAAACTTTAGTTGATGTCACACAAAGATTGTACTTCACTTAGTTATGACATGACTCCTGGGTTCAAACCATTTATTCTACATGTAACGTGTCCCCAGTTGATTCCCTGAACTTTTACGGATGATTGCGTTCAATCTAGTCTGTTTTGGAGTTGCGGGCCTCGTTACCTGGCCTTTAAATGAAAGTGAGGCTGTAGTTGACTGCGTTATGATACAGGCCTCCCTCCTTTTTCATGTTAACGATGTTGTTATTATGCTACTTAGTTTGAATTTACATACGAAAAGCAGTTATATAGGTTTCTATCAAAACAAGGTGAACTCCAGCCTCTCTTTCATTCATAGGCCAGGTAACTAAGCACGCAACTGTAAAATGGTCTAATGAGTGCTTCGTTCCCAGCCTCGTTGAGTAAGTTTCATCATTCCCGCTGTGACTTACAAAAATATGAATTGAAATTTAGAAAGATCGTCGTAGTTGGATAAACAACTTAAACACGAAGATGCACCATAAAAGTCGTGGTGCACATGCAAGTGATTTATCAATCAACCGCAACCGAGCTCTGTGACAATTTGTGCTATAAAAAAGCCCCTTAATGGCAATGTGTCCGTAATATGTAATCAAAATTTTATCTGTCGTTCTTTTTTTTAATCCCCGGTGCCTTTTTCTCGCGCTCGAAATATCTTTTCGGGCTTCCGTCTCTGTGTTGTTGTTTGTTGATCACCATCTGGGATAAGTAATCAGTTGTGCTTGAATGAATTCGAACAAAAGCAGAGCGTGAAGCGACCCCTTTTATGGTGCGTCTTCGTGTTTAAGCATTTACAAGCAATCTTGAAAGATCCAGGCTTGAACGGAATTCGAACCCATGACAGTGAAGGAATTAATTAATTGACCAGTTCCCTACTGGCTTGTTAGTTGAGTTCCTTGTGTAGCTACGATGGTCCTTCTAACTTTCACTTCATGTCCATTCCGAAGCTCAGGTTGATGAATTAATCAGGGGTTCATTAAGGGCCGGTCACCGGGCAAACTGACCGGCTGTGGACATGACTTTGCCCGGCTTCTTTCGACATCTCAACGGACTGTTTTTTTGTTGTTGTTGTTTTTTTTTCAAACGAAGATTGATTTTAAAAATACAGTTTTGTCCTTTCTTGATCTGTCTTTTGTTGTCAAATTGCCACAATTTCATACGCTGCGTTCAATTTCATAAGCTTCATTCAACTCAGAACGTATCGCCCCATAACGCATTGCGAAGAAAATTGCGCTCCATAAACGACTTCCTGGAATGTCCCAATGTTAAGTGTTTTGCTATGGCGTCCCAGAGAAGATCGCGGTCGATCGCCACCAAGCTGAGAAAAGGCCAAGATGTGACTGCACTTTTTTGTGTCACGTTAATGAATAAATTTTCTTGTGGATAGTGGTGTCAAATCATAAAGTTCTCTAAAAAGGTGTGATTTTTTTGTGGTTGAAGAACATTGCTTTGGGCTTCAGAATGCAGGAAAACAAATGTCTGAATTTCAATTTCGTGCCCCCAAGACCCCCCTAGGAGAGAAGGCCCGCAGTACTTTGCCCGGGTGTTAAATAAATACGCCCTTTTAAACTCATTCAGCTTCGATTCAACACGTTTCAACACGGTTGAAACGGGGTTGTAAAAGGTTTCGATATTGCAACAAAATCGAACGCATGTTGAAGCAAATGTTGAAGGCGTTTGCTCGGACCCTACAAAACAATTATGTTTTGGTCAAAATGTTGACATGGGGTAGCCTCTGTCCAAGACAACAAACTTATCCTGGTTGGTGTCAAAGAATTCACTGATAGTTGACTGCTTTGTCTACAGACACGTGTTCTCGTGACTCATGGCATTCACTTTTTACCTCAAGTGGATCAGATCATCGTCATCAAAGATGGCCGAATTTCCGAGGTTTTGATTCTTTTACTGTTTTACTTCTTCTAAATGGTTTGTAGATTTGATTTGCAGACACAACCCCATCGGAATGATGTAGCTGCTTCTCTGTGCCTTGTCAAGTGACTAATGAGGCTCTCTCTAAGATGATGATTATTAGAATTTATAGGGTTACTGATTTGAGGTGATTAAGTCCTTTTCGAAACCGAGTCCAAGAACGGAGCTATTCGTATGGAAAGTAGTCCTTCTTTATCATTTACAGTAAAATGAATTTATTACCGTGAAATGTTTCCACCAAGACTTCTTCTTACAGAGGCATTGCTCTTTCTGTGAAACATTGTGTGCATGGGTATTGCGAAATGCTGTGACACATTACCCACAATATCGTCGGGTGTGTAAAAGTCCGTGATGACAATAGCCCCGCAGAGCGTGCAGAGTCATTTCTTTGTAGTTTTCTTTGGGTGCAGAGGGCACCCGCATATTTCTTGTCAAAAACTAGAGGGAGAGTGTAGTCAGAAGGTCAAAGCAAATAATTGCCCAAGATATCGTTGCTGATGGCAATTTGTGTGACGTTTGTAGATTTTCTGACTGCAAATGTCTTGTCTAGAGAGAATTTCATGCTATTGCTACGATAAACTATCGCGAAAGGTTGTATAGTTAATAAAATGCCCTTCTCTTTCACCAAACAACTGTGTGCAAGTCTTAGAGGGGAAGAAAACCCATCCCAGGTTCATTTAGTTCTTGTTAACACAAGCTTGCAATACCCACATCCAGTCGCCGACTGCGGCTACTTTTTCCCATTTCATTAAAATGCAGGGCCTTGATTAAGATAATTTACTTTCTCTCCAGTGTGGAACTTATTCAGAGCTGCAAGAAAATTCCGGAGCCTTTGCTGAATTTCTTCAAACGTATGCATCCGAAAATAATTCGGGAAACTCTTCAGGTAGGTATTTTGTATTTCATGCTCTTCCAACGTTTTCGGTTGAAACGCGTTAACTCCATGGAATAGTAATTACCAGACT
>OX421454.1:15796922-15801922 GCA_949126865.1 Montipora capitata | reverse complement strand
AACTTTCAATGACGCACACAGAAGGAAGGAAGAATTGTTTTTTCAACGCATTCTGTGTACATCTTCTTGGGAAAAAAGATACCGTTTTCGCCAAATATAATTTTCTACTACATAACGGTTCCACGTCTGAATAAAAGAAATATATAGCTGAGCTCAAGGCCATCAAAATTTAGGCGGAGAATTCTGCATAGTAGGCGGAGAATTCTCCGATCTCCGATGCCTAATGAACACCCTGGACCGTATTAAAGAGTTGAAGCATTTAAGAGTGGAATTAAAAAAGGATTTGATAACAACAGCTATTTATGTTGAACCGAACTTTTTACCAGGGGATGCCACAAAGCCATCTAATATAAAACGCACCATTTCAACAATTTCTGAGGAATCGAAAGACGTTGAGAAAGCTAGTGAGAAAGCTGAAAAGAAGACAGAAGATGACGAAACAGGAAAGATGATTGACGAGGAGAAATCAGAGACTGGACGGGTATGGGAATAGAAAATTCCTCTTGAAAACACTGATCTCCGGTAATGCACCTAGTTGGATGAAGGCCCAATTTCACAACCTGAAAAGCAAACAGGCTTTAGAGTGGTAAAAAAGCTCACGCAAAAACGAGCAAAAAAACTAGTTTCCCTGTTTAATTTTGGCTCATTCTAATGCCAAAGATGAAATGGTTTGCTTGACAATATTTTTTTCATCTGAACGCAAGAGAATCCTAAATGGAGCTAACTCAGGTTGACTGGAGCTAACACCTGGGCCCATATTTTCAAAGCGTGATTAAGCTATTCCTGGATTATGGGAAACTGAAAAATTGCAGTCTTTTCTCTGAGCAGAAGATGAAGTTTCCAAAATATTTTTATTCTCCAAAAGTGCCTCGACTTTTGCGCATCTTTCAGTCTTTCAGCATGAAATTACAAGGTTAAGGTATATCGCGACGGGCAAAATATAACCTGGGTTTGTATTTAATCGCGGATTAGTGTTAATAAGCTTCTGAACAACTGGGCCGTGATGTCTGTTGTTAACTTGGCAAGGTGGCGTTTGCTTATTCACCCGTTGTATTTTGTTCCTGAAGGTGAAATTCTCCGTGCTTCTGGCCTATCTGAAGTCAGTGGGCCCTTGCGTCTCAATCATAGCCGTGATGTTTCTAATTCTGATGGAATCATGCACTGTTGGTGTAGGGGTCTGGCTCGCTTACTGGAGCTCGGCAAATATCACTACTAACAAAGAAAGAGATTTCTATTTGGGCGTATATGGCGGAATCGGGTTGGGTCAAGGATTGTTCACATTCTGTTTGTCGATAACCGTCACCATTGGAACCATTCTGGCTTCACGCAGGTTAGAATTTTCTATTTTTTTAGAGAAGCGTCTAAATGTTTAGCCCACATAGCCTGCGAATATAGCCGACTCACATCGCCTCGGCTGATTGCGGCGTTCGGAGGGATGTGTGTCGGCTGTATTCATGGGCTTCGGAAGCCGGTCAAGGTGTTGAAATCACTAAATGTCTACCAGTATGTTTGAAGCACCGATTTTAAATTTCGCTGATACTGAGTATTTAAGTCTACGCACACATTGTAAAACGTTTAGTACCCATAATAGCGAAAAACGAATTGCTAATCTAAAAAAAATATATTTTTGCTTTCGAGAATTTGTTTACATCCAGTTCACAAAATCAGCAGCCATTTGTTCCACTGCCTAGCTCTTTGGAGGCACTTATCTCTCCCTGTGGTTACATGACAATTGCTTAGCATTCCAATTCTGAACTCGTAACTGTATCTTTCAAGTAGTAAAAACTCGCTAAAGAAAACCATTTGGGTTTCAAGGAGTTTTTATTCAAGCTCAATTCTTCCCGTTGTTGTGTTCTCAGGTTGCATCGAAAGCTTTTAACCAACATCATGCATTCGCCAATGAGCTTCTTTGATACTACGCCCCTGGGAAGAATCGTTAACAGGTTTTCAAAAGACATTGATGTCGTCGATGAGACCTTACCTCGGGCTGTCACTGATTTTCTGTGGTGTTTATTTGAAGTGGTTGGAATGATAGTGGCGATCAGTTATGCTACTCCATTATATTTGTCAATTCTGCCACCTATTGGACTTCTTTATTTTTACATTCAGGTGAGTTCTTGGAAAGGAAATTGTTGCACTTGTTTAATATCGTGTGCCAGACATGGAAAGGAAAGTTCGGTTTAATCCCAACCTTGAACCAAGGCTCTCCCTTCTCATTCCTTGTCGTGGATGATAAGGTCACGGAAGACGAAAATTCGCTGAAAGAAACATTGCCATACAATAAACAACGTACTAACCTCACTTGGTCGGGACCGTACCGGAGAATATGGCCACGACCTCCGCCATTATTCCCCAGTACAGCCCCGCTCTCGGTTAGTAAGAGGTTAATCTTCGAGCTTACGTGTAATTTTCTTTAATTGTACATTATGGACAGTAAATATTCATAGACCGTAGTTATAAATGGAGGTCAGTAAATTATTCTTTTGTCTTAGGGCTAATAAGAACAATAAGCCTTGCTCCAAGGCATTCTTTCTTTTGTAGTCTGTCCATGCAAACGAGGCTAGTTGGTCTTATTAGCACAAGGACAAAGGAATAATTTATTGGCCGCCAATAAAGGAACGGTCAAGGAATGGGTATTAATTCAAACAAAAAATGGCGGGAATCGTGACGTCATTGCTCGATGTAACCACTCGTGTTACAAATACGCCACTCGGTTCCCGGATGTAGTGATCGTATTGATTCTACGAGTGTTTTACTTCCCCGTAAAACACTCTTGTTCATATAATAAGAGAGTACATAACCTTACAATGTAATGTCGTGTTATTAATCACTTTCCACAGAGGGTTTACGTGGCAACTTCCCGACAGCTGAAGAGAATAGAATCAGTAAGCCGTTCGCCAATCTACAGTCATTTCTTAGAGACAATTAATGGCGCGTCAACCATCCGGGCATTTTCACAACAGCAACACTTCATCCGGGATAATTTCTATAGAACGGACGAGAATCAAGTGGCTTACTATTTGTCAATATCCTCCAACAGGTAAGACGTTTCCAGCGCTGCCATCGGTGCGTGCCTTTTTTTCTTTGTCTTCAAATCTCATAGCTGTGGCCGGGCGGGATCTTTGTTTACATCTTTTGCTGTTTTCTAAACAATCAGCCAAGAGCAAAGTACTAAATATTCAAAGTGCATTGTATCATGAGCTATATCTGAAAAATCTGAACATGATATACCAGATAATCTCTTAGCAATCATGCTTGGAAAATTTGAAAATTTTCAGGGCATGTATGAAGTCTTAAGCGCTTTTGCCACTCAAGAATTTATCAGTTTTAAAAAGCTAACTGGCTCGTTATTAAAGCTAAAAGGCTTAAAATCTGAGATTTAACTAAGTTTAACAAGTTCAAGTTTTTACCTTTTGAAGTCAATTTGTAAATAACACGATGCCCCTTGTGAGAAAGCTCGGTATGTTGATGAAACCAAATTAAATAATGACGTTATCAACCCTTATACGTGTAATAAAATGGTCGAGAAGGGAAAGCCTTCTATAACTCGGTTTGCTATAGCGCGATCCATTTGGCCAGAAATCCGTCTTTCTGTTCCGAGTACAGCGTAAATGGAACGGTAATATTTGAAACGTTCATTTCGAAAACTGTCGTCAAAGTTCCGTGATCATGCGATTTTCTTGAATGTCGAAATTTTTATGTTACCAAAGCAGAAAACCCGCTAGTGAGGAGACTTTGATTTTCAAGCGTCTTAGTGTGGATACGGAAAACCATACGAAGACATTATTTTGGGAATGCTAATGCTTAAAGATGAACTCGAATGCTATCTCCGTTGTGTTATGCACTCGAGTTATCTTTGATTCTGAATCTTACGTAGATAGTGAACTCACATGCAGAAAGATTGTCGTTGAAATAGCGAATTCAGTCGCCTTTTCTTATTGGTTAATTGGCAGCAACCCATTAACTATATTCCCAGAGTCTCATCCAATGGCCACTTGTTCGCAAAATGAACAGGTCTTCCGCATTAATTTAATTTATTGTCATAATTAACAGGTGGCTGGCAATTCGCCTGGAGTTCCTGGGCAATTGCATGATATTATTCGCTGGGTTGTTCGCTGTCATTAGCAGGGATAAAATCATGAGTGGCTTAGTGGGCATGTCACTGACATATTCATTAGAGGTAAGGATTACACAAAGCAGTGAATTTTGAAGTGTTTTAAGTGATCTCTTTATCAATAGAATACTAGCTGCACAATTGCGCTATATGAATGGGTCGTAAAACTTCACAAAGTCACAAGTCATTGACCTTCGACCGAGTTTGTGCGGGGAATAAGTCTATCCAGGAGATGACATCACATATCGTTTTGCAAATAGGAAAAATTTTATCCAAAACTGGATTGCAGTTTGAAGCATATTAGCAATGGACTGTGACTGTTGGAAGAGACTATAGGACATCTGGGACTGTTGCCTTTATGAATTTTAGGTAGAATATAAAAGCGTCCGGCTTGGGAATTGTTTTTGAGGAGGTCAGGTCTGTTTTTCTTGTCAATAAGACCTTTGTCGAACATTCGTTTTATAAAATCAAATCTCACATTTCTTGCAACACTTTCAATGTTATTTACATGATTCAGTGTAAATTATGTTATCTTCAGTATATCGGGGAAACCAAACGTGGCCTTTTAAAGACCCTTTTAATGAACACAGACGCCCTATACTCAGTCTCACTAGTAGTTATATCCAGACCGCACTCTCAGAGCACTTTCTTAGCAATAACCATTCCCACAGTCATATTACTCTTTCCCATCGAAAAGCTCATCAAACAACGTGATTCTTTTAGGGAAGCCCATCTTATTGAAAAAACTCAAACTACAGAACCTCTTGGGATAAACAAGCGTGACGGATAATTAAACGCTCTCGGTGTTCAGTATATAGTGTTTCAACGGCATTTTATTCTTTTGAAATTTTGGTTTGTTTTTCCAGTAGCAATATCATATTACGTT
>OX421454.1:15781922-15791922 GCA_949126865.1 Montipora capitata | reverse complement strand
GAAGAGCTTTGGAAAGTACTTGAAGTCAGCCATTTAAAGAACTTTGTTTCAGGGCTCAATGACGGTCTACAGCATGAAGTGACAGAGGGAGGAGACAATTTAAGGTGAGACCGTCTTTTGTTTTTTGTCGCCGCAGAAAACAGGGCCAGTAACTTGTTCTTTTGTCCTTATAATTAATTGGCCTCGTTAGCAAAAGATTGAAAGAAAGTTCCCAATCTTTGATTATATTGACGCTGCGCAAAATATGAGAATGCAAAGGGCAGAAATTTTCCGCTCTGAGCTTCAAGCCACATTTCAACACCAGTTAGGGTTTACTATTCCCTTCCCCCAGCGGCCTGGACTACCCACAAACAAGGCCCCTTTGCCGAATAACCCGTGGTCACACGATGCTTCGATGGCTTTTCAACGCCATTGGCTAGAATAGACAGGAAGGCATAATTTTAAGGTGGGGTAGGGAGACTTGTTTAATTTTTTTGATGGTCCCAAGGTGATTTTTATTTCATTTGATCCACACATGACGAAGTTCTATCGTGTTTTAGGGTTGGGGCATACATATATTTCTTTTCTTTTTAGCTAAGCCTGTGAACTTCAATTATAGCTGACTTCTAGAATGATTTATGGGCCTTCGTTTATACAAGCGAGAAGTTGGCCAGTCACATTTATAAACGCAAGAATGTATTCAAAACATTTTCGCGAACCATCTTTAAACTTGTATTTTCTAACCAACTGTCTAGGAACTAACAGTATTGGGGGCAACAACATTCAAATTGCAAATGGAAATTAATTGCCACTGTGGTATTTTCTCTGAACTTGACGTGCCGAACCATTTCTTTGAACTTGAAATTCTGTATTTTAACGCGGCCGCTCTTATAAATGTTTATGTTAAGGCTTTTTCAGGAATTTGTTTTCGCCGGTTTGTTTCTTTCACCAAGGTGACAAGGTGTGAGAATTTCACTAGTGCTTTTACAGTGTTATCAATAAATCTGTGTTATTGGAAACTTTCGTTGAATTTCATTTACAGTGTTGGTCAGCGGCAATTGGTGTGCCTTGCGCGTGCGCTTCTCCGTAAAAGTAAGGTCCTTGTTCTTGATGAAGCTACAGCCGCGGTGGACCTGGAAACTGATGAACTTATCCAACAGACGATTAGGCGTGAGTTCGCTGACCGCACCGTGATCACCATTGCTCACAGGCTCAATACTATCATGGATTATGATAGGTAAGGAAGGAACAGTTAAAAAGCTAAGGTGTCAGTGGTTCGGAAGATCCTTTAGTGGATTTCTCGTTGCACCCTTGCTGTGATTATTGTCTCTTTTGAGTTTTGAGTAGATTGACATTCAAACTTGCATTTGTTGAAAGCTCGAGGGGAACGAAATGTTTGTGTTTGGAAGGGGGAGGCCTGGTACAAATAGAGCCAGCGGTCATTCTCAATTTTTCCTAGCCCTATCCGCCCATATTGTTTGTCCTGTCTTTTTTATACACAAAAATCAACGACCCTTCCCCAATTTTCTCCAGCCTTTCTCACACTCTAAACGACTAAATAACGGCCATTCTCTTATGGAGACCCACTTTTTCATATGAGGTGAACAAGAAGCTCTGCATTCTGAGTGTTTCATCCTATTTGTATTAACAATAAGGTATCATTTTCAAATCGTTACCAACGTTTGCTGTAAAGAAAACAGTTGGCAGGATTTGATTGATATCTGACCGACACCTAGATATTGATAAAAAAGCTATACTAACATCTCAACCACCGCGCCCCAGGTATGTGCGCAAAGCTCGATGTGGTCTTTTAGTGGAAAGTGAATGTAATGGGATCTTGCTGAGAGATAAAGCCCGATTCTAGATTTTCTTAGAATCAGATTGTTTCCTTATTACGCCACGACAGCATTATCGTTGTTCAGGTAATCTCGTTCCCAGGATCCACTCTTTTCTTCCCTAAGGGAGTAAAAGAGAGGACACTGGAAACGATTGCCGAGGAGCGGAAGCATTTCAGTTTCTTCTGTTGCGGTAATAGTCCATTTCCGAGTTGCTGCATGCCCCAGTTTCAAAGCCAGTCCTGGTGCACAGCCATTCAAATGGAAGTGAGTTGCGTATTCTTATGCAAATCGAACTCGTTTCTCTTTCAATAGTCGAGAACCAAGGCTTGCTTCGAAAACGAGACAAGCAGCAACTCGGAAATGGCCGATTCAATACGATCATTGCTCACGTGGTTGGAAGCGATCTATAGCTGTTTCATTGAACGTTTTGAGGAACTGTTTCAACTATTTATTTCCGGTTAATTACTTTGCAGGGTTTTGGTTCTCGATAGCGGTGCCATTGTGGAGCTTGACTCTCCCTCAAACCTGCTGCAACTGAACGGGGTTTTTGCAAAAATGGCAAAGGATGCAAACCTGGCATAAGACACTTAGTTACGCGCTTCACAGGCCTCAACATAAATTGCCAACTGCAGCATGTCTGCTGGCCTCTTGCCTTTGTTTTGTGTTGTGTTACTCAACCCCACAGTATTGTCACGCAAAGAAACAACGAAAGATCGCTTTAGATGTAGTATTTAAATTAAGCTTGTCTCGAGCAACAGACAGCTAAGGGAACGAAACAATATATAATCTTCTTCTTTTCAATTTAAGTTACCGAGAACATAAGTATATCGCTCCTAGGGTAACTGAATAAAACGTGAGGCATGTTGTTTGATATGCTGGACGGTGGATTTTCTATTTTATATGTCATTACGTGCTTATAACAGTAGGTAATTTTAATTGAAAGTCTCAGGTCCTCGGACCTGAGACTTCCTGTCGGCCCCTTACTTTAGCAGTCCAAAATTTCATAACTTAGTTACCTGGGGCCGGTTCCTGAAAGGTGTAATAATTCTATTCCAGGGATAAATGTGCCGGAATAAGGCACGTTTATATCTGGAATAGAGTTATTACACCCTTCAGGAACCGGCCCCTGGTGTAGTAAGTAATAAATGGTAAGGAAATATAACATCAAATAACATCCACCGAAATCTCAAGCGACATTTCTTTACGTTTCACACATCTTTATATTGCCGTTCATAACAAATTACACGAAAGGAAACCACAATAGTGCCCGGGTATTCTGCAATCGCTCCAAACCCTGAATATCAGAAACACAACTGAGAAGATAGACATTCAGTCCCAAAAGTGGCAACGTTTTGGTGTTTTGTCAGAGTTGTGTAGTATTTAAGTCAAAACACCCATTTCATAACGGTTAGCTTTCGGTGAGTTTGCTGAGTACCTTGGTTAAAATACTTTTAGAATTTGGCAGTTTTTAACAGCTTTCCTCAACAGTCTAGCGGATATCGACATCGGTGTAAAGCAACAAGTATGGTCGAATTTCCAACTCTCTTATTTCATCTTACACTTACATCTAAGTAAGAAGTAAAGATTACTTCATGTCGTCTCGACGCAGAGGAAAACGTGGTCTCGGTGGATGTGGTTTAATGTTATCGTTAATAGCGACCTTGCCAAGCACAGCCTGCTTTTCCACTATACCAAAGTCCCACTTATTCTTTGATTGAACCTGACGTCACAGCGGCCATTTTGGTAGAAAGAACAATAGCGAAAAAGTCTTTTGGGAATTTGACTCTATATTTATGCAAAACTTAAGCTATATTTTTTCCATTGTTTTGGCACCAACATGGCCGTCGTATCACGTGAGAGCAATCAAAGAATTCCTCTTATAGCAACAGTCACCAAAGTAGTCGTAGCACTTAGCACTTCCGATACTCGGTCGAAAATCGCTCGATTAAGTACAATAACTTCAAGTTTGCGATGTACGTGGTGTGCGGACAAAAGAAATGGTCGTGACAGGGAGGAATGCTAGTGTTTGGAAAATCTTACCCTTCTATGTCGCTGTGTCCAAGAATCGAACCCAGCACTCCTTGTTGGAAGGTGATATCTTTTATCTCTGCGCCACCTGTTTATATTGCATCCAAGTGCTGTATGGTCTTTGGTCAATCGAGTGCATACGGCAATCCGTTGAATTAGTTAACAGTTAACACATGAACAGAAGTCGTTGCTTGGTTGTCTTTCTGTCTCGATGCTGGCCCATTGCGTGATTTTTTTAAGAATCCTTTAACTTAAGTGAAAAGGTAGACACTTTCCTTACCTTGTAACTTGGGTATCTCCCTGTGGTTTCGTTTCTTTTGTCCTCGAACACCATTAAAACCAGCAAGACTCAGTTTACTGACATCCACCTCTGGGCTTGTGTTGTTGTAACTTGTTGATATTAAAACCACATGAAACCGATTTTAAGGCTCTGTGTTTTATATCCTGATTATTTAGTGTCAGTATGGATATTACAAAGAATAAACTTAACACTAACATAGCAATTATCGATTAAAAAAACGCATTCTAGGTAATGAACGGTAAAATTTTCGATAGAGTGCCACGCTTAAATTTATGTGAATGAATTATCGCACTTTGTGAAAGTTGCTTCAAATTTCGTGTTTAAACATCGTTGCTAACCATTTGAACTTTTCGTTTGATAACTCACAACTGTAACAAGCTGATGAACTCTGTGGTTCAAAAGGTGGTTTTCACGTGACGTCATCGCGGCCATGTTGGTGGACGAAAACAAAAGATCTCTCACTAGCTCCTTTTGTTCTTCCACCAGCAATTGTACATTGCAGTATTGTTATCTGTGTCTCTAGAGATTGGTTGCAAACCACCTATTGGTGAACTCGTTGATTCCATTGGTGGACTCGTTGCTTCGATTGGCAAACTCCGCTCGATCGATGGCAAGAAACAGGTACCCAGTTGGAAGCACATTCTATGCAAGTTTTCACGGTGCAATACAACCAAAATAACAGGGCTAATAAACCCAAGACTTCAATTTCCGTTCACTTTTGACAAGCGAACAAACTGTTTTCAGAAACATTGACAGAGTGTGGTTGATCAGCACTTCAGTAACCTAATCTTGCACGTGATTCCAAGTTGGACTGGAGCCACTGAAATCATACATAAGTGTTTATCCACCCTAATCATGCACGTGATTCCAAGGTGGACTGGAGCCAATGAAATCGCACAATGGAAAAACAAGTCCAACTTGACTTCGATGAAAACAAAAACACGCGCTACCTACGGCATCCCCGTAATATTGCCATATGTGGCAACCCAGTAATTATGATACAAAGCACTTTCAGTGCTCATTTCCTGGAGGGTTGATTCAAAATACGACGGGCTAATGCTTATGAGAGCTGTGCTCGTAAACACGCTTTTTAAATGAGGTCGAAATGAACTAAAATGGTCCACTGTTACTATCGAATCACGGTTTCAAATTGGACAATTTGAACGGAAGTGTTTCGCAAGAAACGATGGCATCATTCTTTCTCCAATACCTGTTCTGACAATTATTGAAAGTAGTTGCGCTTCGGGAGATGTTTCTGAAAAAAAAAACGGTCATAAATTTGGCAACAAGACACGGAAGAACAAAATATCGGTGGCTAGTTAACCATTCACCGAAGTGGAGGTGACTCGCGGCGAGATAAATACCCACCACGAGCCACTACTAAAACAGTGAGATGATATAGCACAGAAAGATGATTTTACCTCATTCATTCGATTCCAGCAACTAATACAACGTTTTCCGGTGCAAATCCCGCGCAGAGGTGCATCTCAAACTCGATCCATGCTATTACGCTGCAATTGCTCTTCCAACTGCGCTATCAAAACCCATTGCGAGTCTCTTTCTGAAGTGAAGTGTGAAGTCTTAGAGCGGTTTTCAAATGAGTGTTGTAAAACTAAAACCAAAGTAATTACTTTGGCCAATCAAAAAGGACAGAGACATCCAATAAACCAATCAAACCTCAAAGTAATTACACGTAGCCGACACAAAGAGCGGGAAAATGTGCACGCGCGAGCCACAATTGGTTTTGGTTTCACTTCTGATTGGTTGAAAAATCGGCGCGAGAACTTTGAACCAATCACTGAGTGAAGTAATGCAAAACCAAGGTAATTCGCTTATTACTTTCGACACTCAATTGAAAACCACTGTAGTTTTTACTAATGTTGACCTTAATATCTTAAGGCTAATAAACTTGTGGCCCTTGATCCGGCAGACCAGGCCACGACACCGGAAGATCCGTGCCCCGCTCTTTTCGGTCAGGCTGTGGGATATTTAAGGTCCTACAGAGTCACTGTTTTCTTTAACAAGGGTTGTGAGACGGGTCCTATTGTTTAAAGTCCTTATCCGAGAAGACTTGAAAGTCTAACCATTTGCGGATGTAATTACAAAGGCAGCACTTTTTCCTCAGTAATTTAAAGACTGTTAGTGTTGGTCTTGCCAGATGTCGACCTTAAAGCGCAATATTCATCTGCCTTTCGGCAGAATCTTCAAAACTTACTTGTTTCCCCATTCAATGCTAGTGGGACGTCTCGAGAGAACTCAACCTCGTTCCCAGAGACCGTGGGAACGAGGTCGGAAAGAACTTAAATAAACAATGTGAATTTTTTATATTCACTTTATGTTCTATCCTCAACCTATAATCGACAGCCTCACTTGCGCAACCCACCCTCCGGGAGGCGCCTTTTATCCTTAAAAGAGGCATTTTTGTATCAAGGCAGGTGAAAAAATTAGGAAAATAAACTAAATCAACAAGGTCAGATCGATTTTAATTTACAGGTTACATTTCCTCAGAGTTAAATACTTGAGTGTGGGGATTATAGCAGAGAGTACAAGGAGTTGGAAAGTTGTCGCGAATTGTGGGTAGTTTAGCCTGCGTAGCAGGCGATTGGCGAATTTTAGACTCTTCTTTCCACCGGGGTTGACTTTCGAGTGATCGTTTTGAATATGGACGTGCGAAAACCTGGACCGAAGTCAAACGAGAATGCGAGGGGGAAGGGGCCGAGGAGAAGGAGTGAGAAACCGCCTGAAAATTAACCCCTCAACACATTTTCACGGACATAGAAAATATCGTTCTTGATTGGCTGATAAACTGTCACAAAAATTCCGCCTGTCAGTCAAAATTTATTGCTCCCTTTCATAAAAGTGTAAAGACAAAACAGAGTGGAAAGAGTCGACAATCTGTTTTCAAACAAATTGGAAACTTACTTGCAGTAGCCACCAATAAATGGAGGTGAAATTTTGGCTGTCCTATCTAAGGGATTTGGCAAGCTTCATGATTTCAGCTTTTTCCAACCTGCGAAAGGCGAAATGTATTCTGCATTAGTAATCACACCATTGAGAAGTATCATCGGTGACCAGATCAAAGAAGCTGAAGGATTAGGGCTCACGGCAACCTTGTAGGCGGCTGCTAGATGAGTCCATTGGGAATCAAAGGCTGCTCCAGCTAGTTTTCGCATGGGCGGAAGATGCGCTGGACAAGACATTTCTCAAAGTGCTGAAATGACATTCTAAAAACTTCCACAAAAAAAATTGTCGACTGAGTGTGTAACTAGCGACAGCGAACTGATCATTTCGATTGAAAAACATATGTGCTGTAAGGGGAAATGGAACCCGCGTCCCCCTGATTACTAGTCGGGTGTGCTAACCACTGCACCATCACGACAACTCTGCTGGCAACACAGCAATCAGTGAAGTTATTGGTTAGCCACGGGGTTCCAAGCGAAGTTATTCGTGATGGTTCGGTGGTTAGCACACCCGACTAGTAACCAAGGGAACGCGGGTTCGATTCCCACTCACGGCATAATATGTTTTCATTCAAAATGGATCAGTTAGTAGTTCGCTGTCGTTATTTGTACACTCACCACTTTACATTTACATAGCAAAGCGTTGTTTATCCTACGGACAAGCCCTGAATGACATTTTCATTGGAAAAAAACTATTCATGCTCTGATCGGGATTTGAACCCACGTCCCCCTGATTACCGGTTTGGTGTAATCACCACTACACTACTTATTGGCCCGGGATGACCACGTAAAAATTCACATTCGAAACACTTGACCAATGAGAGTGCTGAATGTAATACGATGGCTATAACGGCCGTAGCCACACATCTAGCCGAGCGCATGGGAAGATTATAGAAAGGCGAACATTATTTGGAATTTATCCGCCAAAAATCGCTGTGTGGTCCCGGAGTGGAGTTGATGTGATAGGAAATTTATCTGGCTGTGGTGTCTTTATGGCGATTCGGACCGTTTCTTTGTGATGCGACAGCAATTTGTGGGACGAGATCGCCACGAGTCGCCAGCCTTTCTTCTCTTTGTGAGGGGAAATGACAACTAACGACGTCGTAAAAATTCAGCCACAAACCCGGCTAAAACGCACACAATTTGCCCTCCGATTGCACAGAAAAGACGAGGACAACTGTACGTAGAGGTAAGTGAAGTTTATTTCTACATTTACAGCTTATTTTAGCATTTATAAAAGCTCAAAGTTAGTTTTCCCATACAAAGTCTTATACCGAGCTTGGGCTTCCTGTGGTCGAATCTAAGGGGGAAATCGAAGCGTCCCAAAAACCCATCAAATCGCTCAGGACCACGCAGAAAATAGTGGTTGAGTGAACTTTATTTATCTCGCTGCCCATAAAATGAGTTTTCGAAAAGAAACATGGCGCTTTGAAGTTTTTATGGAACATTTTCCTTGATCAGTTGAACCGGTAGGCTCGATTACCAGCCGCTGTTTCGGGAAATGAGCCAGCGCTCACTCCCGAAATCTCGGCTGGACGCGTGAGGTGAGCCATTGTTAATCTCCGCCAATCAGAAACTCGCCTGCAGAAATCTGTCTGGCATAAATTATATGTTTTGGCTGCGAAGGTATTCTTTCACCCGGTCTGTTCGAAGTTTACAGTGCTTTTAAGGTAGGAAACATCCAAGATTGCGACAACGAAAAGTGTTCAAGAAGCTGGAGAATGGGAATTGTGTCGTTTTCTACCGCCTGAGTTCGCAAACTTCACTGATTTTCCAGTTGGCGCCAAGGTCAAAATACGGCTTTCAAATTCATTGCTATTGCAATTTTCTCATCATACTTCGCTAATGTAAGAGCAAGTAAAATTGCTCAAGATCAATTGAAATTACTGCTGAGTTTATTGGTGGCAAAACGAGGGGGCCGATGAAGTCGACTGTGAGCTAAAGCAGCCGAAGATTTCGTTCATGATTCGCTGGTTGAATTCAAACTCACATTGATCATTTAACCACAAACTCAAGCTCGTATCATCTGGAAACTTCGCACAGACGTTTTAAGCATTGTTATGTAATTTCTGTTTTCTTAAAATCAGTGTTTTTGGGATGTCTAATGCTATTTCCCCGAAACTATTAACTCGCATAAATTATATTTTGAATTTACGTCACAGACACAATCTATCGCTCACGCGTCCAGCCGTCTCTTCTCGGGGAGGATACCCGAACTCGAGTGAGCGGCGGAAATCGAGCCTATTGAATCGGCCGTTACAACTGTCTCAAAATAACGTGACGTCACGCACTCTTGCATCCTTAGGGGCCGATTACATGAGCCCAGCTGGCCCGGTTAGGCGGGCTGGCTCGTTTAGCCGTGATCCCGGCACGTCTGAAAAATACACCAAAAATCAAGTTTGCGATTACATGTAAAAATCTCAGCTCGGCTAACCTTGCGGAGATTTTTCCATGCAATCGCGTTCACCGGCCGGGACAGCCCGGTTAGCCGGGCCAGCGATTTCTAACCACATTATTCCACTTTAGAGCAAAGTGGCCCACGGAATAGTGGTTTTTATGTTTAAATAAAGGATAAATAAGATATCAAACCATAACTTAAAGGCTTCTTTAAATTGTAGAATGGTGAATTTTAATAACAATTTAGGAAGACAAACGTCTCTCCACTTCTTCTTGTTGTTATCTTTTTTCACATGACATATTCTAAATTTAGTCCAAGCCGGGCAGGCTCACCTCATGTAATACCGGGCTGAAATACATCCCGGCAAACCTGACCAGCCTACCCTGCGAGCAGAGTCTCTTTCGATCTTCCTAGATAATTCGGGAAGAGGAAAGTAGACTCTGCTCGCAGCCTCCACATTTCGCATTGAGCATGCGTTAAAAATTTAAATGTATTC
>OX421454.1:15766922-15771922 GCA_949126865.1 Montipora capitata | reverse complement strand
TTGCCACAATCGCCAACGAGGCAAAACACAAAGCAGTGAAGGGGGCCCATAAAAGTTGGCGAAAGCGGCGAATTTGGCAAATATGGCGAAAATGACAATTTTGCCACAATCGCCAACGAGGCAAAACACAAAGCAGTGAAGGGGGCCCATAAAAGTTGGCGAAAGCGGCGAATTTGGCAAATATGGCGAAAATGACAATTTTGCCACAAATTATCGCCAACGAGGCAAAACACAAAGCAGTGAAGGGGGCCCATAAAAGTTGGCGAAAGCGGCGAATTTGGCAAATATGGCGAAAATGACAATTTTGCCACAATCGCCAACGAGGCAAAGCACAAAGCAGTGAAGGGGGGCCATAAAAGTTGGCGAAAGCGGCGAATTTGGCAAATATGGCGAAAATGACAATTTTGCCACAATTGCCAACGAGGCAAAGCACAAAGGAATGAAGCAATGAGGGGGCCCATAAAAGTTGGCGAATGTGGCGAACAAAATTAATGAAAGAAGAATTCGATCTCCAGTGCTGTTTCAAATGTTTGACCTCAAATTACAAAAGTTCATTTCTTGAATTTTAATGATTTTAGAAAATTAACAACCAGCATGAAGAACAAGGGAAAGAGGAATTTGGCGAAATAGGGAGATATGGCAACGGGACGTGGCTGCAAATAACAAAGTCATGGCAAGGTTGTCATTTGTGACTGCGCTGGAACAATTTAATTACTGACATATATAACTGCCTCGTACTCTGACAATTCATGTAAGAATGACTTCACCAACGGGTACTAAGAGTTTCAAAGCAGTTATGTGAATCTTACCAATGTCCGCTTGCAAGGAATTAGATTCAATAAACCACACACAACATATGTCCTTGTCGTATGATCCATTACTTGAAAGTAAGCATTGCGTGAAGATGCATGTCGTGCCTGTGAATTTTATAGTAGCTTTTCACGAATCTTGCCATCAGTCGAAATTGAAATCCTTTTACCACAACTGTAGAAGAATGTCTACACCCAGTAGAACAGAAGTTGCAAAATTAAAATTCTCCACAAGATGATAAACATTTCCTGAATTGTGATCCGCCGGAAATACCGAAGCGTTCTTTTAGACGCCGTCTTATGAAATTGACATATACGTCGTGTTAAGTCACTGTAGTGTAACTGCTAACTGAGCCCCAAGTCTCCTCGTTCGTCGTCTGAGTACATACATACATACATACATAAATACTTTATTCGTCCCAAATGGGCTTTTCAGAATAAAGTCAAGGGATAACTAATGCTATATACAAGTAAATTAATTAACTAGTTAACTAGTAAATGACATAATCGAACCGATTAATTATTAATTAATTAATGAAATAAAAACAAAATTGGAGCAATTAAGTCACTAAAAAATTCGAGAGAAGGCTTCTCCTCAGGCAACGTTTGAAGTCCTGTAGTGTTGGTTTCAACTTAAGAGTCGAATCTAGTGAGTTCCAGAGTTTGACTGTCCTGAAGTGGAAAGTTCAAAGGCATATTTAACATCGGGGAGTTCCTCGTTGTACGCCTTGTGATCATGGCTCTTTGAATATATTTAGAAAAAAAAAGAGGCTGGAGCGTACCCTGACATACATTTGAAGGCCATTATTGCGTGGCGATAATACAACTGCTGTCTTACAGGTAGCCACTTAAGATCTTTAAGGGTAGGGGAAATATGGTCGTATTTCCTTGAGCTGCTAACGATACGAGCCGCGAAATTCTGTACAGCCTGGATCCTACTTAAGTTGTACTCAGAGGTGTTGCTCTAAACATTACAACAATAATATAGCTTGCTAAAAACTAAGGCATTAACTATAATAGTTAAGGTGGTTGGGTCAAAAGCATGTTTAACTCGATTAATCTGGCCTAGGCGCACCATGCAAACGGACACTATTGAAGCTATGTGATCGTTATATGTCAAGCAGGGATCCAGGACAACTCCCAAATCCTTAGCAACGGTAGCCGGTGTAATTTCTTTTCCCAACAAATTTAGACGAAAATCCTCTACTTTGCTGGCCATCGCTCCGGTGCCAAAGATAATTAAAAGAGTTTTACTAGGGTTTATAAGGAGTTGATTTCTAAAAGTCCAGTTACTAATTCTGCTTAAGTCTTCATTTAATTTGGTAATCTCGCTATAATGAACTGCCACCGCGGTCGCAATCCCGCATACAAAAATTTGGTTTTATCAACGGAGTTGATAATGTAAACTGACCACCGTACAGAGAATCTCTATACGGTGTCCAATTTACATTATCAACTCCGTTGATAAAACAAAATTTTTGTATATTACCTACCCACCGACGCAGCACCATAGTTTCTTTAGAAACTACCCCCCGCAATCAAGAGCAAGACGATCTCGTGGAAAGTGTAGTTAACCGAACCTGAAAGCTAAAATTTTACGAGAGTGCTTAGGTCTAATCACTGAAACGAGCGCTTAGGCTTAAACAGTAAACGAGTGCTTTCTTCTTCACACTACCTAGTGAAAAGTGTTGTACGTTATGCGAACCACAAAATGAAAGCTAGAATTACGTGGTGATATTAAAGACTAAAAAAAGTAACCTCGTCTACGAGAGTGAATTTTTGACTTTGCAGAAACAATGGTCAACCTTTGTGTTGAATTCGCACATTTCTTGTCCACTTTTATGACACTGAAAGAAAACAAAAACGCAAACTAACAAACAACAATCCGATGTGTTGCCGCAAGCAGTATAATGAACTGCCAACGCGGTCCACAATCCCGTAGTCGATGACTGAAAATTGTTCAAGGGCAAGACGATCTCTTGAAAAGTGTAGTTAACCGAACCGCAAAATGAAAGTTACAATTTTACGAGAGTGCTAAAGCCTAATCACTGAAATGAGCTATTAGGTGTAATCAGTAAACGTGTGCTTTCTTCAAACCGTAAAGTGAAAGCTAAAATTTTACAATAGTGCTTAGGCCTAATCACTGAAACAAACGCTTACACTTTTGAAATATTGCTATAATGAACTGCCACCGCGGTCCGCAATCCCGTAGTCGATGAATGAAAATTGTCCAAGGGCAAGACGATCTCGTGAAAAGTGTAGTTAACCGAACCGCAAAATGAAACCTAAAATTTTACGAGAGTGCTTAGGCCTAATAATAGTGTTCTTAACCGAACTACAAAATGTAAGCTAGGATTTTACGAGAGTGCTTAGGACTAACCACGAAAACCAGCGCTTAGGCTTAATCAGTAAACGAGTGCTTTCTTCCTCACACGATCTCGTAAAAAGTGTAGTTAAGTATAATGCAGTGCTTTCTTCTTCAAACGATCTCGTGAATAGTGTAGTAAACCGAACCACAAAATGAAAGCTAAAATGCTTATGCTCCGGTACAGTACCTGCAGAAGCTGCCAGTGCTTAATTAGGCCTAATCACTGAATCGAGCGCTTAGTCTTATTCAGAAATCGAGTGCTATTGCGAATGAAAGTTAACCGAATTGTAAAATGATTCGTTGAACGCGCTATAAGAACGAGAGATACATATCAACTTAACAAATCGAAAGTGGTTCAGCGTTGTCTGTACTCTTATCGACAACGATATTCGCCATCACAGTGGTCAAAATGTTGTGGATTTAGGAGGTGCAGTGAGCAATTTGCCTCGCGAGGCCAAAAATATCAAACATGTTTGATTTTATCCTCACGGCCTCGCAAGGCGAATTTCTCACCAAAATTTTCCCGCAAACATGAGGAAACGGATGAGCAAACCGCCTCGCGATGGAGTATGCTCAGCCGTGAGGATAAAATCAAAGATGTTTGATATTTTTGGCCTCGCGAGGCAAATTCCTCTCTGTGTGCGGCCATCGTGGTCAACCTCACGAAACAGAGTAAAATCTATGTGTCAATCTGCATTTATGGCGGTGAAAGGGTTAATGGGGACATAGTTTTTGAGCGAACCTAGATGTTGTTAATTTTGCCGATTGTCAATATGTAGATTATATCGGCTAGTCTGTGTGTGTGTATTTCACCGATAGCCTCTTTCTTCTCTTGTAAGTTATTCACGCAATTTTTTTGATTTTCACTCCGCTTTTCTTTGAAAAATTCAAGCGGATGTAAAGTGGAGAAGCGAAAGCCGCCGGTGTGTTAGGTGAGAGGGAAAACAAAGCTGATCGTCGTGTCATTTAACAGCAACACCGGAAAATAACTGGGTGAAACACGAAAATAAAGAGATGTAATGGAAGCGTGCTTGAATTTCGACGAATTATCCCCAAAATCAGCAAGTTATGACGCTGATGAATAATAAAGCAGTCTCTTTTTCCAAAACGATAGAATTACCTGGTGATAAATAACCTCGTCTAGGAGAGTGAATTTTTGGCTTCGCAGAAACAATGGTCAACCTCCGAGAGTTGGACGATTGGACGTTTGTGTTGAATTCGCACATTTCTTGTCCAACGAGTGCTTTCTTCGAACCGCAAAATGAAAGCTAAAATTGTACGAGAGTGCTTAAGCCTAATCATTTAAAGGAGCGCTTACACTTTTGACATATGGCTATAATGAACTGTCACTGCGGTGCGCAATCCCGTAGTCGATGAATGAAAATTGTGCAAGGGCGATCTCGTGAAAACTGTAGTTAACCGAACCGCAAGCAAAAAGTTTACGAGAGTGCTTAGGCCTAATCACTGAAACGAGCGCTGAGGCTTAATCAGGAAGCGAGTGGTATTTCCTGCTGTTAACCGAACCGTAAAATGAAAGTTAATTAACCGAATTGTAAAATGATTTGATCAACGCGCTATAAGAACGAGAGATACATATCAACAAGGAGATTGATCACGCTTTAAGAAACATCATTGTTTGTGCTCGATCATCGTGCTTTATGAACGAGAAATACATATACATCAATGTCCCTCGCTCTTTTTGTTTGGCGCCTCAGACGGGAGAAATACTGCGTATCCACAAAGCTCGGCGTCTCCAATGCGTATCTGCGTACCCGCGTATCCACCCAATTTAGTGTAAAGCTTCGACGTGGCAGGGTATTCGG
>OX421454.1:15689422-15756922 GCA_949126865.1 Montipora capitata | reverse complement strand
ACTTCACTGCCGTGAAGTAGCCTCCCAATGAGCAAACTCAATGGCTATTGATACCGCAACGGGCAAAAGCAAAATTTAAAAAAAAAGGAAATTAAAAGACTAAGGAAGGATTCCGTAGTACCGATCAGATGCTTCGCCCAATCAGTTACAAGCTAAGACCTCCTGTACGTGCGTTTAACTTTGCGTTACGTGTCTTTGCCGTACTCGTCCTATAAATTGCGTGACGAAAACAACAAAGAAATGAATGGAAATTTGAAACGCACGTGCAGGGCGAGCAGAGTCATTGTTTCTGCTCATTAAATCGATTGTTTTGTGACGTTCTCGTGGCAGTCGTCTTCGTCCTTTCATAGGCTCCCTATTGAGCATTGTGGAAATAAAACAGGCTCAAAAGCTTTAGGAATTCCGCTAGACTCATCACTAGAGCTAAACTGCAAGAAGTCCTTTCTGTACTCGCGCCACGCGTTTGTGTTTCGTTACGCAATCTAGAGAAGCGGCCGAGGGAGGCTTGAAGCGAGAGGGAGAGGTATCTCTTTCCACTCCCCCAAGCTTCTCTCCACCGTTTCTCTCGATTGCGTGACAAAACACGATTAGGGACAGGGACTACTAGCAGTAATAAATTATCACTCGGAACCTTCACTGCCAAACGCCCCAGACAGATGTAAGTTATGGGAAGAGGCGAGCCCGGCGGAGAAAGGAATGGGAGCCATGGCAACAGGAAGGCCATCGCTGTGGGAAGGGTCGAATGCCCGACGTTCGTTTGAAGCCAAGAGGGGGGGGGGGGGGGGGGCGGAGAAGGGGAAAACGAGCCCATTTATACCAAAATGGTAAGAAATTATGCAAGTAACACCTTCCTATAGAACAATGCATGCACGGAAATTTTCAACTTAAATCTCAAGGGAAAAAGTGGCGTTTGTACATGATGGTCCCAGTGAGAATAGTCTACATATACGATTTCAACTGGCCTTGGATAAAAACGGCCCCAAAAAGGCCTACAATTAGGAAACATTTTAACTGTTCAATATACTTTTTTCGCTTCGTAACTCCAAAATCCTAAAAACGTCGCTAATTATAACTATAGTAAATTTGTCAAATTTGCAAGAAATGCAGCTGTGTCGTTACTTTTTACAATAAAGACGTTTCTGGTTTGTAAGACAATCTTGTGGTTTTTTTGCGTGACAAGAGGAATGTTGGCGAGAGGTGAACAAGGTAACATTTAAAAGATCAAAATGTTATCGGTGATGCGTAAAAAAGCTAACAAACCTGAATCCATCAAAACGGTACAAGACAAAACCAAATAAATTCTTTTGTTATCTTAAGTCTATTTCACCATTTTCACAGACATCGAAGTCAATAGATCCTTCGGCATCAAAGAGGTGTTGATTGCGAAGCTGAAGATGTTTGCTTGTTTTACTGGGCAGCGTTAGAAGCGCAGTCCTTTCTTTCCGCTGTCTTTGAGCTAGAGATTCAGCCCCATCTGAAACTAAAACACAAAGGAGACAGTTGTTCTCTATGTGCATACAGAAACCTCCAATTTTAACAGTTATTGCAATAAATTTGTAGGTTCAAAATAGTCTTGAAATTTCCAGTAACTTGGAAAATATTTAACACGCTGTAAACGATAAACCGTATGAGATAAATTTGCCCGAGACGCCATTTGGGATTTAATGACGTCAACCCAAAATGGTGGCTCTTGAGCGTCACTTTCAAAGCGAGTCGAAATGGGGTTGCAAATCGTGACATGGAAAGGTCGACCTTATTTCCGTCACAAATTGACTGGCAAAATTTTGAGCTTTGATTTCTATCCAAAGGCTATTAACTTCGTACTTCGAGTGTAAGTTTTGGATTTCACGGTCCGCCATTACTCACGTTCAAAACTGACCGATAGGACCTTATAGGGTTGGATCTGGGGAAAATTGACGTCATTCACTCGATAGCTTAAAATTTCAGCGTGTAAACGCAGTTTATTATGCATGCAAAACACAAGTTCAAAAATCTGAAAGCCCGAAACTTCCATGCTGCATATTAATTCAGTCACGTACACACGCATTGCACTCTTAGACTAGTGAGTCTTTGACGTCATTTTCTCCTCGACCCAGCTCTCTCAAGATCTTGAAGTCAAAAATGGCGGACCATGAAATAAGACAGTTCCAGTAAAAATAACAGGTGTCTTTTTAAATAAAGGCTTAAAGCTTTGGTTGCTTAGTGTTTAGCTAACATAGTTTTGAAATACAAAGGGAAATGAGAATTGATTTTTTTGTCACGGGCACTTTAAATTGTACACTTTTAGTGTGCTGCTTTAAGAGGACATTTCTTTGAGGACATTTCACCTTTTGATATCAAAATTTCACTTTAACGCGCCTTAAAACTTTAAGAACGACTTGCAGTCGTTTGACTTACGACACTAGCTTGTCAGTGATGGGTGTAAGTGTGCTTTCGAGATGTTCTCTCTGCAAAAGACCCAATTATCTTTGTCGTTGGGCTAATGACGCGGCCATATCAGTTCAAAAGTTGTGCAGACCATAAAAAGTACAATATGGAAAAGAAAACGCAAAATCCCATGCCTCATGTTTACGGGTGAAGATACGAGTTTTCCGTCGTGTTATTTCAATAAAGGCTCTTCTACAAATGTTTCAAAACGTCCTTTAGATTAACACTGAAATCAAAAGTTGCAATTCAAAGAACAAAATTCAATATTTGTGGCTTAATTTACTAACCTTTCTCGATAGTACCAGTGTCTTCCTGTTTGAGCTCTTCATGGCGTCGTGAATAACGCGACCCTTGGAAATGAATCGCATCGTTTCCGTCGTTTTCCGCACGATTTGATAAAATGTCATTTTTAGCATTGGTACCACTAACATTCACATTCTGAAGTGCTTGGGTATTTCCCGTATTACTTCTACGAGATTTCAAAGAAAGCTTTCTTTGTGGTTGACCAGTCCTCGTCGCGTTTCCCTGTTGTTTCTGCAAATTTTTCGAACGTGTTCGCTCCAAAAACCCATGACCAGTGCCTTGAGAAGGTATGTAAAGGCCACCATCTAAAGAGGCAGATCTCTGTTCATTATTGCCGCTGTCTCGTTTTGCCACAGCAATAGAAACATTTGGACCCAGTGAATCAGAATTAATCTCTTCTTTAAGACCAACCTCTGCAGACTGCATTTGTTGAAGTTGCGCTGCGCTTAAAGGAGCTGGTAAAACTGGTTTCCTTTGCGGCTCCATTGAGATAATTTTCGCTTCCTGATCTAGCAGAATAGGCTTCTCCATCTCATCCTGAGCACTTGCATTTTCGTCAAGCAAATCAGGTTTTGATGGCAAAGCAGGTTCTTCTAAGCGAACCTGTGAAGTAAGATTACCTGGTAACCTTGACCTTTCCACTTGGTCCATTAAAACAGGTTTTTCTGGTCCATCCACTGAAGCGTCATTTGGCGATAATACAAGTTTTGCTGAACGGTCTACCAATGCAGGTTGATCGACTAAACTTAAATGTTCCGGTTCATCCAGTAAAACAGGCTTTGCCGGTTGATCAGGTAAAACAGGTTTTCCATCAGCTGCGGAAGCGTTCATGGTCTTTAGAAGAACGTAATCCAACTTAGGATTTGAGTGAGGAGGCGACTCTGTAGATCCACCAGACACCGAGGTCGAATTTCGATGTTTCTGGTTTTTCAAGGGAGATTTTCTTATTATTGTAAGTGGAGGAGATTTTACTGGATCGCTAGGAGGAAAGTAACATCGGATGAGACTCTTTAAAATTACTGCTGCGATAAGATCAATTTGATAGCGTTAATTTATGCCGGAAAACGCTGCCTGTTTACCAATTTGACTCCCAGGAGAAATCGGTATGTAAATTCTCTTCACAATTTCGATGAAATGTCAGTCAGAGAGGTATTGAGAATGAAAATTTCATCAGCTTAAGAGGTGTGATCTTGATATAACACCAAATTCTTATTACTACCCAACAAAGAACTCCTCAATGTTGTACCCAATTAAAATCTCCCAGGTTTAAGACTCTGTGTGTATCGTATTTGCATTATAATGTAACATTCACATTTCAATGATAACGAAATACTTGGAACAAAACGTTCTATTCCCAAAAGGTTTGAATTGGGGACAACATTTGGTCTATTTTGGCAAGGCAAGGAAAGGAAAAGAACTTTATTTCACTGTCTAGTCGTTTTAGCACTGGAGCACTAATTGGGGACACTGTGAACTGAAATTAAAAATCAACGCAAATCAAGTTAAATTTTGGTTTGTGGGGAGAGGGGAAAACCGGAGTACTACCCGGAGAAAAACCTGTCGGTGCAGAGTAGAGAACCAACAAACTCAACCCACACATGACGCCGAGTCTGGGAATCGAACCCAGGCCACATTGGTGGGAGGCGAGTGCTCTCACCACTGCGCCATCCCTGCACCATAGCAAATCAACCGCATTTACAAACTCACCCTCCTCCCCAAGGGAAAAAACAAACTAACTAATGAACATGATTCGCATTAAAACTTACCTTGATCGGAATTTGGAGTCAAGCAAATCCTTTAGGTTGGGAAGAGTATTACGCAAGTTCGGTGTACCAAGGCCATTATACTGTCGAATCTAAAGATTAACGACGTAAACAATCATGTCATCTGACAATTAAAAGTGACTGGTGGCACACGAAGCCGAAAGCAAGAAAATCAAATCTTTTTTCTTTGAATTTCAAAACTATGTTCACTAAACACTAACTTACCCAAGTTTTAAGCCTTAATTTCAAAAAGACACTTGTTTATTTTAACTGGTATTTTTCTATTTAATGGTCCGCTATTACCAACTTTAAAATCTTGAGAGAGCTGGATCGAGGAGAAAATGACGTCAAACATTCAGTAGTTTAAGAATGCAATGCGTGTGTACGCAACTAAATTAACAAGCAGCACGGGAGTTTCGGGCTTTCAGATTTTTAAACTCGTGTTTTGCATACATAATAAACTGTGTTTACACGCTGAAATTTTAAGCTATTTACACGCTGAAATTTTAAATTTTAAGCTATTGAGTGAATGAAGTCACTTTTCCCTGGATCCAACCCTCTGAGGTTCAACCGGTCAGTGAAATCCAAGACTTGCACTCAAAGTAAACAGCCTTTGGATAAAAATCAAAGCTCAAACTTTTGCAAGGCAGTTGTTAAGCAACTACACTTTGAAAATCTGAAGAAAAAAAGGAAGTGATTTTCTGATAAAACGGCTTTAAGTGTAAAATGCTTCCGTGCAGCTGAGTACCGCAATAATTCTGACCTGAGCGATGTTCTTGTTCAACAAGAATGTTCCGTAGAAAAACTTGGTCCCTTCCTTTCCTTTACTAAAGAGAGGAAACCTGAAATGAAGAATGGCAAAATAACTGTTACTTCGCGTCATGCAAGTCTTTTCAAAATTCTCCAAGTTTCCTTGTTACTAGCCTGTGTGGTTGGCGGGCTATTTTTAAACACGCGTGACAAACTCGATGGTTTTGACCTCGTGTGAAAAACTACTCGTCACCATGCCAGTCACGGCCCACTCGCAGCCAAAACACAACGAAGCAACCATCGATTTACTCGCGAGTTTTTAAATAATCCCGCCATAAAATGTCCCGCCAGCTCATTGCTACTGCTACTAGATACAGCTGTTTCGAGAAAGGTTGTCCAAAAGAAGCGTAAGAGCGTTCGAAACAATGCCGAAAGGTAGTAAGGGACAGTATTCAATATGCAGTGAACGCCCAGAATCGAAGATGCCACGACCGGACAGTGAAGACCTACCATGGCGAGCTATTTGGATGAAATAATTCTTCGGATATAGCGTTAATGAAGTGGCAATACGCACAGACCTATCTTGAAGCTCTCTCCCGCCAACACGCTACCAAAACACGTCCAAAAACAAAGGGGTTCATCAGCAAAAACCGTGGCTCTGCATGTGCACCACGATTTTTGGTAAATTTCTCAAACTTTCTCTGCGAAACATGACATAAAATAATTAATGTTAAAGTCGTCAGAATCTTGCTTTCTCTGTGAATCCTAACCCTTTGTTACTAATTCATGGCCTGGATCATTTGTCTGAATTTTGAAACTCTCTAATATCTCAACAAAACATGAGCATGTATTTCTGGGTGACGTTCTCGATAGCATTGCCGTCATGTTTTCGTTGACTCAAACTGACAGTTTACCATAATGCCTTTCGGCATTGTCGCGTACGCTTTTATGCTTCTTTTGTACAACCTTTCTCGAAACAGCTGTATGTCGTTGTTGTTCTGGTCCAGGTAGTTCATGACTATACTTCATTTTTTGCCTGTCAACTACAGAAGCAGAACAATTACCTTGACGAGGTCGAGACCCATTCAACCCTGGAATTTTTCAGGCTTCTTTCGCAACACACCTCGCTTCATAACTGCGATAATCACTTTCACCGAGGCCTTCAAATGATTTTACGTGTTTATGAACTAAATACCGACGTCATGTGATTACTTTAGGCTCCAGGTTTACTATTGCAATTAAATGCGGGATAACTTATAATGAGGAATTTTATAACAGAACCACTTGAAATTTAGACTAAATTTCGATAAGTTTAGCCTTAATGGTTTAGTTTTGGTGTCAAAAAAAATTTTTGCTATGATAACAAAATCACTTCCTGTCTTCAGATTTCTCGTTCCCAAGATGACAGTGGAGACCCTGGGAACGAGGCTGAAGGCTGTATACTTTGAGCGTAAGTTTTAGATTTCACGATCCGCCATTACTCACGTTCAAAACTGAACGATTGGACCTCAGAAAGTTGGATCTAGGGAAGCTGACGTCATCTACTCACAAGCTTAAAATTCCAGCGTGTGAATGCAGCTTATTAGAAATGCAAAACGCGAGTTTAAAAGTCTGAAAGCCCAAAACTCCTTTGCTGCATATTAATTTTGAGTCTTAGACATAGTTTTCTCCTCGATCCAGCTCTCTCGAGATTTTAAAGTCAGTAATGGCGGACCATTAGTAATGGTAATAGGATTGAGTGGAGTCCAATTCAGTCTGTAATCATACAAGTGATGTTTAGCACGAGTATGATTGCAGACCGAATTGGACGACATGAAGACCTGTTACCAATTGATTATAAAAATTACGGCAATTTCCGAGAAAACAAGAAGAGCCAAGTTATGGAAGAAAGGGAAAATTTGCATCACAAAACTGGCAAAGGAGGCGCAAATTGTTTAATGTCCCTCTGAAAGAAAGAAAGCCCCAATTTGCCATTTCCGAGTTCATAAAAACAATACCAAAAAAAAGTATTGCATTATGGGATGGTGAAAATAGCGAATAGACCTTATTCGCTCGTCAACTTAACAAATAGATTCCATGTCGCCGTGCAACTGTTGAGAGTAATAGATCACAGATGACGTCAAAATGTGACAAGAGACAAAAAAAAGGGCGCACGAGGTGCTAGACGAGTGTGTCACTGATGTTCTTACCACATCTTCTGTCATCTATTACTGAATGAACAAATGGCAACATCGAATCTATTTGTTTTATGTAACAAAAGAATTAAAAGTTTTTGATGATGACAGCAGTTATGCGTGTGCCCTCCAAAAGATCAAAGTTGAGAACCCAATCAAAATACGTGCATTATTAAGTTTATTATATAATTTTTTTCCCAGTAGAGATCATGCGACGATACACAGCATAAGAATGTCCGACAAGCAAATAAGGTCTATTGCTACCAAACCGGAAAGGAACGTGCACAGCATCAATTAGCGAGATTACCTTTGGGTAATAGAGCGTTTTCAAATGACGTCACGGCGGCCATGTTGGTGTTCCAAAACAAAGAAATGGCGGCCATGATGGTGTAACCAAACTAATCCTCCGGGAATTGAACTCTATTTTTGTGCAAATACTTCCTTTGTTTCAGTAATCAATATGGCTGCTGGTCACTTGAGTGAAAACGCTCTATAAGGACCACTACCCCCTTGGAAAGAAATGCTCATTTTCTCCTGATAGACTAAAACAAAAGATCATACTTTCTGTCTTTCTCTTGAACTTTTTCGATGGTGAAATCATTGACAGTCGATCTTGAGCCGCTAGAATTCACAGGATATCTCAGCGGCAATTCAAGATACCTCGCAATCATGCTGACCAAATGACACGTGTATCCAAGGGCAACAGACAATGTTTCGTCATCCATTGCTGCAGAAAAAGAATATCGACAGAAGGGGTCAGGCCCATACGGCCAAAACTAGACAATTCTGGGGACAATGCAACTGATATCTTCTCCAGGCAAAAATATTGGCCTAGTAATAGTGTCTAAAGCCAGTAGAGAGATTTAGCATGTTGGTTGTTTGCGTGAATCGACAGAGAGCAAAAGGCAGGTTTTCTCTCAGTGTCATACTGAAAAGCACGAATATTCTCTTATTCTAGCTTTCTTCTCTCTTTTGAGAAATTGCATGATATCTGTAGCCAATTGGCAAATCGCCGCCAAAAAATTTAGCCTAGGCGAAATCTCTCTATTATCACACCATTTTCTGCGTGAAACGTTTGAAAACTTCTCCCTTCGATTCGTTCTCAGTGACCAAGTAACCATAAACTTAAGGCGAGTTAAAATTGATAACAGGATTTCCCAACCAACAAAGCAAATCTGTTTCTTAAGCCTTTGAAAAGTCTCAAAACGCTGTCTTGTTTTGCAATTAAGTCTTTTTAACGCCAGCCTCCGAGACAATTCTCCCTCGTGACAATGTAGACTTCGACAATCTCACCTGCAAATTCGTCTGATTCACAATTGGGAAGTCGCACTCCACAAATGACATATTCTTTTGAGCCTTGTAACTGTCAGAGAGTACATTAAAAACATGACAACTTACAAATAATTTCAATAATTTGAAATCTACGCTAGCAAGGGTCAACTTACAGATGTTATCATTCCTCTGATTTGGATACACTATTCTTTCAATTCAAGGAAACTCTTGAGCCAGATTTCGTAAATGTACTAAAACATTGGATAGCATTGAACGCTAAAAGTTTCTAAGTTAAGCGAGGGGCATTTCACTCAGTTTCAAATGAAACCTGGTGAATCAAGCAATGACAACGCTAGAGGTCGATTAACGGAGAGGACAAAATTAAATCAGCACTTCCTCATACGCCGCGTTTTGGCCGTATGTGGAAGATTTTTGGTTAAAGGCCAACCTTCAATCGACAGGCAGTTCGTGCTGCGGAACAGTTTTCGTATATGAAAATTCCGCCAAAGCTGTAATTCATCCAATTACATGTAGATCGCTACGATAAGCAATGCGAAATCCATAACAAAAACAAACAGTCGAAACGCCTGTCGGTTGAAGGAGGGCCCTTAAGGTTACTACATTTTATTTCCCGAGGATCGCCGACTCATCATTGATAAATACAACTAGCCACCTCCACTTCGGTGCGTGAATAGTTAATTGTTCTTCGTTCATTTGTTCTAGAGGGTACTGTAACGAATCCGCCAATCCCATTGGTTCTTGGCACGGTCCGGATTTTCGTATTTCTGCCCACGGATACGGTAACGCACTAAGAACCAATCAGATAACATGATTCGTTACCGTCCCTTCTTGAAAAAAAAAATTTTTTTTTTCGCCGGCTCACTTAAAAAATCTTTATTTGCTTAGATGGTTTAATTCACTTGTCCTTTTATCCATGTAATTAGATGCACGCGGATTTCAAAAGCGCCACGAAGTGTCCCCTTGATCTTCTAATCAACTTCTAGCCTGCGTTGGTGGCGGTATTGTTGGCACGAGAGGCAAATTAACGAGCGGCGAAGCCGTGCGGAGAATGGGAAGGTGCGCTCACTATGCAACCAACCCAACTTCAACATCACTCGTGTCTCGAAATACAGAAAATTAACGTCACAAAGTGTCCCCTAAATGCTGCTCTTCAAGTAAGGATAAACAGCTACATTTACCCTAAGCTACTAAGAACGCTGACCTTTACCCTCACCTTATTGTTGGAAGTAGGTCTAGCAAATGCTTAGATTTAAAGGGATGTCAAAATTGGGCATGCAACTAATTACTTGCATTCCTGGAGATAATTGCCTTGGATACAATAGAGAGATTGAGCATCGTGTTTGCGGCAAACGTCGGAATAAAATTGTGCTTTCCCCAAATTATAAGACACTTTTATTCTATTTGATATATATGTAACCTCTTTTCTTTCCTGTTAGCTACAGGTATCAAGAAACTTCCCAAAAGAGAAAAGAGGTAGAATATGAGAGTTTTCATGCCTTAATGACAAGCAGTGGACTAAAATTTCCCGTTTCACGTAAACGGGCTTTTACTTCGTGTAGAAGACGCACATGACGTAACAAAAGCTTTAGGGGTCTTTAGGGATTTAGAATTCTGATTAGGTATTGTTTCACGATTTTTGTTCTATTGTTTTGCGTCATGTGTGTCTTCTACACGAAGTAAAAGCCCGTAAACGCGATCTTAAATCTCACTATTCATTTGCAAAAAAAAAAGGGGCAGAACTGAATGAACATGGAAACGACCTGTTGCATACCTCAGCGATGGGATAAATGTTCATGAGTTCAGACACCAGCTGACGACGTCTCATGTTGACCTGAGCATTCAGTTTTACCAAAGATTCCCTGAAACAAAAGAGCGGCAGAAACTCAGTTCTATAAAACGTACAGAGGGTGAAATATTTCGTCCTTCACTCTCGTCCCCAGTGCCCTTTTCGCTTCTCTTAGCCGGCGGGGCATGGAAACGAGTAACGAAGAATGTGTGTACTTTCTTACAAGTCGTTTTCATTTGAAAATTTATTTTGGAGTTTTTGGAGTACATCGCAGAACGTATATAAAATTTATAACGTTTAGGAATGTGCTGGAAAATAGAGTGTTGCAGTCGCCAACGTAATTTTCCCATGGTGTTGTAATCACAACCTCCAAGTATATGTTGTGCCGGGATCAAATGCTTTCTTGGTTTAAAATTTTTCAAACCAGTTCAATTTTGAATTTTCTTTGTCTAATATTCATTATCATAATCTGAAACACAGGAACATAAAAATTGAACTGGTTTCAAAAAATTTTCAATTAGAAAAAAACTTGAACCAGAACATTATACGTCCTTAAATTTACCAAAGACAAGATTCTGTCCAATAGAGCTCCGTCTAACACTAGTTTCCGTCTTCTAATAAGAATTTTGCTTTTATAAACACCACAAGCAGTATTTCTAATTCCCACACTTGCAATGGTAGCTGAACGTTTCGCCACGAGCAGTTCGCCCCAAACGTTTTGAGTTCGACCCGAAAACCTAACCAAGTTCGTCCCAGCCTTTCGGGTTCGATCCTTGCAATAGATGGTTTTCAATCACGTGATGAGACGGCCATGTTGGTGTACAAAACAATAGCAAATTATGGGTCATGTTTTGCATTATAATAGAGTCAAATTCCCAAATGACTTTTTTCTCTATTTTTCTGTGCACCAACATGGCTGCTGTGACGTCAGGTAAAAACCATCTATACTTACGTATCGACAATCTCTTATAGATTACATATTTCACGTGGGAGCCCAGCAATTTCCATTGCGCGCTTGTCTTCCATACCTTCCTTCTATGTGTGCTTTCTTATGTTCTCGCAAAGAGGATTTGTCTGTCTTCAATTGTTGTCTGTTTCTTGTCAGAATTGATTCTGGAAAAATGAAAAATTAGTTGACGTTATTTTTTAAAAAAAGAGAGGCACGAAAAGACTTGAACAAAGAACAGCTAATGTCGGCTAACGTCAGCCAAAGAAACAAACAGATATTATCAGCACAGTATTTCTGAAAACACTTCTTTAGTGCAATCTGGCGAAGCAGCAGTTATTTTAACTGCAACTATGCCCAAAGATGACAACTCCTAGTGTCGCTTTGTTTGAGCAGTTTTTAATTGTGTGGAACAAAATTTGCAATCCCTTTGTTTCCGAATTTCTTTGTAACGGTTATTGGTTAAAAAATCTCTCACTCATATTCCCACCCAATCCCGAGTAAAAGCAGATTTCCCGCATCATTGCTGGCTGTGATTCTTAATTTGCATTCTGATTGGTCATTAGAGTGTCACCATCGGTGGTACCGGCATTCTGATTGGTTACAAAAATGTCACCATCGTTGGTATGGGCATTATGATTGGTTAATAAAATGTCACCATCTGTGGTGTCAGCATTCTGATTGGTTACTCCTGTCACCATCGATTGTGTCGGCATTCTGATTGGTTATAAGTGTGTCGGCATCTCTTGTGGTTCGCAAAAAAAAAAAAAAAATTAACTAACTCACCCCTTGTTTGAAGCTTAGCCAAAGTTCCTTGCTCTCCTTCTCTTTCTAAAATTCAAGAAAAGTTTCGCCACGAAGTTATACAAACCATTAATTTTTCTATAGTGATGAGTTGTAATACAAGCCTTCCTTTCCAGTTGCTTCAGCGGCGAGTCAAACAATTATTTAACAAATTAACTTTCCTTTACTGTACTAAATTTACCATGTAATTTGTTACTCCTGCAATTTACCCTGGAGGGGGCACGTTTAACTAGTAGGGTAACCAGTGATAATTGTGTCTTCCCTCGTTTTGTGAAGTTATATTCTCACACTTAAAATCGATTTACTTTTTCTTCTCTTTTAAACAGGTTAAAACACCAATTCGACAAAATATATTTGCAAGAGGATCATAGTTTCGCAAAAAAGCTCATTACTACTGCTGAAAATGTCATGGTGATAATTTTTGCTTCAAGCGTATGCACTGATACGGAGAGAAATAGATTGAAGATTAGTAAATGCAAAAATTTGCACAAAAGCCCAAGCGATTATTTCTTCCTAAGATCAGTGGCCGGTTCCTGAAAGGAATAGAGATTTATTACACCTTTCAGGAACATGCCCCTGGGATGTAAATTTTCCAATGTCTGTTTTACTAAAGGATTTCTGTGAAACTTAAGCCGGAGGCTGAAAATATATCACTCACGTTTATTTCCGTCTCGCTCATTCACTGGAAGCTAGTTTTCATCGGTTTTGTAATATACTACGAGCAGTCTCTCTTTCGCCACTTAGTTCAGCGCGAAGAGAAGAGAACCTCTTTTCGCTCGCTCCTCCACAAATCCAGATTTCCCGTGGCCATTTTTTTGTGCCTATCTTCTCCTCGTGCTTGGCTAACTAAGCGTCGAAAGAGGGACTGCTTTTTGTCTAGTTTTGTTGAAGAGTGAAGTGGTACCAAAAATGACTAACAAAAGGGGAAACGAGTTTAAAAAAAAAAAGAAAAAACTTTTACTACAAAAAGAAAAAAAACTTGTGAGAAATCGTTCTGCGATAATTGAGTTGAACTGATTCGTGACCAGCGATTGTGCCGTGTTGACAGATGGATTTGTCGTTGCGCACTGGCAAACCCCACTCTCGTATGACATTCTTCAAGGTGTGGAAAATCTGTGATTCTAGTGAGAGATCTGTGAGCAGTACGATTCGAGCGAGAGTACAGTTGTAACGAAGGAAACCTAACTTGCAAAAATTATAAACCGTGAAGTGTCGGAACCTAGCGGACTCGTTGCTCTCATTTCCGATAGCTAGTTGGGTAATGCGTTGGTCCGTTTCGGCAAATGCGTCGACTCTTTAAATTTGAACGCGTGGCAAACGCGTTACATGGTTAGCTTATCTTTAAGCGGTACTACGGTACCTCTTTTTTAAGCAGTACTGTCGTTACCTTGATGCAATAGCTGCTTCTTCGCAACAAACTCTTCTTTGAGAAGTTTGATTTTTAGTTTAAGCACCTCCTCTTCTGAAAGCTATTCAAAGAAACATTGTCAAGTGAACGAAAACAAATAAAGTAAATGAATAAACAAAAACATGAAGCAGGTTTTGTATACGTACGTAATTTCTTAGAAACAAGGAGCAAATTTATACGAGAATAAAAATGTGATATTCTGGACATCGCTTTAAGCCTGCTTAGCTGGCGGTTCTTTGTCCTTTCGCCGGGGAAAACCGCAACAACAGAACCGCCAGCTACGACAGCTAGACATAGCTGAGAACAAAGCTAGATCAGGTCAGCGAGGAACATGTAATGACAGAAGTTGACTGTATTTGAAATAAAATTTAGCTTCTAGTTTACATATGATTTCTGTAGTTGTAAATTTGTCATTATTATTTATGCTAAGGCGGGTCTAAAACACAGGTCGCATTCCACAGGTCATGGCTAGAAAGCCCTTTCTCCATCCACTGACAAACAACTAAGCCAAAAGCTTCCCCTGGAGCTGAAACAACACTTTTGTTGAGTGATTAGAGCTAGGAGATACTTTTGGTGTTATTTTTTTGTAATCGTAAGTTGTTGTCCTTCAGTAGCTTCAGTAGCTTCAGTAGTTGTTGTCATTTAGGAACAGTCGTGGCTCAGTTGGCTGGTGCGCGGCTTTCGGAGCGAGAGGTCCCCGGTTCGATCCTCGGTGACTCAAACGTCTGTTTCGACTTTCCTCTGATCCATGCAGCTATAGCTTTAAATACCCGTAAAACGGAGCACTGACAGAGAAAGGGGGCTAAAGGGAAGCCTAATTTAGATAATTGTTAGTTGTTGTCCTCCAGTAGCATATTGATAGTAATGATTCCAAGTTCGAGTGAGGCCTAACACTATATGGTGGTGGATGCTGCTCTCTGGGTTGTCATGGATACCTGCATGCCCTGCTCATGGCTCGTATTTTGCTTGGCACCACAACCCGCTTCCATAGACACCTTCCCCAAACTCATCCAATGAGTTTAGAAATTTATTTTATCAAACGAGTTGATAAAGGTCAAATAGCCACCGTGAAAGATTTGAAAAGCTGACGTTTCGAGCGTTAGCCCTTCGTCGGAGCGAATAGAGGAATTGTGGTTGTTGTAGGTTTACATGTGTGCGGAGGAGCTTGCTATTGGTAGAAATAGGGTGACGTCAATTTGTGAATAGATTAATGGAATGAGAGGCGTTCATTGATTCCGTATGGATAGAGTGTGTCCAGTTGAAAAATAAATTTTTGTTCGAGATTTTTACGGCTTTCTGTGTTTCCGCGGTGTAGGGATAGGCCGCAAATAGTCATGTTGTGGTGGGAGTGATTAGGAAGATTAAAATGGCGTGCAACTGGTTTTGAGGCATCTGCGTCGTTTTTTTCTACATCTCGTAGTTGATGAGTTTAACAAGTGCCCCACTTATTCCTCAGCCAGCAAAATACACATGTATAAGCACAATCTAATACTACATAATATTTAACACTATAAGAGTATTAAAGTCTCTAGAAAAATTCTAAATGACTACATGTGTATGTATATATAAGCCACTCCATAAAGCTTTGATGCAGCAGAGCATGGGCTTGGCAAGTAAGGCAATGCAGATGGCAAAAAAACACGCTAAACTTTGTATGATCCATATGTGACTTAATGACTCTGCGCCCACAAGACCCCATTTTCACTTCATTATTTTGATCATCATCAGCATCAGGCTCAATCCCCTTAAATGAACAAACCTGTGAGGTGCATTTTAAATCTGATTCAACTTTTGCTTGAATTGAGTGGCACACTTCTTTGACTGACAGCTGTGTCTGTTGAATAGCTTTTTGTATCATCTGCAATCTGGCAAGGAATGGTCAGACAAGGGCAATTAAGAATAAGAACAGGAAATAGGCAACTTAAAATATAGACTGCTGGCAGTCCCTTCTACACCAGTCAAGCTGCACCCACATTTTGTTATGCAATCAAGAGAAATGGCTGAAGGAGGCTTGGGGGAAAGAGAGAGGACCCATTTAGCCTCCCTCGGCTATTTCTCTTGGTTGTCTGACTCAAAAGAGTGTGTGGCTCATACATGTAAAAGGAAAGTCCTTATTTTATTAAAGTTGATAACAAGGTAGAAATAACACAATGAGCAGACTTTCCTTCCATTCACTCGTTACCATCTTAAGGAGAATGATGTTTGCTTCCTAATTCAGTCATTTTGTCTCCACAGTAACAACATTAATTAAGTGGATTAATAACAGCCCTAATAAATAAATGCATGCTAATAAGTTACATTATAGATAATTATATTTAGTTATAAATGAAAGTTTCTTTGCAATTTTCAAGTACTGTAAGACACCAGTGCTTTCAAGGAGCATTAATTTATTAAAAATGCAACAGAGCCTTTGTAAACACCATTGAAAACGTCTGAACTGTTGCAAGCTGTGACTTAAATTCTACGAAGGTTAAAACCTTCATATAATTTCACCATCCAGTCGAGTTTCCTGAGAAGGACTGTGACTGACGTTTCCACAATCTGTAATCTTGAAAATATGACAGTCAGCAAAAACACCATATTCGGGTGACATGAATACCCCAATAAATCCCCACGAGTATGGCTCAAATGTTACAGTAATAATCTGCTCTGTACAAACAGCCAAGTGAATACAAAAAAAAAAAAAAAAACTTTTGTTACTAAGACAAAATACCAAATTAATATACACTGTACTATACCATTATAGAGTGTTTTCAGTCACGTGATCAGTAACCTTGTTCTTCCACAGAAACAAAGGAAAACGTTTGCATGATAATAGAGCTCAATTCCCAGAGGATTAGTTGGGTACACCAACATGACCACCTTTCTACTATTCTGGTACACCAACACAGCCGCTGTGACGTCACATGAAAACACTCTATACAACTCGTTCATTTAACATTGAGTAACCTATGCATATTACCTGGAGATTTGTACAAATATACCAGTATGATGACAATGATGATGACGATGATAGGGTGCATTCCTTTGGGATGACCCAAAAAAGGATCATTGATCCAAGATCACTTGGATTACTGTGCATCACAGGAACTGATGAACCCTCTCTGAGAAAAAGGATTCTTCAGTTCCTTTGATGCACCATGATCTGGGATTTTGATCTGGGATCAGTGATCCTTTTTCGGATCATCCCAAAGGAACGCACCTTAAGTTTTTGGAGAACTTCGATGTTTAGAAATAAGTAATTAAAACAGATTTGCTTAAATTGATCAATGAACTCTTTCAAGAGTACCACATTTCTGATCCATTTTCTGTTATAGATTCTTGGCCTTTCAAACCTCCTTCATGGGCATTTTAAATTAAATTTCACTCTTTCTGTCAACAGTGAAAAATACATTAATAGAAAAATCCTCTCACCTTTGAACAGATGGTATTTTGTATGATGGTTGAACCTAGGGGAAAAAACTCACAGATATTATTCTCACACTACCCTTCAGAGAAATTACAAGTAATTAATTACAAGTCCAAAGAGATATTACATAAAATGGAGAGGGTTTGTTAGTAAGCGGCATGAGAACAGGAAATTCCCCCTGGTTACAGGGAGCATGATTCGATCTGCATGCTACTTTCAGATGGATGTCCCTCAGCTGCTTGATTCGTTACCATGCTGTTCCATGCCTAATAAACTGATTTACCACACAACTTGAAATCACAATTGTGAAAGTTCTGACTGAGGCTTAAGTAGAATCCAGATCTGCATCTTACCTGTTCCAACTCGACTTTTATACTTTCTTTCCTTTTCAAATCACGACCTTCAACCTATCATTATGAAAAAAATATCACCAAGACCAACAAAATTAAATATGGGTTTGGAATCTTAACATTTTAGATATTTAAATTGTTTCCCCTAGCTGCTGCATCGGGAAAAAAAGATTCCACAACTCAATGTAACTGTTTGTACAATCTTTATTTTTGTGTCAAGGCATTCTAGCGCCAGATTATGGCACTAATTGGGGATACATTCTGGCAAGACCACAACACAGGGAGCTCCATGCCCTGTTCTTGTCGAACAGTGTGTGGGATCTTCACATACCATACTTAATTGACTGCTCTCCATAGGCCTATATGATTTATACTGTCCTTATTCAAGAAGACTACCGTAACTAATTTGTACAATGATGAATTAGCTACTGTCTTTGACCCCGACAAACCATGCTCATGGGGTCTTGCACGTAATTGTGGATGATGCCACTGCATATGCATTTCTTAAAGAAGCTAGGTCACGCAATTCTAGGCAATTTCAGCACTGATCGAATGGTCATAGAATTAACTAAAATATCAAAATAACTGTTCAAAACTATAGAAGAACTCTAACAAAACACAGGGAAGCCAAGAAGGGACATGGATGGACAAAACTGGAGAGGATTGAAATGGATTGAATTTGGGTAAATTTGAAAAACGTCAGCCCACCTTTTTTCAAATTTATATCAGTCTATATCAAAATGTCATTTACAAAGCTGGAAAATCATTCTCAGTTGTTATGTGGCTGTGATTTTGCAAATGAAAGACTCAGACTTGCTCTGCCAATTTGATGTTTAGAGCTCATAATTAAAATTAAACAAAATTACCTAAAATAGTGCGACCTAGCCCCTTTAAGATTTTTACCAATTTAGTTGGGAGGTGCCTTGCATGGGACTCCAGGTCCTGTTTGCACCTTACCTTTTGTTTTGTTTGTTTTTTCCCCCCTTCGGACCTGTATCTAACTATTTTATTTAAAAGAGAGACTTCGACCAATAACATTGAAAAAACAAAACAAAACAAACTTGAAAGTCCAATCATTAATTCAGTAGATGTGATGTACAAAGGCAGTGCTGTCTCCCCAGTTAAATATTTACAGCTCGTAGTCAGTTAAAAAATAGAACTGATATTTTGAAAAGTGTACCAAAGGAGGGCCTTATGATGTCATAGTTTTTTTCAGAAATAATTTCTTTTAAAATCCATACTACAGATTTTGTGTTAGAATGTTTTCACACTGTTGACTTTTGTGAAAAACATAGTTAACTTGCTGAGTTTTCAGGCGTTTTCTGTTTTGGTCACGTGATTTAACAAACATGGTTGCTAGTCGAACAACACAATCGAATGTTAAATAGAACACACTTTGGCAAAAAAGGATTACTGCAGAGTTAAAGGAATGTGAGAAATGACTATTTGAAGGGGTCCATAGCAACAGCTTGGTAGTTAAAGAGACACCACCCTTAAACACCCTGATTGTCGGTCCAGCTGGAGTTGAAATCATGACCTTCTGTACACTTCAGTCTGATGTTCAACCAACTGGTCAGAGGTGTGCATTGTACAGTAGACATACATGTATGTTTGTTCAAAGAATACATTACAGGCATTTATTAAAGTGGCTCTCCTTTACAGTGGAGCTCCGTCCGCCAAAGGCGTGTGCGAAGCACCATATGGTAACCCATTGATGGGAGAAATTTTGGTTTTAGGTATGATGTCATCGACCATCTGTCCGTAAGTCCACGTCTCCATGTATGCCAATGTGACCAGTATCACACTAGTTTACGTCATACATCTTTGATATTGGACTTACATGTTATGGTCAAATTATTAACACCTGTGAAAACAAGGTATCCGCTGACCAGCATCACATGACCATATCGCTGGCTCAAGTTTAGAGCCCATTGAGGTCAGTTGTTTTTTTTTTTTAAATTAAAGTTTACTGCTGACCAGTTACTAGTTTTCTATTGGATTGCAGGCTCAAGCCAGGTTGCCTCACCTAAACATAACCAGGCGTAATAGTGTATGTCAACTAAAACTCCTAAAGTGTTCAGGTGGAAAACGGTTTGAAAAATATTTTCTTTCTGCATTTTTCGCCAGTCTCAATCCAGTTTGACATTAATGGTGGCTGTGATCCACACTGATGGCTACGCAGTTATTCAAGTCAAGTATCGATTGCATTGGATGGATATCGGAGCGGCGCGTCTAAAACACAGGTCACATTCCACAGGTCACTCGCTGCAGGTCATTGTTTTACCATTTGGAAAGTAACCCTAACCCTCAAGTTGGCTAACCCTAGGTCTAATTAGGGTTTTTAGGCTTAGGGTTAGCCAAATTGAGTGTTTTGGGTAAAACAATGACCTGCAACGAGTGACCTGTGGAATGTGACCTGTGTTTTAGACCAACCGGTATCGGTGGGATATAATCATAAAGCTAAGTGTTTATTTTCATTTGTTTAGAGCTGCTTTTTTCTGTATTGCAATGCATAAGCTTATCTTTAGAAGATCTGATAACGTTGCATGATGCCTGGACGACCTATGACTAAAACAGAAACGAAAGAAGAGAGAAAGAGAATGAAAAAGACAAAACAGAATACCAGTAATACATGTACTAAGCTCCTTAGTGGAAGAAGTTACTCCACAACTTCTTTTCTTGGACACTATTCCATTTGTTATTTTTACTGATGCATTATTTCAAGTGGGTGAGTATTTTTTAAAAAATGGTTTAATCTTTTTTTCCCTTTGCTCTGGAATGAAACTCGAATTTTTATTCTCAACTGGAATTAAAATTAATAGCAATCATCTGAACTCTTAGTTCGTAATAGTTGATTTTGTTTGTTTGTTTGTTTTGCTATAAAATGCAAGCAAACAAGTGCTTTTTTACTCCATTTGCTTAACTGTTTTTTGATGTGCTTCGACAGTGACAAGAAAATTTTGTCGTTGTTATAAACACGTACATAATCGCCATGAGTTCTCATAAAATTATGGAGATCGAAATATCACTAGCTTGTGTTTTCAGAAGTTTGTTTAAAGCACATACAGGTAATTTGTTGGAGATCTTGTTTGAAGTTTGTTCTTCCTTGGTTGCCGTATTTTGCCAATTCTTGTTCCAAGCCTACAATTGTAGCTGGCGTGTTTCAATGAGAAAAATCAAAATGTGAATGATTTCGTTCTAAGAGACAAAGTGGAATAAAGTACATCAATAAAACTCTTTTTTGACCTTGAACTGACAAAGTTTTCAATCTGTCACATTACGAGCTGGTACGTCTGTGATTTCTAATTTTAGCGTGATAATTCCTAGTTGCTGGCTTTTGACAGTTGACTCTAAAACTGTTTTTTCCCTTTCCGTTGAGTCCCTTGCTGAGGATTTGTTGTTTTCTTTTAAAACTCATGCGATTCAAGAAAAATTCATCAATTGCCTAATGGTGAATTTCGATATTGCCACTCATTGCATCGTGATTCTACATTGTGATATCGGTTTTTCGTGTGAAATTTACCATGGAATTCACTAGTTTAATAGGCAATGAATTTTTCTATAGAAGAAAGCGAGGAAACTGATTTAATTAGGCAGTACCCAGAAACACCAAAATGCGGACAATAATTGGAAAACCCTTTATTTTCACTAACCATATAAACAGCCAGTAAGTTAGAATAAAATAACAGCTAGGAGCTCCACTTTTAAGCGTGGCTAAATCTACATATTAACCCACTTTGCTTCACTTCCGTTTTAGGTTAGTGTCTTACAAGTGAGAGATTCAGTGTTGAGATCTTGTGCATGCAGCAAACAGTGGAACTGCAATAATCAGCATGTTTTTTTTTTTTTTCTGCAGGGCTTTGTGATTGTTGTGAAAACCACATCGCCAGTTCAATATGAAAGCAAAAACAGGACAAATTTATTATTACAATGCAATTTAAGAAGATATACAGTGAAACCTCGATTTGATGCAGTGTTATATCGAGATTTCGTTACATCAAAAACCTTGTTATAATAAATTTTTAGAACAACAACAGAAATGTTTGTTACATTGAGGTATAGTCAATTTTTTTTGTAACATTGTTTATGTTTCATTGGTCTATAATTATACTGTACTCTGCTCTGAACTGTGACTTGTTAAGATCTAGACTTTGAAGACCTGTGACTACAATTTCCACTGCACAAAGCTGAGTTATGTGCAAACCGAACAGTAATATTATAGTCAAGGCTTAATTTCTCAGGATACGAGTTCCAGTCTGCTTAGTGTGACAGAACTTAAACAAGTGAAAACTACTTTAGATGCTACAATAGATAAAAGGGATACTGTAGATTTTTCTATATTGACAGCATATTATAACATTACAATTTTCATTTTTGTTGGTCCATTTTGTAATCATCATTAATTTTCTTGTGTCAGTTGATACTTACTTATTTGTTTTATTGAGGTACATGTACATTTTACACTTGGGCCTTCAAATTGTGTTTGTTATAATGAGGATTTAGTTATTATACATGGAGGTTTGTTATACTGAGTTTCTGTTCCATACATTTTAGTGTATTTTTGGCCATGCTGACGAACGTTGTACTGAGGACTTCGTTATGTAGAGGTTTCGTTAAATTGAGATTCCACTGTAATGTGATTTGCTATCCTGACTTTCACTTTCATTTTTTAACAATTCGATCAGTTTGTGACAAATCACCAGGAATGCCATCACAGGCAGCACAACTTAGTAAAAAAAGGAAACTTTGCACTCCTTGCAAGTCCCATTTTACCATCGTATGAAGTCCCATTTATCATCTGCACAGTCACATTTATCCACCTTTACATTTTGTTTCTTTTGCGGAATTATAACACTGGTGCAAAACACCTATCAAACTACAGTACCGCTCGAAACTATTTGTGCATTTGCCGCGGTTCTGACTAGGTGTAACCGCAGGTTCAATCCCCAGTTTGACCGAGGTAAGACCTCGTGTACGGTAACCGAAAGCCGAGGTTTTACCTAGATTTTTTCCGGTTGATTTACGTCGCGGTTAAGAGAGGACGAAGTATGCTTTTATTTGGAGCAGATGCTATCAAAGAAATTTGCATATTTTTGCGGATCAATCGCAGCGATAATTAGTATGCGTATTTGCCGTATTTGCCGTATTTACAATCTGCGAAGTTTGGCACATTCGATTATAATAAAGTCGCTTTCATAAAGCGTTGATCGTTTTTCTTTTTCCAGCAAACGACAAGATTTCTAAAAGTTGTTCGAAATCTGTTTAATACAGATGTTATAAAGATCAGCAGAAATTCTATCAAGAAATTTACACGTGTTTGGGAAAACTCGTCTTAACGGTGACGCCGCTCGTCTAGCGGCCGGCCTTGAAAGATACGCGAAAGTCATTTCGATCTTATCGACCGAAAGATGGAAGAAAACGATTAACTTTACAAGTAATTGTCAGCCGTTCGAGAAACGTGGCTCTCCATTTGTTACAAACTTGTTAAGCAGTTCGAATCGAACAACGTATTTCATGAGCTATCGCTCTCGCTTGCGTGACGGAAGCATGCAGCTTAATAGTTTATTTACGTTTTAACTCGCCAAATTGGCAGGGGCTTCATTGAACTCGTCTATCGTGTGATCGTTGAAGCATTAATTTAAATTAATCTTAACAATTCAGAGGAATGAATATTTCTGAATTTCAAGCTCAACTGCTGAATTACCTGCCACTTAATATTTTGAATCAGAAATGATCGTAATTAACATGCGACAAGGAGTGGTCAGAAGTTGCTTGAGAAACTTCGGGAATACAGTTACGGTGCTTCGCTGGTGTATAAATCTTTAAGTCATTACATGTTGTAGTAAGGTTTGGTTCAAAGTTAGAGCTTTTCAACAACTATCCCGTAAACATTTCTATTTGGACCGGACGCAAAATTTGAAGCGCTTTTTATTCTAAGTATACATATTTCCTGTCGGACTGCACTGGCGGCGATTTAGCATAATCCACACAGTTTTTTAAAAGAAATGTCCTTTTACCCCTTTCGAAGAACTGTTCATCATGATAGCGAAAAACTTACAAGTTATTAAACATAAAGATGTAAGAATTAGGCATCATGAAACGTTATCAACATTCTCTGTTCTCAGCTGTCACGGCAAAATGAGATGAACATATTAAACAGTGCGTTGCGTTGCGTTGCGTCGGTGCTGTGAAAAACAGTTTGGATATTCATTCTTTACCTTGGGGAGCTAGTTGTGATAATATTAAACAATGCTTTGCAAAGTACCATTGTTTTCTTGCGGCACATTACCGCAATTAAGTCGGCCGCGGCATTCGTTTGCTTTCGTCTTTGCCTCGGTTGCGGTTTTCGTCCAACCTGGGTGATTTCGCGGTAAACACTATCGGCAAAGACGAGGTATTACCGCATGCAAATGCACTAATAGTTTCGAGCGGTACTGTACATGTAGGGACCTTTGGATCAGAGGACCGGGGTGAATACGAGTACGAGTTTCTGTACTGAGCGTCCACATACAAGGTTTGGAGGCCGACATTTTTTTAAGTGAGCATGCTCATAATGGAAAATTCGTACTCATCATAGCTGTCATCGTCCTGTGATGTAGAGTTCCCTACTGACCTGTGAACTTCGTTTGAGTCACATGCAACAAAACCTGTAGAGTCTCTACTTCCCATCCCCTTTTCTTACCTCATTCACATAATGAAGCCCAGGGGCCCCATAATATCCATCGTTGAGACCAAATATTATAGTGTTGTGGAAATATTTACCAGCCTTCACCTAAAAACAAAATTTGATTATTTGTTTAGTAATTCTTTTTATGAGTTTATACATGTATAGCAAAAAAACATTGCATGCAAGGTTTACATTAATTTTTGTGGTTATTTTTTCCAAACCCCTAACGCACCCAGCATATTATAAACAGGTTATACACTAATTACGCATGAGTATTCAAGGTTGGGTTGCTGGCAATGCCAGCCATAGAAGCTTGTTACTGTCGAGGGTTTCAGCAGTTACAGTAGTGGAGAAGGTCCCATACAGAGAACAAACACAGTAGAGTGTATAACCTCCCTCTCCCCACCCCGCAATTGTGCTGCAACTGTAGGTTTTTGAATCGAAAAGTTCAAGTTCAAGTTTGGAAGGGTGAAGATGTAATACATGTATATAGGTAGCTGTTGCATGCAGAATTTTAAACACTCAGCGAACAAATAGTGATTCAATCTCCTCAAGAAAGCAAAGCAGAGCAGTCAAAATACCAATGCAGAATGTACAATGATGAGAAACTTATGGGTAAATGTACCGGGACTGGATTCTTAAAAAATTAATGGCTGCAGATGCACATGAGACACACCTGATCTCCAAGGTATTTCAAAGATGAAAGATGAACCTTCCATTCAATGATGAGACGGAACTTGTCAGCTTCGCCACCCCATATTCTAACAGTAAAAGCTGATTTCAAGTCAAGGAAATGTACTGTTACACTGTTACTGTAGTGCATTGGTTCCATGATATAATCCTTGTACACAGAAAACAACATTAAATATTATTGTAATACACACATACCGTAAACCTCTCAACAAAATGAAAGAAACTTGTCTTGTCAATAAAAAAATAGTAACATTAAATAAGATATCAACAAAAAAAATTAACATATTATTATAGCTGGCCAAGAGGGGTTGCCGCTGCTAACAAGCTGAGTAAAAATTAACCCAATCATTCAGTCCCTTTGAGTATACCATTTCCATGTTGAATCATAATAAAGTTCCAGTAAATTAATATGCAAAAAAAGAAATGAATGAAAGGATACAAGTGTTGGCAGTGAAGTGCCGGTCAGTCCATGACGATGGGTCAAAGCTGGCCCACGTGGGATTCTGTAGGCATCAATAATCAGTGGATATAAATGAATATCTTGTACTTACTGTAATGTAAACATTATCTTTCTGAAAGTGTTGACTGATAACACATGGTGTTACCAAGAGTTGGGAAGAGTTGGCACCCACTGTGCACAATTTATTCTACTGCAACTTTGTCTGACTGTTTTTCATCTTTTCTGCTAACTATATAATAATAATAATAATAATAATAATAATAATAATGATGATAACAATAATAATAATAATAATAATAATAACTTTATTTCAACTATCAAAACAATTAGTAATTAAATATTTACAATTTTAAACTACCTGGAATATATCGAAATTATTTACAAATTTTAAAAACTAAATTATATGTTCACGATAGAAAACTATTTACGATATGTGAATAATTTAAAAATGGGAAAAAGACAATTAAGCATTACTATTTAAAGAAAAAGCTAATCAAAAATCTAAGCCTAAAATTATGAGTACAAATGTAGACCAGCTACAGCGAGTGAAGTCTTCTGAGACCTCATGTGATTTGAAAGGATATCTAGAGCCTCTTATTATTATTATTATTATTATTATTATTATTATTATTATTAATTGTTATTATTATTATTAATTGTTATTATTACTATACAGTACGATCATTTGTCTCAAAATGTAGTCACTTGGGTTGTGGACCACTATGTACAAGTGTAATTCAACTGCTTACTGCTTGTCTTCTGCACGCAATATTTTAGTAGTTTTGTTTTGTATCATTATACTCACCAAGGAGTACTTGATTTTCTCACTAGTGTAGATAGCTAATGAACAAACAAATGGAGAAAATTTATTGTTTCAAGGAATTGGCAGAAACATAAAACTGACAATAAGCAGTCGGAGAAAAAAAACCAAAACACCTTAAAAAGAATGTATACTAAATGCCATAACAAATAAATTTACCGAGAAAATGATAACAGTCAAACCATGAGAACAGTTTAATCTAATGTACCTCGCAACTGACTATAATTTTATTCCACCTATTAAGAATGCAGCTTGACTTTTTTACAGTTGGGATCCGTTCTTTCTGTTATTTTGTTTTCTTGGGTCTTAATTCACTTTCTTATGTAATCAATTCCCTATTTTCCAATGCTCCATATAATTAACAATTATTGGATGAGGTTGAGCATGTTGTTTTATTATGCATATTCCTGAGCTGAGCTCCGCCATGACAAAACTGATCAAACTGCTGGTTAGTGTGTTAGGTGACGTCACTTCTGCATGCATAAAACTATTGTCTGTAGGTATGATGTCGATTCTACATATATAAAATCTATTGTTTGTAGGTATGACGTAAGAGAAACAGAGCAAGCAAGAATTAGCTGCGTGCTAAAAGCCAATCAAAATCGAGCTGGTGACACCAATGTATAATAAATAAATACATTTTGTTTGCCCCCCAAATTTTGCATAAAACTTCAAACTCAGTGGTATTTCCGGAGGAAATTAGTGCAGTCATGCACAAAAGACCAGATAATTTAATTTAATTATTCAATTTTTATGCTAACAAAGTACTGTATGCATGCATCAGTGGTGGGTGGTTGGTTGAACATCTGACAATCATGCAGCAATACTCATGTACACTGTACATGTATTGTGACCCTTTCAGCCCTGAAAGTGATACTTATAGATGTTAAGGTTTTACTTGTATACTGTATGGGGGCGGCTTGGGTTAACAATATAATGGGTCAATATATACATGTATGTGCATCGGAAAAATGTGAAAACTTGAGTGCTGCAACATGTATATAAACTGTACATGTATAGATGCAGATCTCCATTTACACTGTAGATGTACAGTATCTATACATAAAATGTAAATTAGGTTTACTACCGGTAAATGACCTAAATCAAGATATACATTTTTGCTCAAATCATTGTACATACCATTCTGGTTGCTGCTAGCAGAACTGTGCAAGGTGAAATAAGTTTCTAACAAATGGTCTAGGAGACACTCTCCAGAGACAGTGAAGTTTGGCAGAAGATTGCGTACAGAAATACTTCTGAGGTGTCTTATACGGATCTAAAAAGAAAGTTACTACCCATCAATGAAACATTTTTTTCCATGCGTAGGCTTGAGTAAGAGCCAGATTAATTAATTATAAAATGTAACCAACATAACCTTGCTGGTAATTATCTTAATTATCTTAGTTAAAGAACATTTTTTTTCAGTTTTCCTTTGGTTTTAAAAGTTCCAGCTAGTGTTAAATGACAGGTTTGATACCAATTGACACCTGCTAGTGAGACTTAACTTTTTTACTCTGTCTGAAATGCCAGACTATTACATGTATTTACTCATCCACTGGGGGCGCCCTAGGGCATTTGAGGTGTCAATGGGTTATAAACTAGAAAAAAATAAACTACAACAATAATTATATACAAAATAACTATTAAGCGTTAATGTGCCAAGAAAAGAAAAGTTCCTGTACACTCAATGCTTATAATAACAACAATTATTTATCAATAATAAATATAATTAATTCTTGACTTTCGGTGAGGAGATCGTATTCAAGCTCTGCAGGAGTTAATGCTGCAGGTCACTTTGTTCCTTAGATTAAATAGACCTTTTTACTGATATGGCGGCCATTTTGATTTCTATCGTTTCGAAAGACATTATGGGATGCCCAGGGGGCAAATTAATATGTATTTGCCCCCTGGGCATCCCATAATGGCTATTTGAAACAATAGAAATCAAAATGGCCGCCGTATCGGTAAAAAGGTCTATTGCAACCAAACTACAATAATATTTTGTAGGTCATCAACCTACAATCCTGGTTATTTCTCCTTACATGTATCTAAGCAATTTATTTCAATGCCTGTTCTAGTTACAACCCCCCCCCCACCTTTCCCCCAAACAATGTTGTGCGATATCTTGGTTATTTGCGTTTCTCCAAATACCGAAACGCATGAAAGTTCGTTATTCTCAACGATATTTCACATGAAAATTCGCGTGGTCTTGTGAAGAACAGCCCGAAGTATTGTTTTGATTAAAACAATAGGCCTTTTGAAGATTCGTGACTTGAACTTCGTATGAAAAATCGTTTCACTCGAAATTTCTTTAATTTTCATCGAAAAGCACAGAAAAGCCGCGAAAAGTACCGAATTTTGTTTGCATTCTTTTTGCACAGTACTGTACAACGTCATTGTTTTGGGTGAGGTAGGAGTAGTTGTAGTTATCGTCTGAAAGGACTAAACTTGAAAAAGGTCTCAACTGCTTTTGTCCAGGGTTGTAGGTCAACTTATTTCAATCTAGATCAACTTGTTTCAACCTACATGTAGGTCAGTTTGGGCAGGTAAAAAACACAGGTCACAGGTCATTGTTTTGCCAATACAGAAACAACCCTAACCGTTTACAAATTCTAACAATAGGCCTAAAAACGTTTGTTTAGGCTTAATTAGGCTTATGGTTAGCTTTAATGAATGTTTAGGACACTTGTATTGGTAAAACAATGACCTCTGTGACCTGTGTTTTGTACATGTATACCTGCCCCAAACTCACCTAGGTTGAAACAACTTGATCTAGGTTGAAACAAAATGACCTAGTTTGGTTGCAAATGAACCTAAGGAACAAAATGACCTGCAACATAAACACTGCTTAGCCTCTGCCCTGGACCTGGGGCTAAGAGATTAAGCATCTTCTGAGGGATTGGGGTGGTCATAATAACTGTGGATACCTGCATTCATCCTAGAATAATACAACTGGAATCCCAAGATCACCAACCACTAATTGCACAATCTTTGTCGACAATAATAACAACAACAACAACAACAATAATAATAATAATAATAATAATAATAATAATACATGCATACTCAAGGTTGAGCTGCCTAAGAATATTTTCTGGGAGCCCTTCGGGCTTCCAACAGTAAAAGTTTAGTTGCCCGAGTCATTTTTTCAAGAGCCCAGAATTACAAGAAAGTGAGGATCAATCCAGTAGGTGCCCATTTGGGCTACTTGTTGAGAATTCTGGTCACCCACACTTGAAAATTAGGTGTCCCAGGCGACCGGGTGACCGTCAGGCAGCGACCTTGCATACATACATAATTAATTGCCACTCCCGGCCCCATAAGGGCTTTTAAGGGCCAATGAATCACAGTCAACGAAACAACAAAACAGATCAACAACAACTATTCAGAACCCCAAACTGGCTGAAGGCAAATCAATTGGCTATTTACAAGTGCAGCTGAGAGGTTGAACAGGGATTACCAGGAACAAATGCAACCAGTGGTCTTGACCCTTATAGTCCTAGGTGTGACTTGCTCCTTTGAGAAATGTAGAAGATCTGCCAGTACTTAAGGCTTTACAATTTACTACTACTACTACTACTACTACTACCACCACCACCACCACCACCACCACCACCACTACCACCACCACCACCACCACCACCACCACCACTACTACTACTACTACTACTACTACTACTACTACTACTACTACTAATAATAATAATAATAATAATAATAATAAGTGTGACAGGATAGTTGAAGCTGGAAGACCAGACATTGTCTTTGTTAATAAGCAAGCAAAGGAGGCCATGATCATTGACGTCACCATTCCAGGGGATGCGCGAGTAAAAGACAAAGAACTGGAGAAAATAGAGAAGTACCAACTTCTTAGGGAAGAAATAAGAACGTTATGGAAGCTGAAGAAAGTGACTGTAGTGCCGGTTGTGATCGGAGCATTAGGGGCTGTATCTGATAAGTTTGACAAACACATCGAAAAGCTTGGCACCACCATCAGACTTGAAGTGATCCAGAAAACTGCTGTGTTGGGAACGGCTAGACTCCTAAGTCTCGGTCCATAAACATGCAAAAAAAGAACTTGGCCAATATCCAGCCATCTTGACCTCACGCATGGTCAATAACCCCGATTAGTAGGGCACATGTGCCCAGCTATAAGATTTTGAGACTTGAATAAAGTTATTATTATTATGTGTATTGTTCGTGATAGTGCTACAAAATTGTTGTTCATTGGTGCAAATTTTGTGTAGGTGCTTGTCGAGTTTGGCGAGAGGAGACACGTGATGTGTATCTCTGACGAGGGAAGTCTAGACGAGTGAATGCTGTTGAAAGAAGTGAAAAATGCATTTGGCATACAGTCGCAAGGATGTAGTTACTTTATTCAAAAGTTTGATCAAGACTGGAATGAATGGGTGGACAAAACTGATGCTTCCTCTCTTGTCAATGGAGATAAACTGTGTGTTACTTGACAAATAAAGTTTAAACCATTTACATTAGCCTGTGTCTTCCACTCAACAAGAGAGGGGAATGTGAGCGGGGTCGTTAGCTTCAATTAGAGGAAAAACCTGACCTTGGGGTGCGGGGCATTTTGCAACTTTAGAAGTAAGCGCTTGTCAAATGCCCCGCTATGTCCCGGCCTGGGGGGTGCGGGGGTTTTCGTTGACTGGTGCATTATACACAACAAGAACGCTTTATATATTTGTATTCCCAGTTACAAATGGTTTTGAATGAAAAGAAAACAACTATCGCTAGCCAAAGTTCTCTGATTGCTATTGTTTTAAAGCTTCGTACATAAACAAATTTATTTAAGGCTTATGTACACTGTAAATTATTAGGACGAAATTCGTTTTGTACAATGTATTGTGTTTTTAAAATTACCGGTAAGTCTTATTCGAAGAACAAAAAGTGTAGCAAAAATGACTTGGCCCGGAAGAAAGGAATTGCCACCTTCCCCAAAAATTCTTGAGATTTGGAAAGAAGGTGGCACCTTATTAAAATAAATTGAACTCCAGCCATAGATCGATCTATCTCGCTCCTGCAAGAACGATGAAGATGGTAGCAAGTAAGCGAAAAAATAAACCCTCACCTGTTGAGAAATAAGATCAAAATGTCGCACTCGCCCAAGACTTTCTTTACTAGCCATTGCAGCCTTGCTACAGTTTCACCAACCTCATAGTGAAATAAGATCAATGACCTTGATATCTCCATCACCTGACCGCCATGTTAAACGGAACTATTAAAACTCTACGCATGTCATTTTAGAGTACGCGCCGGCAATCAGTTCCAACATGGCGCCGACAGAAGTTCAAGCTGTCGGCAGTACAAAAATCAATCTCTCTATGTTAATAGACTTCCTTCTTCAAAAGACATACCATGAGCTAACGGTGCTATCGGAACTGTGAGTATATCTTGTTTTGCTGGTGTCGTTGTGTTCTTAATCAAGTTATAAGCCATGACTGTAACTTGTGAGGGCATAATCATAACGTAGAGAATTGTTAATTGATCATATATTAAAATATATTGTTTTCTTTGATCTGATTGCAATCGGATATCCTCTTGATTCGCTTTGACTTCCGCAAGCAGACTTTTGATATGTTTGTAAAATCCTGGTACAGATATCACGGGAGTTTGCCGTCTTAGTGATGTGATCCCAATTATTTTTTTCGTGGACTACACTGCAGTGCACACATAAGCAGCGTTGTAAGTTGATCTCGTACAACTTTTAAGATGCACGAATGGCCAACACGAGCAATCGCTTGTTACCTAGGACATTAGCAACACGTCAGCAGTGAACGCCTTTCAAAGCTCTGAGAAAACACTACAGTCGATTTAATAATTCGAAACCAATGATTTCGATATATAGGAAGGAAGAGATACCTCCTGTGGGCTCGGTTATAACGTTGGTTGAAATCAGTTCATATTTTTCCTCTAACCTGTTCTATCATATTATGCATGCTGTCTGTTGTGATTTTCATATAGTGCAGTAGTTGAGAAATGCTATGTACAGTTGTACATGTACAATGTGTAGTAAAGTTCTTAGCACTTCTTTCGTCAATCACACTAATTCTGCTTGGGTCTGCAACTGTGATTATGTTGATTTTTGGGTTCAGGAAGTCTAATTTATTTGAAGTAACAAGACACAGCTGTCCGTTTGTTGTTTTAATATATCCTTTCGATAAAGTGATAAAGTGTTCAGCACTCTTTCTATAATTACCTATCTATGAGGGTCAAGTGAAGAAGAGAGAACTTTGGAAAAGTTAAGGAAATGTTGTAGGCCAGTGATTTAGTTTCATCAAGAGGTCCTGCTTGGTCTGGAGCATTGCGCAGAAATAGTTGTTGTTGAGCTCTGAACTTTGGTAAAACAGAAAGCACTTCATGTCACATGCATTTTATTGGACATGTTGAGTTCAGACCTGGGCTTCTGGACCTTGGGAAAGAAATACATGTATCTTTTAGCACCCTTGCTAAATAATATTATTTAAATTATAAATTATGAAAATCATTGTACTGAGTGTAGGAGTTAATTTTACTTCTTATGCACTGGTAATGTCAAAACAAGTTTGCAATAATAGTTGTAACTGAATTTTCCTACAATGTTACGTACATGAAACTGAGGCACTCGGGTAATGCCACCAGTTATACATTCCATCTATCCTTTGACTGTTGGCTTTGAATCATTTAATATTTTCTTGGACCTTGAGAAGAGATTTCCTCTGGCACCCAGGGTAACATTTCCTTTCCTTACATGTACCTGTAACAGTAAGCTATTTGCTTTGCTCCTTAGGAGAAAGTTGTAGATTTTAAAGGGCTGAATGAAGATAAAGGTTAATGTTGTTCTCCTATTGCAGATTGCCAAGAAAGTCAGATATAGAGAGGTAACTTTAATTCTTGTACAACACTGAAATTTAATGAGGTTTTATATTATTTTCTTGTTCTTGACAAGTTAATTTCAAAGTAATAACAATTATAATGTATGTTTTCTAGGTATTTAGACAGTGGCTTAATTAGTATCATTACTGTGTGCAATAATGTACAGTAATGAGTTGGATTTCTGATTAAAGCAATTTGAAGAAAAGCGTGAAGTATGTCGTGCACATTGCCTGCAGCTGAGGTCTATCTATCTATTTACTTGTAAATACTGTATATAGGTAGAGGATTTTGGAGATCTTTAATGGTAACATTATTGCTGTCTTATTTTTTGCAGAAAAATTGAAATCGTACAATTTGCTAGCCGCACTCGTCAACAGTTTGTGCGCCTCCTGGCATTAGTGAAATGGGCAGCAAGTGCTGATCGAGTTGACAAATGTCAGGTCAGTATTTCTAATAAATTGTAGTTTTCTTGTGAGTTCAAGTAAGTAATTCCATTGTCTCGATAATGAGTTTTTAATCCTTGCATGTGTTATGACAACTAAGGGTTTTCTTTTTCTGTTTCAGGCAATTTCAACAATTTTGGATAAGCAATCCATGTTGTTTATAGACACTGCTGATATGCTGGCTCGAATGTCACGAGAGACTCTGGTTAAGGCAAGGTAAGGAAGGCTACAGACATGGAACCAAGTCACCATGAAACTCCCATTGGTTTTGACAAGCAATTTTACACAAAAATTGGGTTTTATCAAACATTTGGACAAACTTTTAACCTCCGTTAGGAAGATTTGTGGTACTTCAGAGCCAATGTTTCAATTGTTAGCCTCTTGTCAGAGTGAACTCAAACAACTTAATCTTCTTACATGTACATGATTGTATATTAATTTTCTTAGCTTTCGGTCTGACAAAGGACTAATGCCCCAAACATCTGGTCACAAAATTGACATTCTTGTAGAGGTTAATAATATTTATTTCCCCTTATCAACTCATTTCATAAAACCACATTTAGGCTAAATATAATTTAGGCAAGGTTAAAACCAAGGCAATGCAGCAGTTGTGCCTGGAATATTTGGGGCGACTCCAGAGAGATTTGCATGCATGGGCATTGCTATACAGTGCTTTGGCTTGAGGTGATATAATTTTTGCTTGCTTGCAAGCTTCTTTTCCCTCCCTACCACCCATGTTTTAGGGTAAGTATACATTCCACATACGGACATGTACTGGTTTGAAATTCTCAGTGATGTTTTGACAGGTGCCTGAGAGCTGGACTGTGGCTCAGTTGCCATGGTGGCCTCCTTGCTGCTGAGGAGAGAGCTGCCTCCTGTCTTGTTATCTTTATACATGTAGCACTTACATTGTACCCTCCAGTAAATTGGCGCAGTGTTCATGTTTTATTCCCCACTGATGCTACAATCTTGGACAGATTAAATGGAACATTGAGACCACCCCTCCCCCCAAAATCAATGATGAGAAAATGGCGTGTTTTGGCCTTCACATGGCTTCATCCTTGATTTGGGGGAGAGGGGGCATTTCTGTTCCATTTTATTCTGTCCAAGATTGTAGACACTGCAGGTTCTTTAGAAACTAATAAATGCTTTATTGTGTCTCATATAACACAGTCTGACTACAGTACATGTTCATGTAATATACTGGATGATGGGCTCTTAGCCCAAATCCAAGTAGTGTACACTGTACATTATACTTTTAATGAAGAACACATTTTTGTTAAGTTGTTGGGGGACACATCTCTCTACCTTATAATACATGTAATGTACTTGATGTATTGTTGTTTTGGACTGTTTTCTGTTTATTTCTTAACTTTTTTGCGTTACCTGTGCAAAGACTGGATGTCATGTAACATTGGTTAGGCATTTTGAAAGGAGTCCTGTTAAAATTAAGTGGTTGTTTATAATGTAGGGCAACATTAATTAGTGTGCGCGCAATGAAAATAATTAATGTTCTAAACAAAATAATACTTTTGGGCGAATTGAGTCAGATTGTGTGTTCAAACCTGGGAAGTCAGCATTACATAAGGATACTGTTCCATAATTAAGAAGATGCTACATGCCAATCTCGCCACCAAGTCATCTTCATTCCCCCTTCCCCACCAAAAACAGTACAACGTGGGTTAATTAATTTCAATTTGCTCAATTTGATTGCTCATCCAGTTCAAGTGATTATTAGAACTTTACTTGTATTGAATTTCATTCTGCAGGTTGCCAACATTTTGCTTGCCAGCAGCTGTTGATGTTCTTACAGGTGGAACATATCCCAGACTACCAACATGCATCAGGGTATTGCATTTTTGTTTTACCTTACTGTAGGACATTATACAGTATTTTTTATTATTTGCAATGTGAGCACTGCGGTCAGTAGTGGTTCATGTGGAATGTATTGCAATTGTTGACCTTACAGAGCTCTGGTATCAACAGTTCGATGTTACATTATTTTCAAAGTACTGTTACATGTACATGTACACTAGTATTTTTTTTTCCGTTAGGATAAAATTGTGCCTCCAGATCCAATAACTTCTGTTGAAAAGAGTAGAACATTGCAGAGACTGAATCAAGTCATCCAACATCGATTGGTGACTTCTAAGTTACCACCAGAGATGGGGAGTATGGTAATTGGTAAGTGCCAGACGTACAATGTACGTTTGCAGGCTGTGCACCAACTTGTTTCTTTAGTGGTTCCTAATAATTTTAGTCCACCACACTTTGTAAACATCCAACTGTAGCTGGGTAGCTGGTTGTCTCCTCCAAATTAATTGGTGCCTTTAGCATGTTTTGATATATTTGAAATGGTTATTTTGCAGCTGACGGAAGAGTAAAATTCCACGTCGAACATGAATTTGAGGTTAGTATTGGTACAAAGGAAGGTTGGAAGTGTTTTAAATACACTGTAAGGTATAAATCTTTCTTTCTTTTACCTTTGCATTTTTTATGATTGATGTTTTTGTATTATGGCCGAATTGGAGCAATTAAAGTGGCACCTGATGATCAAAAAATTGCTTCCTTTTTTCTTCAGAAAGTGTGTTTGCTTAACACCTACCTGGCAAAAATTTGAGATTTGATTATTTTTGATCCAAAGGCTGTTTACTGGTACTTTGTGTGTAAGTTTTGCATTTAATGGTCTGCCATTAGTCATGTTCAAAACTTACTGATTAGACCTCAGAGGGTTGGATCTAGGGAAAAGTGGCAACATTCACTCAATAGCTTAAAATTTCAGTGTGTAAGTTTACGCAGTTTATTATGTTACAAGCAAAACATGAAAGCCAGAAACTACCTTACTGCATATTAATTCAGTCATGTTCACACCATTGCATTATTAAACTACATTTACAGCTGTAGTGGGTCTTTGACGTCATTTCCTCCTTAATCCAGCTCTCTCTCAAGTTAGTAATGGCAGGTCTACCATTTAAACTCATCACAAATAGACCCCGTTGAAGTCCTGTATTTTTCAGGCTTCTCTACGCAATTGTAAGAATTGTGTTCATAACTGCGAAGATCATAGCTTCACTTGAAGACATTATACTGTTATAGTTATGTACATGTATGTACTACAATACAGGTACTATACATGTCTAGTTACTGAGCAAAATGGGGTCAAGATTAGATTTACCCATGCAGTCCTGTAGTTATTTTTTCAATGGAATAACAATGATTATTACAAACATAGAAATTCATGATAATACAGTCTTTGTTTGCAATATTTGCAAATGTGGCAGCAGTTTTAAGTGTTTTTTGGACTACACCTATAGAAGGGCAGGAAGTACATCACATAAGCACCCTCTCTGTTTTGGATTCAGCCAGTCCATCCAGTGTCCCACAAACAGAGACAACAATAATCGTGATAAAGTGCAATAGAATTAGTTCACTTCCTTTTGCACATAGGTTATGCTAACCTTAATGGGGGACGAGTCTACAATTCCATGGAGAGTTTTACAAATTGACTTCTTGGTTCAAGATATGGAAACAGGGGGTGAGTCATAAAACATTAGTTTAATTTTCTTTATTACGGGTAGGTATTTTCATGTCCTTACATTTTACTAATTTTTTTTATTCTTTACTATCTGTAATCATGTCACTTAACAATTGAACATACTCACAGAACTCTGGGATCTCTTGCCAAGCTGACAGGTGCAGAGCTATTCTCAAGCTGACAGCAGTCAACTGACTATTTTATTTCAAGACCAAACTCAGCCTAGCATGGTATACAATAAAGGCATAACTACTTAAAGCCTGCACAGCGTAACTTGTAAGATTGGGTAAAACTGAATACTAAGAGCCAAAACTGTAAAGTTCTCTGGTTAATCAAGGGTTGGAAGAGAAACGAGAATCTGAAATTTTAGTCAACAATGGCAGAAAGCAAAAGAGCAACTGACGAAAGCACTGAGCTCATGACTTAAGATCCCTTGGGCCCAGACCCCAAAAGTGTGTAACAGAATGATAACATTTTCCACTTTTTCTTCGGTTCCTCATCCAGTGGAAAATACAACTTTTCAGCACCAATCAATGTTAGGTCATAAATCTAGTGTTCTTATTGCAATGAATATCCCACTGTAAACGAGGCACATCTCTCTTCCTTGCAATTGTTATTAATAAATATTAACATTGTTTAGTACAATTACTGTGTACATGTATGTGTACCTTAGAGTGTTTCTATGACGAAATTCACATCTTTCTGTCTAAGCCATTTTAAGACATAAGCATGTAGTCTGTACAAGAAAAGGAGTGCTTTTTATTATTTTCAAATGGTTATCTCTTTTTGTTCTAGAGATATTCAAGTTTTTAAAATGTACAAATTAGCCAAGTGATGACGTCTTAAACTCAATTTTGACCAGATTTGTTGAAAAAAGATATCTCAGCCAATTTGTATTGATCAGAAATGCTTGATTCTTTGCCGTAAGATTCTAGTAGATGTGCTCCACAATATGAGCATAACAGTTTTGTTACCATGGCAACATACTGGATTCCAGACCTCCCTGATATTAAAGGCTTTGCTGGCTACCTTTGGCAGCATTTCTAATCTTTCCTGAAATTCTATGTGATAAACCTAAAAATTCAAGGGATAAAAATTTGGTGATAGTTTGGTGATAGTTAAATTTGTTGTTTATTCCATGATTATTGCTGCTTTTTCGCATCAACAGATGGAAAATCTCTTGTCCATGCCCTTCAGGTAAGAAAAATTAATGCACATAAGCAATAGGAGATGGGGTCCTAATGTATGAATCAAAGTTGGGAGTGCTGTTACATGTAGTGAAGACATCTTAAAGCTGGCAAAAAAATGCCTGTCACATGTACTGGTGGACTTAAATAGAATTATCATTATTGCCATCATTATCATTATCGCTATAGAGCAAGTTTCAATTGAGTGTCATAAAATAAAAACCCAAGTAATTACTTTGGCCAATCAAAAAGGACGGAGACAATCCGGTAAACCAATCAAAACTCGAAGTAACTACATGTAAACGTAGCCGACACAAATTGCAGGAAAATGTGCACGCGGGAGCTACGATTTATGTGGGTTTCACTTCTGATTGGTTGAAAAAGTGGCACGAGAACTTTGAACCAATCACTGAGTGAAGTAATCATAAAGCAAAGCAATTCGCTAATTGCACTCAATATTATTGAAAACCGCTCTAAGAAGGTCATTGCATGATCTACATGTATGTTGTCACAGTTACGGTACTTCAGAGCTGTATCATAGACCTGGCTATAATATATGATGGTGCTTTTAAAGTGCCTACGAAACAAAAAATAACTAAGGCTTATTTGAAAGAACAAATGAAACGTGGTGTTCTCATTTTTAAAATATCTCATATCATTGGAGAGATATTAAGGTTTTTGTGTTAAAACTGATGACATCATCAGTGGTTCCAAGGGTAACACAAATCACTAAATCTAAAATATCCTTGGAAATATTACCGCAGTTCTCTTCAAACTTGGCACTAATAGTGTTTATCAGTCAGCAAATAAAATGACACCCATTGAACAGTTGCCATGGCAACCGTTTTGCTTCCAGATCAAGGTTGTGGGGAACTGGTATTTCCGCTTTTTGTCTTAAGCAAAGATCATTCACACTCAATGAGTTGATTAGGAGACCTACAGCAACATGGGCTCTGTGTGTTTTGAGCAGGACTGTCTGTATGTCTTGCTTGATTTGAGAGAAAATTGAGAAACTTCATTTATAACCAAAAGGGACTGGAGGCAAAAGTGTTGGCATGGTTACGTCATACTTTGCACCATCTTGCACCTTACTTGAAGGTTATTATTCATGCCAAGTTTGAATCATAGTGCTGTTACACTTTGAGAGATACTCTTGGTTTTGTGATCCATCTTCCAACGGAACCACTGATACCGTCATCAATTTGCTAATTTGCATAACACAAAAACTCAAATATATCTGAAATGAAAAAAGATACTTCAAAACTGTAAAGGCCATTATTCATTATTCTGAAAACTCTTTCAAATAGGCATAAATTACTTTTTACTTTATAGGCACTTTAAAACACTATCATAATGCCAAATTTATTGGAGGGAAGGTACTGTAAAGGTAGCAACAGAGGAGGCAGCTCTCTCCTCAGCATCAAGGAGGTGACCATGGCAACCAAGCCACAGTCCATCTCCCAGGCACCTGTCAACACATCACTGAGAAAAACCAGTGTGCAGAATGTATACAACTTGTACATGTACTGACCCCAAAATATGGGAGGGAGGGAAAAGAAGCAAGCAAGCAAAAAGCAACTCGAGCCAAAGCACATGGCAATAACCCTGCAAACCTCCCTTGGGTACATGTACAATTGTACCCCCCAAATATCCCAGTCAAAACTGCTGCATTGGCTAGGTTTTAACTTTGCCTAAATTACGTTTTACCCTTATTAAAAAGACAAAGAAGAAAAGGGTAAAGATAGAAGGTACGGATGTGTCCAGGATTGTTTGATAATAAGCGCATTAAGTTAAGATGCTGATTGACGTTACATGTACTTGAGCAGTAGTAATTTGCTACTTGAGCAGTAGCAAATTAGCCAATGAGATTGCGAGATTACAAGCAATTGTGGTAAAAAATTGAACTGCGGAGAGAATCAAGTTAGGATGCTGTTTATCGCAGGTATTAATTATTTTAATTAACTATAACTGCGATGATCAGCATCTTATTAACTTGATTCTCTCCAGAGTTCACATATATTTTTCTGTCATTATTACAAGTAACTTTCGTTGTAATAAGCGCAGCTGATGAACACTGTCATCATCGTTCTTTTACATGTAACTGCACAAATTTGGGCGATATGAATATCAGATCAGACTGAAACCCTAGTTTTTCTCACCCATTTATTGTGACTGGAAAGCATTCAACTTACATGTAAATCTCATCAGCAGTCTGTAACTACTGACAATTTTGTACTCATCAAACTTGGACTGAATGAATAATATGTTTCTCTTACAGACACAGTATATTCATCAACTTGTTCAATCAAGACTGTTTGTAGAAGAGGATCCCTTGATTGATTTGTACAAGTGCTTACGTATCTTTTTTTTGTTCAAGTAAAAAGAATTAGTAATTTTGTGACTAGAAGAATCTTTGTAACCAATGGGCCATTTCTGAGTTGCTGTTTGTCTCGGTTTCAAAGTGAGTCTTGGTGCTAAACTATTGTAAGGGAAATTAGTTTGATTTGAATAAGAATATGCAACTCATTTCCATTTGATTGGTTGTGCACCAGGCATGCAGCAACTCAGAAATGGGCTATTGACTCCTCGGAGTGAGACTTAACAGATTTTTACCCTGTCTAATGCCAGATGACTTTACTCGTCAACTGCAGGGGAGTCTTGAGGCGCCCGAGGGGTCAATGCGTTAACCATTTAATAATGATTGTAATTGCCATTGATGAAGTCTATAATAATAATTATTGTATCTCTCAGATAGTACGCGCGCTGTAATTGGCTAAATTAGTGGGCCGTATTCTACAGTACGGCCCGCTGTACAGCCCGCTAAATTTAAAATTTCGACAAAACATCATCTAGCGAGTTTTTCATGTCATTTCTGTTGCATAAACTTGTACTGAAAACTGTTTGAATCTTGCAAGCAACTATTTCAAACTTAACAGCCAAGAAGATTTAGTTTTTGGGATTTTGGCATGGCATTCTTTGTGGCAGTTGAACCTTCGGCTTCACTTTGACTAGTTTTCTTGCCCGCACGCCGGTTAACCTCAGAGATATAATAAATATCTTACTAACCTCGTTTTCTTGGTCCGTACTGTAAGTTACGGATCCTTGTTTTTTCCCGTTGATTTATGGCCCGCGCGCTTCGCGCTTGGGCCATAAATCAACGGGAAAAAACTCGGTCCGTAACTTACAGTACGGACCTCGAACTCGGTTAGTAAGAGGTATATATGCTGAAACTTTGCAGGGTTACAGCCGGTACCAAAGTAAAGGTGTTCTTTCTATTTCTGGAATCAGTTTTTCCTTCAGTTCAATTTTAACTCATTTACATCCTTTGCCGCCATTTTGCAGAAGGGTCTATTATAATAATTATTATAATTATAATCATGGGACTTTCTCAGTTCTGTAAGACATTATTCACTCAGTGAAAAACCTGTATATCCCATTATCCCTTTGATACCTAAACGAACCTAAAGCGGCCTGTCTAACGCCAGACTCGTCAATGGGGAACCCCCAGGAGTCAATCGGTTAATGATGCACTATTGATAGTGACTGAGTGTAATGTGCCCATTATAGCTACTTGCTTGCCTGTCTTAGGCAGAATGAAGTCTTATGATATGACAGCAATTTGATTCTCTACTCACCAGTTCGCTACTAGAACTCTTAGGAAGGCAGGTCACTTATCTACATGTAGGTTCTTCTTTGACAAAGTGTGGTAGTGGTCTGCAAGCTTGGCACTGTCATGCATTCCAAATGTGTTAATGCAGCTACGTGTATTGATGATGAATGGTGTAATTTATCTGTGAGAAAGGGAGAAAAAAGATAAGCTGGTTGCTTGGCAACAAGCAAATTAGGGCAGATTATTAAAAAGACCAAAGTTGCAGGCAGGATTCAAATCCATAACTTCCATTATAGGAGCAGTGTGTTACAAGTGTGTTATTGGAGCAGGTGTAGCTCATTTGGTCAGTGCGCAGCTTTCAGAGCAAGAGGTCACCAGTTTGATTCTCGGTGACTTCAACGTCTGTTTTAACTTTCTTCTGATCCATGTAGCCATAGCTTTAAATACCTGTAAAATGGAGCACTGACAGATGGAGGGGGTATATAGGGTGCACTGCCTAAGAAGAACCTACTTGTTGGCTTGTTGAAATCCCTTATTACAACCAAAGACCCAAGACTCTTTACACACTGTATTAAGCAAAGGTGTATCAGGACAGGTCATTCATGTTAACTAGAAGCTCATAACCTTGACAAGTTTTTGACTCTGGTTCAGAGGTGGGTTTTTTTTTTTTCAGTTTAAAAATTTCCTTATTTGGATGGAACATAGCTTCCTGCACGTGCAGTTTTGATCTATAACCTTATGTTTGTCCATATTTGGGCATAAAATTGGTAGCGTAAATCCCCAGCTTTATTATTCCAAGGAAAAGAGTTGCAAGTTACACACTTCTAGGCCGTGTGCTTCTGTGTTAACTTATTACATGTAAGTGGTAATAACTGGGGAATGTGAAACAGTACTTAACATTATGTTTATATTCCTTAACAACTTTTGAGATTCGTTTTGCCTTTCGCTTCAGTTGCAAGTCCTTCAATTTCAGGTATGTTTTGCGAAAGAAACAAAAATAAATTTTCTCTTGGCCTTACAACTTGGGAAACTACAAATTCCCCCCAAAACAGTTTGTTTTTGGAAAAATGGAAGACCAGACAACTATTAATTTTTTGACAAAATGAAAATCTCTTGTGCAGACTAGAGAGCCAAACACAAACTCAACCTACGTAATAATGATATGGCACTGAAACACATCCGTCATTGAGAGAAGTGAAAAAGAGCCCACCCTGCCCCAAAAACCATCATTCCCTGCTATTCCTAAAGTCATACCTCATCCCGGTGCAATTGAAATTTAATGCTTGTCTTAGAGAGCATTAAAAATATTTTACTTTCCACTCCACATGGACCTGTTTTTCTCTGCAAGGGTGGAGTTGATTAATGTGTATTGAAATGTAACTGAACATTTTTCAGGCCAAGCAATTGATCATAGAGCGGTGGGGAGAAAATGTCCGAATCGAGGAGTATGCCATAGGAAAGAAAGTGGTGATTTCTTATTGGAGGTGAGAACATTTCAAATCTTTGCACAACTCGTGTACCTGTGGAGCATGCTGTTGTCATCTTTGGTCTTTTTGATACTTTAAAAGTGTGTGAAGTACATTGGGAGTTATAACAAATTACAATGATGTTCTTACATTTTGACATCGTCTGATCTACATGTATTACTGAAAAGATGCACGAAAACATGGAATCTATTAATTTGTTTCAATGAAGACGTCTGCCATGCCTCTATCCTCTAACTGGTCATAGGCAACAAACAATGAAAATATGTGCATTATTGAGCTTAATAATTTACAAGGAAATTAATTTTAATCCAGCCATCGTCATTCATGACTATTGTTGCATGCATGGAAACTATGCAGCATGCTTCAATTGCAAAGCTTAATACTACCAAAATCACTCACTTACTCAAATGATATTCACATACAGTACATTGCACTTCTTTTGTTGCTCAGGGCAAAAGGTATTGTCCAGCAGGGCCAGAAACCAGGCAAGTGACAATTAAGTCGCTATTACATGTATTTTACCAGAGTAATTTTCCTTCCTCTTGATTACCGGTACAGTACCTCTAATGATTTCCACCAACCTGTACTGTTCTTTGATTTTCTTTTCCTGAAACTTACAGACAGTCATGTGGACTGGTTTTGAAAGGTTTTCAAAGTTGATCTACGGAGGTTAATGACGCAGCTGTTATTTACCTCTCATTTAGCACATTGCAATTTATTTGCATCTCAACAATTTAAACATCATAATTGGATCATTGATTTACTCAAGAGGATTTGCTGTGGGGCTAAGAGTGCATTGCTTTTTACTGAAACAATACTGTTTATGCCTGAGATAGTGGCCACAGACCTCTGACCTGTCAGCACAGTCAAACTCTAGGCAGTTATGCATGCATTGTGGATCTAATACTGTACAGTTGTTATGTACATTGTACAGCTAACAAGAATAAATCCTCTCAAAATATATTTTAGTGAAAGGCTGCATTTGGCCAGATGTAAATGCCCAGTCATTGCCTAAAAATCTAAAAATTGTAATTCCCTCTATATATTCTGGAAGGAAATTCAGTTATATTGTTGAAGGAGATTTGAGCAGAATTTTAAGATGAGGTTGATGTAAGTGTTAACTTAATCATTGTTTATATTCAGACTTCCTTTTTTTCATGCTGCAGCTACATGTAGGGCTTTACATAAACTTTTGTTTTTCTTAGTTTTCTGTCAATGAAACTTCAAACTTTTTTTCATTAGGTCACAAAATTACAATTTGTGGAGACTCAACGGACAGCCCCTCTTGTCTTTGTGTTCAGCATTCCCCACTTCTCCCCTCTGAGTTTATGACAGATTCCATCTCTAAAGTTACTGTAAGTTACGTAGATTAATGTCATTGTAAGTGTACATTAAGGTGGCTCTAACCAGTTTCAACACTTTGAAGACACTCTCTTTAGAAAGGCACTACACACTGTATCATTTATAGCAGCAATTTTTTGGTACCATATCAAACACCAATTATTGCTGAACAAGTTGCAGTGAGGGCCCATGCAATACAGAGGACAGTGCCAGTACAATCATTTGTGCTGCTTGGCTCTTGTGATTGTTAAATACATGCAAAATCTCTTGTTCGCAATATTGTCTTTCTTTTTTCCTTTCAGCCTGGTGATCTGTACATTGAAAAACTATTAACACACACCATTAAAGCACAGTCCAATGTAAAGCTCAAGGTATGTTGCATGCTTTAACATATATATATTTAAATAAATGCTATTTTGTGCACGGACACACTGGCCCAAAATGTATCACAAATTTGGTCTGACATAAAACTACCCAAGAGATCATTGCACAGTTTATGAGCCTGTGGTGTGCATTAATAATATTTGTACAGTATTTTATTGTAGTATTAACACAGCTTCCTATGACTTTTAAATTAAACCTGTTTTAAAACTACAAAAGAAACTGTGGTAATTTGCAAAATCTTGGCTTTCACAAAAATGTTTAAAAAAATGCAAAAATTAGTAAGAAGTACGTGTACATGTATATTCGTACGGTCAGGTTGATGTCCTCAATCCGAGATCAAGATGCAATATCCTTTGATAGTGCCACACCATTTTCATTCTTTTCTCAGTAACCTAACAGTGTACAGTGCATGATTCATTATATTTTTCTCGATTTTCTTTCAATAATATTTATGTTCTGAAAGGAATTACTCCAGATGCTGTCTCAGGATGTATCATTTGGTTCCAAAGGTACTGACTATTTACAACATAGTTTCCCTTGTTTTTCACTTTGAATGGAAGCCTATATTTAATTCAAAGTGCCTCCATATTTCAACACATAACAAGAATGATTACAATTGGTGCTACAATTAGAACTAAAGGACAGAACAGTACAACATGTAACTGTGGCAGAATTAAGGAGTGATTGATCACAGTTATTTTTGTACAAGCTTAAGATAAGGTAGAAGAATCGCGCTGATATACTATCAGGAAACCCACTAAAGGTAACTTCTAAAGCAAGCTCTTTCTCTATCTCTCTCTTTGGGGTGCAGGGGTGGCACAGTGGTGAGAGCACTCACCTCCCACCAATGTGGCCCGGGTTCAATTCCCAGACTCAGCAGCCAACCATGTGCAGCAGCTCCAAAAAACCAAATCAAGTGACTGAGTACGTGAGTGACCATCCAATCTTTTGGAGATTGATACTTGTTTTTCCTCTGTGGAATCAACAAATTGCACTTCTCACCAGTGCAGGAGTTTACATTTTCATTTACGTGTGGCCAGATCTACTCTCAAGGTCATAAAAATTTAACTGAGAATAAAGTGTAACTTTTTTGATAATTTCCGTCTGTAAATTAACAACATCTACTGTAGGTCCTCAAAAACTATGTGAAAAACTACATTCTTTCCTCTGTAAATTAACAACATCTAGGTCCTCAAAAAGTAAATGAAAAGCTGCATTCTTTCCTTTCCCACCCGAGGGTGGCACTTTTAGATTGTACTCTGTCTAATGCCAGATGATTTTGCTCGTCAGTGGGGCCCCCTCGGGCATGAAAGGGTTAATTTAAGGGGAGGAGAACAACAACTTTATTCCACCCACATTACCCAAATAGGTTATTTACAGCTTACTGAATCAATTCATAAGGGTGCTATTTGGCTACCTGTGAACCACACTAGCTAAAAGAAAGACAGTTTGTCCAAATGAAAAGTGATGAACTCCATACAGCCGAGTTATTTCTTTTACCCTTTGCTGTGAAAAACGTGGGACACTGTTTGCTAATTGTAGGACGTGGATTCCTCGGTTTTGTGGTCTATCTTAGCAAGCATGAGGTTAACCTGGCTGGATTACAGTAGATCGAAGAGCTTCATTTTTAATGAGACAGCAAAAACAAAATACAACCAGAATTCATCCTACAGTATACTTGCCCAGTTCCTTCTTCTCCTTCTCCTCATGATCATTATGAGTCACATTCAGTAAGGTGTATAGTTGTATTGTAGTTGTTAAAAGACAGACCGTCCTTAAAACAATAGTTGGAACATTATCTCACTACATGTTGGCAGCGGTTACTGGAATCTAAACAGATCGCGCAAGACTTAGTGTGCCAATGTTACAAGCTTAGCATAGCCTGCAGTCACTCATTCTCTTTTTTAACCTTGGGTATTGAACGTTTCAGTAACAATGGATGAAAAATCCTCAAGCCTCGCCATACAGGTTTCTCCTGACCCCACTCCTGCAGAAATTATTATTGTAACAGTTGGAAAAAGGACTGGCTGCTTTCAGGTTTCCTTGGGGAATGGACAAGGTATGGTGTACATTGTATATACCAAGTTAGGCCTTGGGTTGTGCTTTATTTGCAAGATTCGTTAATTTCCTCCAGGTGTCATTTGATTTGTTTTGCTAGCACTTCACATCACACTCTAATCAGTTAAGTCTGTTGAAATATAAGTGCTACACGGCCAACGTTTGTAAAAACGTAACCCTTTTTTGTATAATTATGTAATTGCACAAGGGCAGATTGCAATGACGTGTTTATCACATACTGGGCAAACTCACTGAAGGAAACCCCTTCAATGCCGTGACCAATGGTACTCAACTTACATGTAACTGATCAGTTGGGTCAATGTACACTTTAATCTTAAAAATTTACTAGTACAGCAAACATGCTTTCATTCTGCTAAAGTTCAATTCAATAAATCATTGCTGTCAACAAATAACGCTTAAAATGTATTTTATATGTGAACAAAAGCAGTTTAATCAGAGTCAGAATCTGGAAGAAAGATTATATTGAAGGGTCGCTTGCTCTGGGTAAGCAACTGTTAACCATTCAGGATCAGGAAATCGTGCACTCTTGATAACAACCGAAAAGTTAGAGCGGTTTTCAATTGAGTGATGTAAAACAAATACCAAAGTAATTGCATCGACCAATCACAGCAGATGCAAACAGGACAATGAACCAATCCAAATGCTTGCTCAAGGCGCGGGAAAAATCGTGCGTGCAAGTCGCAATTGCTTTTGATTTTCCTTCTCATTGGTTGATAAACTGGCGCAAGATTTTTAGACCAATCACTAAGCGTAGCAGTTGCAATCGTGTAATTACTTTTGACAGTCATTTCAAGACTGCTGTATGTTTACATTTAAATGTGACATGATGGACTAAGTAGTGCGAACAGAGTCATCACCAATAAAATTAATAAACTTCAGATTAATTTTTACAGTTTTTTACGATTAATATCAACCATTTTTGCTCCCTAAATCGTTTTTTCTGTTTACATTTCTGTTGATCTATTCATCAATATAGTTTAATTTGCTCTCCTCGGTTGCTAATAATATTATTATTATTACCATTTGTTTTATTGTAGAGAGTACTATTTGTTCTGAACTGGAGAGCACGCTTAATTCTCGAGTAGAGCAGTTTATCACTGTGCTGAGGGATGCAAGGTAACAAACGTTGAGGAGGACATCGAGGCAAAATTGCTTTTCTGGGGCTTGGTATACAATGGAAAGTTAACCTATATACCGTACAGTGGTAGGACTTGGGGAATGAGATGAGGGAGCTTAATAGATTGGTGGGGGTGGGGGGGGGGGGGGGGTGGTTGGTAAAAAAGGAACGGAAGGTGGAGTCCTTAGAGAAGGGGGGGGGGCAGGATAGAATATGAAACTCAAGCTTCTTTTGTTTCTAATATTGCAGTCATGTGTTGGGAACTATGAAAATGAGAACCCATTAGTGTAATTTACTTTGACTTAATTGGCCGCCTTCAGAGACTGATTTGATATCCAAAACAATACCAAAATTTAAGCTCTTGCTAAGAATCAGAACAGTCATTTATGGTTAACCCACTGACACCTCAAACGCCCTAGGATGCCCCCAGCTGACGAGTAGAATCTTCTGTCGTTGGACAGAGTAATCTCTTAAGTCTCACTACCTGGGGTCAATGGTTTAAAGAGATGTCAACCTTTGAGAAAACGTCTGTGTTGAGCTTTCTAACTTCAATCCTATTTTCCGTGTCATCATCATCATCATCGTCATCATCATATACGTTTCCCAAAATTAATGACACCCAAAAATTTGGCCTGATATAACTTATATTTGCCCGATATCTTGTCGTAGGCGTCTTGAAGCTAGCATTTAAATGAACTTACTTTGTTCCCATGATTTTAATGCCTTCAAGCCGAGTTATGATACTTTTAAAAAAAAGCAAGTGTTCCGCGCGTTTTTGCTTTTGTTCCTGTAATCAACATGGGAACAAGTAAACTGAGCACTTAAAGGAACTTTTGTTCCGCGTTGAAATTTGTTCTTAGGAACCCAAATCTGCTTAATTGGGAACCGGAGTTCCTGGTCGTAGCAATTCGGAACTCAAAGTTCATATTAGTTTATTGAAAAGGAACTCCATGTTCCGTTTTTGTCTCGTAAGGAACAATAGGTCCTTTTTTTTGTGCGGTCCGTTTTTCATTTTGGTCTCTTTCACAACAAAAGAGAACAGTTGTTCCTGTTTTAATCGTTCCCTTAAATTGAAGAAGAACTCGTTGTTCCTAATATTTAACATAAAATCGCATTGTCCTTGACAAAAAGGAACAGCTGTTCCGATAGAGCCTGTTCTGCTTTGCGATTGTTCCTATCTAACTGCTATCAGTTCCCATTAGTGTTACAAAGGAACACCATTGTTCCGAATCATACTGGTCCTTTTTACGTTACTTAGGAACAAAGTTCCCTTGTAAGCCACGAGAAGTTCCGATTTTATATGAAGATTCTTAAACGTTTTCTTTTTTTTCTGTTTTTGTTGAAAAATACTCTCTGGTCTTTATGACTAGCTATCTTGGCGTGTTTAGGCAGGCCTGGGCGAATTTGAATAAATTGGATATTTCGCGTTAATGATACATGGTTTGATTCTGAACAATTAGCAAGGTGACCAAGATTTATTGTTCCTTTTTTTTGTGTTTTCAATGCCGGGAAGAAAAAGAAGAATACGAAAATAGGCAAGTTGAGGCAGGTAGCGCAAAAACCCCAATTGATTGGTCCGCAAACCGCCAAGAAACATACTTAAAATTCGAAGTCGCGGGTAAGTAAACGTTGATTTCCAGATTCAAGATGAGCAAACGAAGAAGTACAGAGACAAATTGGTCAAAAGTTCCAAGTGCATCTCCAAAATCGAAGAGGCTTCACTTGGAAGAAGACGATTTAGATGGTTTGTTTCATTGTCCAGTGAAAGATTGTAACCATGATGGATTTGTGTCTCAAAGAGGTTGCAGAAAACACGTTAAGAGAAAACACGGCTGGTTCATTTATTTTGATGAAAAACCCCAACACGTCCCCAATCAAGAAGAAAAGAGTCCCAAAAAGGAAGAAAACGACACAAGTCCAACCCTCACAGCAAGATCTGTACCTACATTTGATCGCTCAAGTGTAATCGTGGAAGATCTTCTGTCTTGGCTAACAGGGAGTGGTGGAGGATGCAAGAGTGACCGACAAGCGCAACAGATCGTTAGCAAATGTCTTAAGTTTCTAAAATTCTGTTGCGAGGACGAAGAAGAACTTTCTCTGGACATAATTGACTTTAGTTTGTGCTCACCTAATCTACTCTTCAAATTTGTTGATACAATGCAGGACGAATGGAAACTTGGGCACGCGGGGCGCATTGGTTATTTAGACGCCATTGCCGAACTGATGGATTTCAGAAAAGTAAACGGGGCATCCGAGGTTGTGTTGAGGGGTTTGTTGTCTACAGAAACCTATCTGAAAAAAGTCCGTAAAACAGTTTCAAAAATGATGCGATTACAATGGACAAATGAACTCGACATCGACACCTTAGAATCCAAGGGACATTGGGCCACACTAGAAGAGCTTCTGGAGGTTGTTAAGCGCTACTTGCCACGCTACGAGAACGTTCTCAAAGCATGCAAGGATAAACCGGGTACAGTATCTCCACTGGAGTTGTCCTTTGCAACAAAATTCCTTGCGGTATATCTGTTTATCAAGGTTAAAGGCTCACGCCCAATGACCTACCAGTATTTAACTGTTGAAATGGTGCGCTCAGCAAAGAACAACGATGGATTTGTCGATCAGAAAATGTTTAAAACCGCTGGAAAATATGGCTTCGACTCTCTTTTCCTTACCGACACAAGCATGCAGGTGTTAGATGGCTACATCGACCATATTCGGCCTAACCTAAAACCAACTTGTGACTACGTCTTAGTCACAAGAAATGGCGGCCAACACAACAAACTTGGCGAGCTGATGAGCAAATTGGTGTTTGACGCGATCGGAAAATACGTTCACCCTACTCGTTACCGACAAATAGTGGAGACGGCTAGCTCCCAGAAACTTAGTAGTAAGGCGCAGGGCACAATCTCCGAGGATCAGAAGCATAGTTCTATTGTGGCAAGAGTGCATTATCAAAAGCAACGATCCCGAGAGGTGGCAACCAAGGCGCACGAATATTTGGAATCACTTTATGGCGAGAAGGGCTCTGAGTTAGAAATGGATCTCCGATCAAGACTTTCAGACAAATCCGCGTCCTCGCCTGAAAAACAAGAAAATAACGATGGGTCGACCCCCGAAGAAGACAATATTTTCATTACGCCCACTAAGTTCAAAAGCCAGAATGCTTCAAAAACGACCGATTCTTTGAGAGGAAGGAAAATTCTACTATTCACTCCTGAAGAGGATAAATATTTGAAGATGGGACTAGATCGCCATGGGTTCGGAAATTGGACAGCTATTCTTAGAGATCCAGATTTTCATTTTCAAAAAGGAAGGAAACCGAACTCTCTTTTAAATCGTGCGACCAGAAAATTTAGTTTGAAATGTAATAAACCGTAGCAAAATCAGGTCACCTACATTTACCCTGCATCGCATGAAATTTATTCTTTTAACAATTCGTTTTCTGTGACGTGCATTTAGGAAGTTTAGCAAATTCGTCGCGAACGCAGGACGTGAATACAGCAATTCCAGTTATGACATTTATTCTTACATTTCAGCAGAGACTTGGTGTACATCATACACTAGGGTAATAAATTGCTAATAATATCTTAGTACTTTGACTCATAACAAGCTCGAATATCACTGTTGGCTCGGCGTAAAGAAGTGCGTTATTCTTCCCTTCTTTGGAACTGGAGTACTGGTCTGGGCTGGCCTTTTTTTGGAATTGCGTCCCTGAACACGTTGGCTCGGGCCTCTTGATGACGTCGATGCTTGTGAGGAGGGCGTGATGAAAATTTCTTGGTCTTGCTCTTCGGACCCATCAAATGGATACGGCATGGGCGCCCATACACTTGTTACGCGTTGTGCTTGTTCTATAGACAGCCACTTCCTGTCCATCGCTCTCTTTCGTCTTTCCGTTATTACCAGTCTCAAAAGACCAGGTAACTGATCTCGCTTAAAGTGCAACTTAAGCGCCTCGACGGTGACTCCTATCATGTATTGCAAGGCGCGTTTGACGTCCATGTCAGTCGCTTCGTCCTCCTGTTCTTGCAACTGTCGAAGCTCCTTTTCTTTGGCCCACACCCATTCATTCTCGTAGTATTTGGCCGCCGTTTCTTCCAACATCTTCTGTTCTTCTTCTTTCTTTTTGGCAAAGTACTCGTCTCTTGAACGCTCGATTGTCGGATGGTAAGGGCCCTGCACCGTCTCAAGGAGGTGAGCATCTTCTTGTCTTATCATGCCGAGGGCGATCCAGTGTTGTCTTTGTTCTTCTAGAATACGCTCTTTAGCTCGCTGGGCTTCACTTTCCCTTTCCTTTCTGGCGCGTTTCACTCCAGCAGCTATTAGACCGAGTTGTCTGTTCTTAAGGCTATGGCATGGCTGCAGATCTTGAAGCTTCGAAATTGTCTCAAGAGTCCTGACCCATCCTCTTGACTGTGTTGACTCTGTGTCTGAATCTGCTTCCTCTTCTCCCAAGTCTTCTATATCTGTGCCCTCTTCCGCCATTAGCTCTCCTTGTTCGCTAGTTTCCTGGTCGCTCTCACTGTCCAAGTTGATGGCTCTGATTCTCTGTTTTTCATCGTCATCAACTTCGTGTGGCTTTGAATCAGATCCCGGCATCGGAGGTGGTAGTTCGTCGTCTGGAGTGACTGCGACATTGCAGGCCCACACAAGGCAGTCCATTGCGTTGTCTCTCAGTGACTTCTGCACCCCTGAAATTGGAGGAGAGTTTAGGCTTCTAAAATAAAACTTGCGAAGACGGGCCTCCATGGCTGCATTGTGCTGTTCACCAAAATTCATCTCTTCCTGACATGTAATGAACATTGGACATCGAATGACCGCCGGGTGGGATTTCTTGTATTTGCGATCGTGTGCTGTTAGTCCACCTTGAGTCAAAATTTTCCAGTCGTCTGGATCGAGCAGGTTCACATGGGCTTCGTCCATGAAGATGACTTGTGTGTTCTGGTCCACAAGACTCTTATTAAAAGCCTTCTGTTTCGTGATCATGGCTATGTACCTGGCAACGAGAACATCAACAAGTTTAAAAAAAATGGACACAATCAAAGGGAAAAACAAGATCTCAGTGCAAATGATGATTTTGGGCGAGGATTTCAGTTCAAGGAATCTGACCATCTCCAACAGCTCAAACACTCTGTCGCAACAGTACAAAAACACTTCGAGTTGGCAGATATCAATTTGCTCAGAAACACCTGGTATTATCAATCAAGTGAGAGACGCTAAAAGATATATGGACAAACTACAGTAAAGACATTCACAAAACAACTAGCAAATACCTTTCAGGAACTATTCGAGTAACTGGCGTGAACAAACTTGTTTTCCCGCTGTTGGGCTCCCCAATCAGGCACATAACTTTTTCTTTATGCTGCTTGATTCCGTGATTAAAGAGGCGCAGGTAGTATTCGCAGAAGTGACTCACATCAGTTGGACTCAAACTGTTTTCCAGAATTTCTTTGAAATGCTTGGCATCTGGCTCTTTATCGTGTGAGTACGGTACAAATGCCCGTGGACTTTCTTTCCCAACTTCAGTTAACGGGTTATGGACAAATGTTCTTCGACTTAGCGAGAAACACCATCCATCTGACACTTCGATTAAGTCGTAATTCACCTTTAACTGGCTGGTTAATTCGCACTCGGCGTCGGCAAGGACAGATTCAAGCTTTTTGAAATTCGTGACAATCATTTCCTTGAGGTGGTCGTTGGTCGCTAGGAGTGAAAGGAACTTTCTGACAGAGCAAGCATGTTCATAGGTAAATTTTGAAGCTTGGTTTTTCTTAAAAACTTCGCCCTTGTGTAACGCATACTCCAGTTTTGACATGGCTCTTTCAATTTTATTCAGTGCTACAACAACAGGGGACTTGGACAAAACCTTTCAATGGCGCGTTCAGGATTTTCTGCTTCGCTTGGATTACCTATTCCAAAGACATCCAATACCAAACCAGCTTTAACGAGTGACGGGATTGCTTTATTTTGCAGTTCTGATGCAAAAATTGGACTCACAACTTGCATTCGGACCACGCGTTCCCTGCCGCGAATTGATGCAACCGGCTCTTCCAAAACCTGGGATTGTAGCGCCTCCAGACAATGCTGAAATGACAAGTCAACTTTTCTTTGCAAGAAATCGTTATTGTGGTCTTTAACGGTTGTGCACAAAGGAGCCACTGCATTCTCCTCCTTTCCTGTAGTACAGTCTTGTAGTAGCTTAGCCGTTACCTCCATATCTGTTTCCAATAGCGCTGAGTGAACGGGAACTGTAGAAACTCGCAAGCCATCCCGGGATTGTAAGGCTATCCAATAGGATACAGCCGGCCAGTACATCTTCTTTTTTCCTTGAGAGTTTGCCGTTTCTTCGTCTCCTTCTTTGTCCTCTTGAGAATCGTTTTCCTTAACCTTCTTCTCAACGACTGCCACTGAAGAAAAGAAAAATGCCACCCCTCTGATTTTCTTCATGGCGTTATCACACTCGTCCCTTTTAGCACATATTTGTAACCACAGGTCGTCAGGGTTTTTTGTCGGTTGGGATGCAACGTAGGTCACCTTTGCTGAGATTAGCGAGCATTTTTCTTGTACGACGGGCAAGATTTTACTGACAAGAGCACTTCGGATATTCTGCAGAAAGTTCAAACAACGAAACAACGTAAATTAGTACTCTTACTTACATTTTATGTTAAGACTCGACTTCGTAAGCTTTTTTTCTGAACTCAAGTTTACCTACAGGATACATACCTTACTGTTGAGCTGTCGAGCAGGGGCACTTGTCATCACGGCACGGGTTTCAAACTTGCAACTGGTGAGAGCAACTCAGCCTTTCGCTTTTATAGCATTTTCAGCTATTAGCTGATCTAAATTCTGACACCCTCTTTTGTTTCTTGGAGTATCCATACTATTTGAACGAAATAGCAGTAGTAAAATGTTTCCGGTATTCCATTCATATGCGCCATTCCATTAATATGTAGCGAATACCTCACTCTGCATAGTAAGGAATTTTTGTCAGCTTGAAAAATTAAAACGGAAACTTTTGTCTGATATCGTATGGCTTAGTACATTTGAAAAGCATTCTTGCTTTGAAAGCAATGCAAAAGTATTCTGATAGAGAATGATCATATGGTGCATCCGTGTTTTGGCGTGACTATTTTTCTCGGGAATTGAATTGTTAATGCCTTTTTAACATTCCCATAATAAGAAGTCAGGTTATATAGTGAATGTATCATACTAGAATGCTGTATTTCAAACTCGTGCAGAAAGCATGCAATTCAGTGCACCGTGTCAGAAATCAGATCGAATCACAAAAATTCAAAATACCAACTAAAGAGAAAAGTACTAGTATGCCATTAGCAATGGTCAAGAAATATTTACAAGGTGGGAACAATGTAACAATAGATACTAAGTAGTCAGGTTATTTAGGGAATGTATCATACTAGAATGCTGTATTTCAAACTCGTGCAGAAAGCATGCAGTTCAGTGCACCGTGTCAGAAATCAGATCGGACCACCAAAAATTCAAAATACCAAAGAAAGAGCAAAGTACTAGTATGCCATTAGCAACGGTCAAGAAATATTTACAAGGTGAGAACAATGTAACAATGGATGAAAACTCTTTGAAATGGCTTGTTTTATTTCTTTCAAATATTTGGGTAAGCAATGTGTGTTACAGCGAGCAAGCATTCCGCGAAGAGAATTGAATACTCTCCTACGAAATATTTGCACAAATATTGAACTAAGTTGAATCAGTACTCAAAGAAAAAGCTATTCTAATGCGATAGGCAGCTTTCCCCTGTGTATCTGTCATATCCATTATGCTTGGAAAAAATTTATTCAACTCCAAATTGTTCTTTACTCAGATGAAATACTTGAAACAGCGCTGGGAGGTATTATTCTTTAACCCTAATCATTATGCCGATTAAAGATCTGGAAGTGCTGCCTCCGCGTTCTCGTCACATCCGATCTGCACAAGAAAATTCACGAAACTCGAAAGTGCACTCGAAATTGCACTAAAACATCTCAAATCAGAAACACAGTTGATGACAAAGAAATACTAGCAGTTCATTAGGGAGGTACTATTCCAAAACCGTAATCATAATGCCAGTTAACGTTGAGGACCTGGAAGTGCTGTCTCCGTGTATCCGTCATATCCACCATACTTTAAGAAATTCATTGAACTCTAAGTTATCTCCGGCAATAAAAATATCACAGATAAAACGGAGACACGGAGATGCCGGAGACACATTTACAGTAACATAGGGGAGTAATAATCAAACATCTTAATCAGTATGCCATTGAAAGATCTGGAAGTTCTGTCTCCGTGTATCCGTCATATCCACCATGCTTTAAGAAATTCGTTGAACTCCAAGTTATTTCCTGCAATAAAATATCACAGACAAGACGGAAACACGGAGATACGGAGACACACTTACAGTTAAAATGGAATAAATCAACTACTACTACTACTACTACTACTACTACTACTACTACTACTACTACTACTACTACTACTACTAATAATAATAATAATAATAATAATAATAATTTTTTATTGTTATGAACATTATTATTAATAGTGACGTAATAGTTTACTTATTCCTGTTAGTTTAGCTGTAAGTGTGTCTCCGTATCTCCGTGTCTCCGTCTTGTCTGTGATATTTTATTGCAGGACATAACTTGGAGTTCAACGGGTTATTTCCTGCAATAAAATATCACAGACAAGACGGAGACACGGAGATACGGAGACACACTTACAGTTAAAATGGAATAAATCAACTACTACTACTACAACTACTACTACTACTACTACTACTACTACTACTACTACTACTACTACTACTACTACTACTACTACTAATAATAATAATAATAATAATAATAATAATAATAATAATAATAATAATAATAATTTTTTATTGTTATTAACATTATTATTAATAGTGACGTAATAGTTTATTTATTCCTGTTAGTTTAGCTGTAAGTGTGTCTCCGTATCTCCGTGTCTCCGTTTTGTCTGTGATATTTTATTGCAGGACATAACTTGGAGTTCAACGAATTTCTTAAAACGTAGTGAATATGACGGATACACGGAGACAGCGCTTCCAGATCTTTCAATGGCATACTGATTAGGGTGTTTGATTATTACTCCCCTATGTTACTGTAAGTGTGTCTCCGTCGTCTCCGTGTCTCCGTCTTATCTGTAATATTTTTTTACTGCCGGAGATAACTTACAGTTCAATGAATTTCTTAAAGCAAGGTGGATATGACGGATACACGGAGACAGCACTTCCAGGTCCTTAACTGGCATAATGATTAGGATCTTTGAATAGTACTATCCTTTTAAGCTGCATTTATTCGTCATCAACTGTGTTTCCTACTTGTTTGGGGTGTTTTAGTGCAGGGGACAATTTCGAGTACCGTGAATTTCTTCAAGTACAACGGATATGACGGAGATACGGAGAAAGCATTTTTAGATAAGACTGAGGGTTTTGAAGATCACTTCGCCATATTACTGTAAGTGCGTCTCAGTCTTTATCTTTTATGATTTTCCCATTAGTTGTTCGAATACTCAACTGGAGATCGATAGGAAACCCGTGGGAGTTATTCCACTGAAGTATTGTACCATTCTTTTCGGTTAAGACCATCACCATTGAGCACTTGACTAAAAACCTAGATTTCCATAATTCCAGAAGGCAGTTTGCCACCGTTTCAAAACGAGTCTGTATGTGCAACTATTCAAATGGAAGTGATGGTGACTAGCATTTAAATACACTACTCATTATTGATCGTATTATTAGTCTTTAACGAATTTCACAGAAACGTCAAGTTTTTGCTAACAGCCGTTTTGTGTATAATATAGGAACAGATGTTCCTTTCAACAGCTGTTCCTTTTACAAGGAACACCTTTCATCAGAAACCAACCACTTTGGTTGGTTTACTTGGACGAAAGAGAAAAAAGGGCACGTTCTGGCATTTTTTGACATAAACCAATCCAAGACAAACAATGGTAGAGAAATTTTCACTCTCTTTGCAGCTGTTTGTACGGTTTTAAAATGGGGAACTAAAATTTTGGGAAACGATCATCGTCATCGTCATCATCATCATCATCATCATTATCATCATCATCGTCATCATCATCGTCATCATCATCATCATCATCGGCGTCATCATCATCGTCATCATCATCATCGGCGTCATCATCATCGTCATTATCATCATCATCGTCATCATCATCGTCATTATCATCATCATCGTCGTCATCATCGTCATTATCGTCATCGTCATCGTCATCATCGTCGTCGCCATCATCGTCATCATCATCATCATCATCATCATAACCCTCCTCCTCGTCTGCATCCTTCTTCCCGCCCCCCCCCCCCTCCCCCATCTCTTCCCCCTCCTCCTTCTCCTCCTCATCCTGCTCCTCCTCCATGCTCCTCCTCCTCCTGTTTGTGTGGTCTGTGACACTTTCAGAAACTGTTCCAAATTGTGGGCATTACCCCCAAATGATCGTAGCCCCGATGTTTTCACTTTTCACTCGGTGATGCAATTGCAGCGTTGATTATTTTGGGAAAAGGACGTTTAAATGGTTTAATTTAATTCCAAACTCATAGAGTGGGCGCAGTCAGCGAACAAAGATTTTAAAAATATGTCTGGGCGGTGACAAAAACCGGTCACAGATCGTAAAGATCATGCAGAAAACATACTGAATGGGGGCTTCAAGGTTATCTGTTAGCCATTTGTCAGGAGACTTCACAAGATCTTACTCCCGTTTTTTACTCTCTTTCATGGTCTTCCGTGGCTTGTAAATACGCAGTGCAACGCAGTATAGGCAGCACAATACACCCAATGTATGCAGATGTCAATCTGTAAAATAGGCAATATCTGCAAAACGGTTTATTTAAACAGTGGTCAACTTTCAAAATGTCAAAGTTCGAATGCTCACCGTTCCCATGAGGTTTCTAGGTTTCTCATGTAAACACCTGCAAAATGCGTTGCATATTTTGCGACAAGTCGTCTTTCATACACTATTTTGATGATCGTAGTTTGTACATCCAAGTCAACATCTGAATGTTGAGGGATATTATACACTTAATGTATGGTCCTGAGGGAAACAGTTTTGTTTTCCCGGGAGTCTTGATGTTTCGCGAGACAAAGTCGAGGGAAACATCAGGACTCGAGGGAAAACAAAACTGACTAGTTTCCCGAGGGACCAGACATTAAGTGCTTTGTTGTATATTTAGACTTTTCCGTCAACAATCGCAGCAAAACATCCGGAGCGGGCAACAACTGTGGAATTGTATCCCGATCGGGATACATTTGAATTTGATCAGGGGCACGTGACCAAGAACCAACCAATCACAGTGCTCATTTTGTTGAGTGAAAGGCTAGGTATATAGCAATGCAATATATACTTAATTAAGGACACCTTACAAAGTAAATTTTTAATGTGTGTATCCACAGATGTCAGATGTATGTCAAGAGGTACATGAGATCTATTGTGCAACTTCCGGTCACTGCATCGCTCTCATTACCGGTGGTTAACGTATCTGACCACAAACTGCTCACTCAGCTGAGCAGACACAGATTGTACATCCGCTTCAGATGTCATCCTTCTTATTGCTTGGTAAGTGCTTGATCACCTTGATGGCAGCCTCCACTCCAACTAAAAATAACTTTAAATCACAGGAAATATGTGTTAAGTTTTCATAAATCCCCGGAGAATTATGTCTTGGAATTATACAGTGTATCTTCAAATTAAAGAAGCTCGGAAATAGTATTCTTGCATTTGGTAATTTTACCACAATATTGTCCAGAAAGTCTTGGATACATTCAATAATTCACACAAAAATCGCTTCAATTAATGGTGTACCTTAAATCTTTTTAGAAAACAGTCCCAAGAAAATACGCGCGCTGATTGGTGAAAAATCGTGTTTCTATAACTCGATGGAGACACAGAACTAGCACGAGCTTTTGACTTAGTGATGGCGGGAGCAAAGAGAATTTACATTTTGATAATTAGAGTTAACAAGTTGTTTTCCTTTTTCTCGTCGCGTTGTTTTCTAAAAGAAATAGAAAACATGTACTCCGTGTTTCTATCGAGGTATAGAAACACTCGTGAAAGTTTGGGAGAACTCGAAAAAGCTGTGGAAACACTCGCCTGCGGCTCATATTCGCACAGCATTTCTCGTTCTCCCAAACTTTCACTGGTGTTTATATAACTCAATAGAAACACGGTACATGTTTTCTATTTCTTAAATAATAATTCTCCTCATAGCGGCCTTGTATGACCCCACCATCACCCCAAGCAATATCGAATCCAACTGCTCCTTTTTGGAATGTTTCCGGGCTTCACATCAACATTGCAAGGGGGAGAGGGGAGAGAAGGTTATGCGTTACTTTTGAAACCGCTTTTGCTTTAAATATCAGAATGCAAAATTATTATAATTGTTGTTGTAATGTTCAAAAAAAAAGAGAAGCAGTGTTTTATCGAGTTTGAAAACACGAGGTGTAGCTGAGTGCTTTTGTACTCGATAAAACATGTGCTGTGGTTTTTTTGAACGGCTTCAAAAATATTCCACAAAAAGCGTGTCCCTTGGGAGTCCAAACAAAGTTTGATGAGGAGTGTTTTATTTGGTTTAAAGCTCAGGCGTGAGATGCTTTAATATCGATGTTTTGATATGGTGATTGATGATTTTTTATAAATTAAACTCTCTCATGTTCCCGTTACTTCCCATGTGCTTTATTGACTTCATTGTTCCAACACTTTTGTCCAGGATTGTAATGTTACTCGCAGGTTTTTTCATTTTTCATTTAAGCAATCATAGGCCTTCTTTGATTCTTATTGTATTTCTCTAGGTGGTGGAAGTTTTGTGTAAGGAAGGCGCCGAGGAAGTCACCACTCGGTATCATCTCTTACAAATAAAACCATCATTTGGAGAAGACACCGTTCAAGCGACAACAGCTACAGATTCTGCCAGCGGAGAACAGAAAGCCAAACGAGTTGAGGTCAAGAAGGAAGACAGGAAGAGCCAGGAACGATTGCGGCAGAGCTGTGAGGGAACGAAGAGCACAAGTCCAGAGAATAATCAGAAAAGACGCCCACTCTTTCTTACTGCTTGTCATATGGTGACTTTAAATCCGCTGAAAATGACTGACTTCGCTGGAACGCCACTTCCAGGTAGTGAATTATTCTAATTACGTGTAGTTCGATCATCTGGGTGAGTGTAGCCCTGGGATAGGACTGTTCATGATGACTTTGATGTTTTGGACAACCTTAGCGGAAGTCATCTTCAGAGTCAAGTGGTGATTTAACTTCCTCTCAGGTTGTCGAAACGTCGGTCAATCCCATCCTAAACAGTCCCTCTCAGGACTACACTCACCTGGATGATCCTAACTTAGTACTTCACTTTCAAGTACTTTAAAAGTCCGGGTGAGTGTAATAATTCATCATGAAATAATCAATTAAAGTTATAATTAATGTATCATAATTATAATTATATGATATAGTTACATGTTATATAAATATATGATGGTATGCTGCAACTATGATATTATAATTATGTCATGATTTCATAATAAAAATTATGAGATGACTCCTTAGTTTAAAGCATTTAAAATGAATTAGGCAGGGTTCTTTTTGCCATTAAACATGAAAATTCTGAAAACCATTTGCGGTTTGCAGTAGGCAAGATGCATAATTTCTCTAATAATTCCTGTTTGGCATCAACAGCAAACGGCAGGCTGCTGCTTGTCATGATACAATCAACATCGTTGTTTTCTCTTTTGTTTCTTTTTACAACTTTCTCAAAAACTGTGGCTAACACGCAACACAAATGAGCTAAAATCAAGTAGCTGTTTATTGAAAAAGGGAAAAGATATATATGCAACTTCAGTGTCCTTTTTAAGTTTCTACCTTGAGGTTATGCAGTCCTTCATGCAAACAATATGAACGCCTTGAGTTTGTAAATTGGATATGATACAGATCTGACGCGAATATTGTATACGACTTATTTAACGTACGTCAGCATTTACAGTAAGTGTTAATGTATCACAGGCATTTTTGGTGATTCAAGACAATGTCATGTCAACAGGGAAAATCGGAAGAAACGTTTATGTAAAGGAGGAGAAGTCAGATATTGATTAATAGAACTTATCTTTTGTTTTCCCATCATAAATTATTGAGTCTTATAAGAATTATCAAAAAGCTGCACCCCTTTGTAAAAGAATGATTGGTGCGTGTAAATTTGATTCACTTCAGTTATCTAAAACTAACTTTTCATTGTCTCTTGTGTTATAACTATGAATGCGAGAGTTGCAAAGCTTAAGTAAAGATATCTGAGCACATCGTTTTTAATCAGGAGTCCACGAGGAGGATCCTTCCTATGCACTATATCCTTGAGTCAAACTTTTCGGCTGTCTTTCTATTTTTAGAACTACCCCTTCAGCGGGAGACACCAATTTACATCACTTTGCACACATTGTTTGTGCTATTTTTGTCTTTGTTTAACAATAACTGTATTCTGATCGGCCATTCTAAACAGTTCGTACAGAGCGGAAGAACTCGTGGCGTTCTAAAAATAGAAAGATACGTGCAAATGTTGACTCATACACCTTTTTTCGAAATGGCCCCCATTTAAATATTCTTTTGTTTTTATTCAAATTAGCCCTTGATGCCTCGTCCTTGAGCTGAAAATTCAAAAAACTATTTTGCCTTGAACGAGGCATCAAGGTCCAATTTAAATAAAAACAAAAGAACATCTAAATGGCGGCCATTTTGGAAAAAGGTGTATAGGGCTTGTACGGGAGAGTCAAGATGCTACTAATGGGTCCCTGTCTCTATAGACAATTCCAATGCTTTGTAATCCTTTTTGCATCTCTCAAGTAGGTTTCTTGGGTGTCATTGGCGGAGACAAAAGAAGGAAACGGAAGGTAATTAATCGTATCTCTGAAACTTTCACCTCTCATATTTCTAAAATCAAAATTTATGAACTGTTTTCGGGATTTTCCGAGGTTAAAATGTCAAAAAAATCGACGTTTCGATCAGTTTTACTGGTCTTCTTCAGGTTGTTTAAAAAAATTCAATATGGCGGATCGCGCATCATTTACGTCGTGTAATGGTCACGAAACGACATGTGCGGTTACCAAGTTGAACATCAAAAAAAACGATCCGCCATATTGAAATTTTTTTAACAACCTGGAGAAGACCAGTAAAACTGATCGAAAAGTTTAACCTCGGAAAATCCCGAAAACAGTTCATAAATTTTGATTTTAGGAAGGTAATTAATCAAGTATTTTATTTTAATGCAAAATTTTGCTTTTCCATCAATTTGGATTCATTATTATTCTTGGTATATATGTTATTTCTTTGATTTGGGGTGTTTTTTTTTTTGGGGGGGGGGGGGGGTGAAATAAATGTATGTATTTGAAGTGCGGGTTAACGACGAAACATAAAAGTGATTATCAGTCCTTTTACGGGAACACATGAGCCCAACAAATTGACCTGCTCCCAACTGAGTGGCTTCAATGTTCAGTTAGTAGATAGCCTGTTCCAGGCTGCCAGATGGTTTGGAAAGAGAAAAAAAAATGCGTGCGAAAAATGAGTGGGGGCTTGGGTCGAGGTGAGGCGCCTTGCCTCGACCCAAGCCCCACACGCTTTTTCCACGCAGTTGTTTTCGTTTTCCCGTCTGTCTGGGAGGCTGGAACCGAGTAGTTCGTAGAGCATTGCACCAGCATCACGGAGTTCATGGCCTCGAATCCCGTCCCGTCGTCGTCGTGTACACAAACGCAACTTCGTTGGAATTTGAAGCATTCCTAGTAGACCTTAAGTCACACAGTTATGTTCGACAATGACACTCTTCTGTATTCCCACGCTATCTTCTTTGTAATGAGGTGACTAAACTTGATGACTTTCTGTGCAACAACAGTTTGTTGGAAGTAGCACAACGTAATACTTTACGTCGAATTTGTTTTGTTAGAAGTCAGTTCTAGTGCGATATCAAATTTAACCCTGCACTTCACAACACCAGTTTCTTGTTATAATAAAATTATTATACATTTGTATGTTCGTTTTCTTTTCCTAGCTTGAACCAGTTGAAGAGGAAAATATGCTCAGCAAAAGACAAAGAATGATGACGGAGGTTGTGAAAGACGTTTGCAACAACTCGTCGTTCGTCTCCACATTTGGTCATATGGTTGCTATTTGTCACGCACGAATACCATTTATTCAGCTTCGCGAAGAGGTAAAAGCATAGCCAGCTTGCTCGTTATTAGCTTCTGTCGGCTAGGATTCATACTTCAGTGGGTAACCGTACATTGACAGGCATCCAAAATAGTGTTTCTTCATTTTTCCAGCAATTTCAAGTTGTTTCAAAAGGTTTTTATAGACTTATTTCTTGCCGTTAGGAAATCAGATGAAAATAATAATCTTCTGCGCATTCAGTGTGTAATTTAATTATAAGATTTTTGTGGCCTTGAATCGTTGTACATTTAGGGCATGCGCATAAAAAGCAATAGGCCTGCCTTTATAACCTGTAAAATGCCTGAGCAGTGAGGTCAGCTTGTCGTAACAAGTTTAACTCCAGACGGTCTCACTGCCATGTTTTGGTCAGGTCACTGAGTCTTCGAATACGGATCTCTACTAGATCCTTATTATACGAATCAAACCTTTCCGTAGCCTCCCACGCAAACTTTCTTACGGGTTCGTCACGCAATCATTCCTCCCCCACGAATGATTGCGTGACGAACCCGTAAGAACGTTTGCGTGGGAGGCTAACCTTTCCGGAGGTGCCTTCTCAAACTCATTTTTCCCTTTTATCAAAGATTTGTTTTGTCATTTGTTGTCAGCTTGGTCGACACAAGATCATTTACCAAGGTCTGACCTCAGAAGCAAGTGTCGGTCTGGCAGTAAGGTTATCCAATCTTCCCCTCCCTAAGGACTGTGACCCAACACTGGTGTCCTCACTGCATCCAAGCGTCCTGGACTGTGTCTTACGATTCCCTTGGGAATCACAACGAACATGTCTCTTGGAAATGATCATAGATAACTGTCCCCTGGAAGGAATGTCAGCCAGCGAGAGGGGTGGCACGAGACACATATTGTTCGAGTATAGCACGGAGGAGAGGGGTGGGGAGAAAAATACCGAAAACAAGGGAGAGGATGGTGGGGAGAACTGGGCAAGGTCTGTTGTGAATAAATTGTTGGATGACTGGTGCAGCGTCTGCAAGCTATACCAACATGCTGTGGAACTGGATGCCTTTCTCAAAGGTTAGTATACTGATTTTGGTTTTACTTTGCAAAACACGTGCTCATCAAATAACAGACACTGAGGTGTTTAGTTGGTGGTTTTTACAGCGAAGTGAGCAAACAGCAACATAATCAGAATTTGAAACAAATGAACTATGCTAAATCTCGATTTTTTTTCCTTTTTTCTCGTTGCTTTTTTTCCATAATGCATCGCACTTTCTACCAGAATGCACTGCGCAGCAACCAGAATGCATTGTTCTACCTTTATCTGTCAACAATAATTTAGCTACAGCCAAACTACTACTGTTAGTTGTCAATGACAAAAGTGAAGAAGATGGTGTTGTTCTTTGTTCACCCTTCTGTAAATCAATGTCAAACTCGATGTGAACGGAACTCCCACCAACAAAAAAATAACGCTCTCAGTGGCGCCCGTGATTGCCATAGCAGTCCCTTTGTCTTGTGGAAACAATTCATAATTATTGTTGCATTATTTTACATAACTACGCTTGCTATAAAATACAAACAAATAACGCTAACCCTTACAAATACTTTATTGCTCATAATAAGAAGCAAATGCTTAGACTTAACCCTGTAAAGCCCGAGTAAAATCGTCTGCCTTAGACTGAGTAAAATCTAGAAGTGGCCACTGGGACCTAAAGACAAACAAAACAGACAAAATTGGGCTTGCATCTCACAATGGATGGTAATTGTCCTGTGCTGGGGGCTTGGACCATAACTTGTGGACACTTCTAGGTAAGTGTTCTGAACATGTGTCGTGACAATACCAGTTCTTCGACGTACGTACCCATTGATAACCTGGCTTACTTTTACAGGGTTCGAATCGTACGGGTCATGGAAAACCTGGAAAGTCATGGAATTTAAGAATTTCATTTTCCAGGTCTGGAAAGTCATGGAATTTTATGGTCGGAAAGTCGTGGAATTTAAGAATTTCATTTTCCAGGTCTGGATAGTCATGGAATTTTATGGTCGGTCATGGAAAGTCATGAAAAATTATAAGAATAGACGGTAAATTAATCACTGCAGTGTCAAAGCAAGGATGGCGTAAAGACGAGTTTCTATCAAACAATCGAAAGTTTCACTGAGTTGGCGGAAAGAGGTTGTTAATTTCTTCAAATTTGAGCCCAGTAATATCCTGAAATAGGATAGTTTTGAAAAATTTCTTACGTTAGAGAAGTTCATGGAAAAAGTCATGGAAAGTCATGGCATTTGAAGTCCTTAAAAGAGTACGAACCCAGTATTATTGATATGTGTAAGATCCAATTCAAACCATTCACTGAAAACGATGGATCCTTTAACTACGGCAATCAACTGAGTTACACTCCAGTGTCTTTCAGCGAAGGCAGCCAGCAACTACAATAAACTGAACTATCATAGTTAATCGCTTTGCTAAGCAAGAAATTACAATTCCTGGCAAGCTGGTCATGTGACTAAAACGACAAGAATGGCACAGGGGATCCAGCCTCAACTGTATGAAAATGTTATACTAATAACATTCCTTAGGTAACCTTTTTACTGTCTCAACAGATTCACAAAGTCATTTTCGCCACATGTGTCGTGTGCATTCATATAACTACAAGCAGCTAACTCTTCAGTATGACCCTGATAAACAATGTTTGGTAAGTCCCAGTTATTCTTTTCAAACATTTGAGCGAGGTAGTTTGAAGCTATAACAAGCGGCAAAAGTCGTTGAGTCACTGTCCAAGAAAGACAACAATAATTATGAGAAATTCATCTTTGTTACGTTTCCAATTGCACTTCCCCTTCCTACTTCCCTATTTAATGTTGGTAACGGAAAAGTAAGTCTTGGCAATAACAAAACATTAAAGTGCCCCTAACCCCAAAATATTTTTTTCGCTAAAATGAATCTTTGCACCTGTTCGAAACGCATTGCGGCCATTTTTTCATTTTTCTAACAAATCCTGCCATTTTATACGCTTCGAAAGTTGCGAAAATCCAAGCATCTTGTTCACGACCGAGTCAGAAGGGGAGTGGGTCTATTCCTGATTTGACGTCACAAACTGATTTACAGCCATTAACTCTTTGTAAAAATGCATGCAAAGTAGATTGTGACGTCAAATCAGGAATAGACCCACTCCCCTTCTGACTCGGTCGTGAACAAAAGATGCTTGGATTTTCGCAACTTTCGAAGCCTA
>OX421454.1:15656922-15684422 GCA_949126865.1 Montipora capitata | reverse complement strand
ATAGGCCATTTCCGAGTTTATGTCTACCTCCTCTTCAAAGCGAGTCTAAGTGAAAACTTCGCTCATACATTGTAGACTCGCTTTGAAGAGGAGGCAGACATGAATTCAGAAATGGCCAATTGGATTTGAGCAACTTATTATCAATCTTAAATTCTATTCTGTAGATTTGATGTGTTCTTACAATGTATGCACTTTTCTACGGTGATATCTTGTTGTTTTTTTTAGATTCTTCATGAAACATTCCGCCCACTTGCAGCCATAGCAAAGCTGAGCACGAAACCTCTTCTTGGTGTTCATCTTCATGTGAGTACATCATGTAGTTTGGTTAATGTATAAAATAGAATTTTTTTATAAGTGTCACCTCATTTCATTTCGTTCATAACAATGCGTTTTCGATTCCAGTTGCACGAATCGCTTTATTTTGTGTTAACGTCATTTTGAGAAGTCAAACCTATGTTTGCGGTTTATCAAATAGCTCTTCTGGCTGACCTGTATCTTGAGCAGCATCAGGTCCATTTAACCCTATCCCTGAGTCCTTGCGTTTCCTACCAACCCCACACCTTTTGGTCGCCGACTCTTTATTGATGATTTTTTAAACCTTTGTTTCCTTTTCAGCGGCCTCTTATGGCGTCAAGAAAGTTTGCTGTCCTTCCGCAATCATCCACACTTCTGCTCCTGATCTTCAGAAATTAGTATCCTTTTCTTTTGTTCTTCGGGCCATTGTGTAACAATTATGAAATACCGCTCAGTATAATATCAAGGTTTGTGCCTACAAGCGGGATGTTTCGCAAGTGCGACGTTGACCAGGTTAGGTCGAGACTGGCACCAAAAATACGCATTGGCATCTGCGTCATGATGTTTGGATTCTGTTAAGCGGGAAAACAGAAAAAAATTTTGTAGTGCCCTCAAGTTCCCCACATGTTTAGCGGCGTTATTTAGCAGGGGACGTCAAAGAAATGTACCAAAGTGCAGCACGTACGCACGTGCATGTGCACGTGCAGGATGTGCACAGACAATGTAAATGGCTCCTTAATTCAGCACTTAGGGCTGATTTACACTTACTACGACACCACATAAGCACAAGCATAGTTAATCTAGGGACTGGTTATGAAACCCTGGGAATTTCAAAAGCAGGAACAATACAGTCGCTCGCCATTTTAATCTGCCTAACCACTCCAAAAAACACATGGCTATCTGCGGCCTTTCCCTACATCTAGGTACGACGGAAAGCCGCAAGAATCTGGAACAAAAATTCATCTTTCAAATCGGCACCCTCAATCCTCACGGTATTAACGAACGCTTTTCATTTAACTAATATATTCCTATTTTTCACGTTGCCATGTTACCACCAATAGCGTAGCTCCTAACTCTACTATAAAAACTACACGTAACCCATAATCCCTCGATTCGCTCTGACGAAGGGCTAACGCTCGAAAAGTCAGCTTTTAGAATCTCTGTACGGTGGCCAATTTACATTATCAACTCCGTTGATAAAACCAAAAATTTTTGTATACATCTATTAACTATGGCTCAAGCAAGACACAAACCTGGTTTCCCCTAGCTACGCAAGTACAGCATAAGAGCTCTTATTTCTCTTTGAAAACGGGGTTGGTCGCAAGCATAAGCACAAGCACAATTACAAGGATAAAAATGTTTCCTTTTCCTTGTGTTTGCGCTTATGCCTGCGTTTGCTTGCGTCGTGTGAAAACGAAGCGCAGCATAAGCACAAGGAAATTTGTTGCGTCTGGCCAATGTAAGCACTCCTTCCAGATTTCCTGCGTCTGGGCATTTGAATAAAATCGAGCGCGGTAGGGATGCGCAATGCAATACTAAGGAATTACCTTAAAAGATTTTCATACAACAATTTTTCTGCTAGAGGCTTGCTGGATCTATAAGATCTCGATGCCCAAAACAATTGAGTAGTTTCATTGGGAAACTGTATATGTTAACCACCACGATTCTGATAATTCTCAGGCTTACTGAAACCATGCGGTTTCCAACCAGTTTTTTGAGACACAGATAGGAATGTTGAAATATATAGAATGCTGGATGACAGATATCACAAAATATCTGTTTTTGTTTCATAACGCGCCACGCGGCGTTGACGTAACGTGCAAAAATTTTTTATTTGTATTTTTTATTTACTTATTTCGAGTTTACCAGAATCCTTGACATCATTTCTTAGTTGCGCTCTGGAAGTTCGCTTCCGTGCAAAGAATCTTGTCGCCATTAGAGGTATGTGCATGGAAAAAAGACAATAGTGGGATTTGAATATGGGAAAAATAAACTGTGTTTTCTTTGCGAGGGCAAGTATTGTTCAAAGTGGTACCTTTCTCACAGCCACAGTCAGTAAGACCATAGAGGGATGTACCGGGAGGTCTATAAAGAGGTTACCCCGCGTGGAATGATGAGAAAGTTTTTGGTGTTTTTTTTGCATTTAACTTGTTTATATGGAGCAGCGTCATCTTTCAAGGCAGTAGGGAACACGACGCTAACGAGAACGTTGTCTAAAAATATTACTTCCCGTTGTTGTAATAACTTCGTTACAACCCCATGTCGTTCGGAATGGAAAGTGTGTATCAACATTGCAGGAGTGAAATTGCCACGAATTGTGTGGTTGTTTGAGGGGAAAATAAGTAGAGGATATTACATGGCCGCGCGTAGACGCGAAATTTCTCTTCGAGTGTTGAAAAATATTTCGTGAGCGCAGCGAACGAGTGAAGTATTTTTCAACACGAGAAGAGAAATTTCTTATCTCCAAGCGGTCATGTAATATTCTATTTGTTATATAAACACCAATGAAATACTAATCATTTCACGCACGGCATCAAAAGGCGCGTTTTTATATGTAACCTTAGCAACAGTGATTTTTCATGTGTGAAGATAACATTTTTTCGCGCGAAAGCTCACTTGGTATTTCATTGGTGTTTATATAACAATAAATGTTCCATCATGCTCTCACGTCCTCTACACAACCTGAAATTGGTCAATTCACGTCGTTAGGGAGTTTAAGATACCACGACGGCTACGGCGACGAAAACGGCACTTCAAAATATAAGTTTGAGCTATTCTAAGTATTTCATGATTATTCCATCTTGTTTATATTATGCAATATGGGCGAAGTGTCCTATAACTGGATTGGTACGGACGGATTTGAAGTAAAGAGTGAGACTGAAAGATTGACTGTAGTTTGTCCACGTTTTCGTCAAAACCTGAAATTTGGTCATTTCACGTTGTAGTTTTGACGAGTACGGGAGAGATTTGTTCAAAAAAGCGTGCCGCACGTGCAGCATGATCATTTTGGTTCTTTTAACCAATAATATTACTGGTTTTTGGCGTTGCCGTAGCCGTAGCCGTCGTCGTTTCTTAAACTCCTTGTTGTCAGGACGAGGACGGCAAAAAAATGAAGGAAAAGGAAAAACGCACGTACAGGGCGTGCAGAGTTTTTGTTTTTGCTCATTAGTGCTATTGTTTTGTAGCGTTCTCAGCCGTCGTCGTCGTTGCACGACGCTAATTTCCCTTTCGTAAACAAGCGATGCCATTTTTGACGGTCGATGCCATTCTTAGTAACCAAGCCTCTTTATTTGGTTAGCTTTCGATAAATTGTTAGGATTAGCTTTAAATACTTTAAAATTGCCAACTGAAAGCCGTTGTTTCGGTAGTGTAGACGTTAAGTGCATTTGCTCTTAAGCCATTAAACTGAGTTCGACATCGTTCTATCAACTTTAAGTAATTTTTCTTTTCCATTTTTTTCTTCAGTTTTTTTAAAATAACTACAAGGCCCGTTTTAAACGTCGCATTTTACATGTGCCGAATCTAATGCAAATGAGAAAAAGTGACATACGCTGCTAATCTTGTCCAAATGGCATCGCTTGTTTACGAAAGAGAAAATTGTCGTCGTCCTTGCGTTAGCTCCGATACCCAGCGTCAGCGAAAAGACGTCTGTGAAGAGTGACTTAACTTAAGTGACACGCTGGATGGTATTGTTTACTTGAGGCAACTAAGGATTTGAGTTTCTCCTTCAGCAAAATGCTTTCCTATCCTGGATTAGGATAGTACTCTTTAAAGATGTTCAGAGCTCATCTTACACCTTTTTTTTGTTTCCGTAGATGCATCGCATAATATTGCAGATCCCAGCAAAAGCAAGACTTGTTTCTACTCAATTCAAAACCTCAAGGTGTGTGCCCTTTGTTGTTGGTGTTTCAGAACCGATTTTGCATTTCTAGTAGCAATACAATGCATTCAAATTTTTTATTTTAAGTACATGAAGGAAAAGTCAACAATAATCTCTACTTTAAAGGCTTTCCTTCAACTCTATGTGGATGAAGTTGCAAAAGTTGGAGGAATAACTTCTCGCCATGCATCAACTGCAGATGATGAAGCTCCTCCCTCACCCATCGCCATGGAAACCGATGCGTCGGTCATGGAACCCCAATTTACGTCACCGCAGTCGATGCCGAGCGCGCCAAACATTGGTGCGTCACCCATGATCGCTCGCACCTCGCCCCAGGCTTCCTCTGGTTCCGTCAATGTACCTTCTCCGTTTTCTGCGTCACCCAGTGTGAACAGTCCGAGTAACATTTACGGTGTAGGCTCACCAGGTGAGTTGACATTAACCCTGACGAACAGAAATTTTAGTTAGCGCACTTCACAGGACAGTTGTATATCGGTGCAAGAGTAGAAGTTTCACCTGTATTGCTTTCGAGGGATGGCCTTTGGGTTCTATTTGCAGTTGTCCACGTGGTTACTTAACCATTCATGCGTAAGAGCATGGCTGGATTACTGTACAAACTTCAGTGCTTTGTGAAGCAAAAACAATGCTAACGCCAGCCTCGTCTTCATTCACAGACCAGGCCGCTAAGCACACATCATTGAAATAAAGGCATTGTGGGAAATAATAATACTCTCCCTTGATTTGGCTACTTTTTCCTTTGTTTGAGCGGCAAGATGTGTCCCTGCATCCTTAGAGGGTAGGGAAAAGACGGAAAAGGGCCCAAGCCGAAGCCCATAACTCAGAAGTGTCGATCTCCTCTCTTCTTTGGCCTTGGCCCATCAGTTTACTGTATTATCGAAATTTAGAATACGAGTCCCGCCAAATTATGGCTAATCAGATTGGGCCTGGTGACCACAACGCCACGAGGGAATGCTTGTGCTTAATGCAAAATTATGGATCGTGCAAGGAACACAAAACCGTCACGTTTTTTTTTTTTTCGTCTAATTTAGCAGTGGCCATGCTAAAGATATATAATACCGAAAACTGATGGCCACATTCCATCGCAGATCGGGGACATCTAAGTGAGGTTTGGTTGAAACATGCGACGCGAACAGAAGTGCAAATAGCAGTGAAAAGATCATTCTTGAGAAAAATGAAAAGTTACCCTTGACTGAAAATTTGGGTTGCAATGCCAGTTTTATAGAAATTGCAACGTAAGCAAAAGCAGGAAAGAAAGTGGCTTAAGTTTTCAGTCATAGCATGCTTCTTTACAACAAGGCGGCATATTTAAGTGTTCTCGATTTTTGTGTGATTATCCCACGCGCTTCATTCTTTGTACTGTTGCTCTCGTCGTAAGTGGAAACAAGCCTCAAGATATTTTGCATTTGTTTCTACTTCAATCCTTTGTGGCAATTTTTAACTGTTAAGGTTGTTTTTCTTTTAAAAAATGTATTTGCTTTTGCAATACGTAAAGTAAGCACTTTGCTTCGTTCGTGCAAGTTGTGTTGCGTTCATTTGTTCATACTTTGTTACTTTGTTTTCTTCAGCAGTTTTTTTCCTGTAGGTCTCTAGGGTTTCTCGGTCTGTTCGTTCTTCTTTGAGTTATACTTGTGTCACCTTAAACGAGGCATTGTGGCAAACTGGAAGACTCGCGCACGTTTAAGGAAAGTTGAAGACGCGAAGGAGACGAAATTCTAAACGTCCGATTCTGGGGAATTAGTAGTTCAATCGGATTATTTTTTGAAGTTTCCTTTGTAACTTGGGAAGCACAATCACCGAAATAGTTTCTTCAATGACAGAATTTGAGATATCACCATCGTGTCTTTTGCTCTCACAAACCAAATGAGAACTTGCATGGTTCCGCAAACGCCGGAAAGCTTGTTCACAGTGACCATCACTCAAGGCATGCAGACTCGAAACTCGAGTTGGAGCAATCCTCGAGCCCTATTGTGAAACATTTTCTAGCCATCTTTTGCCACAGTACAATTCTTTCTAGTCTTTCGTTTGTCTCTTCAATTTTCATTGTTTCCGCCACAAGTTCTTTGCAGTTCCTGTCTTTTCTGCATTGTTTCTTCTTTCTATATCTCGTCTTGTACTGTCCTCGCAAATTAATCACTGATGCTTATTTTGCTTTGATGCTGTGTGCTGGCTTTTAAATTAAACAGCAAATCCACGACGTCGCAAAAATTAAATGTATTTAACTGTTGCTATATTTAGCAAGTAGTCATGATGAGTATGCATCTTTCTTGCATTAGGTTCGGTTTGAATTGGCCGTTTTTGTACCAGAGAGGCATTATGCGTCTAGACAAATATTGCGTCACTCACCTGGCTTTATACTTTAGATGGATTTATCAAAGTCATCCAGACGCATTGTGCATCTCTAGTAACCTTTTTGCTGCCTTCGAATGCCGTAGAAAGAATAAATTGAAATTAAATGGTCAGGGTTGGAGGCGTAAGATTTTTAGCTGTTTCGCTTAAAAGTCGCAAAGGCAAATACAAGTAGGGAAATCCTTCAGCGACAAGCAAAGTTATGCGCAGAAACGACCTTTATCGTGGTGATTTGTCGTAAACTGAAAAAAAAGTGGGCCCGACCCCAATTCAATGCGTTTGAACCTTACCCTGCTTTGCAGAGCTTTTCTTGATTTCCCTTTCTAGCGAGTAGAAAAGAAAACTTCTGCATGGATCTCCTCAATGTTCTGTAACGCATGCGCGTTAATACAACATCACTTTCACTCTCCTGCAAATCTCGTTTCCAGAGTCATCGTTTCCTTGACCAGCGGTCGGGAAATGAGATTCTGGTCAAATCCAAAAACGGCCATATTTTATTGGCTGTTTGAAAAACGGTTTCATTTCCTGCCATTTTCAAATTCTGAATTAAAAATCATGATTTCTTCTGGATATTTATCTATACGAGGTTGAAGATGATTTTTTTACAGCTTACCAATTCCGTAACGTTTCTCATTTAGAAAATATATCATTTTGAATTTCTGAATTGTCACTTGCATGACACGAGATACTGAAATCTGTTTTGATTGAAAAAATGTCTCGTTATTTTTGATTTTCCGTATTGAAACGTTTCAATTGTATTAGGAGATGTGTTTATACTCGTGTGTACTGTCTCGCGAGTGAAAATTATGCGCTTTCATGGCAAGGTGAACTCCACATGTTTTTGTTCATTTGTAACCGCTCCCCCTCACGAATGCGCGGTTATTCGACCGGAACCAAAGTTTTCTGGTTCAGGTTTCCAAAGCGTCTCACACAAGTTCCGCTGGACAAGTGTAACGGAGGCTGCGGGAACGAGATTGCTCTTCCGCCATTGGGCACGTGTTAAAATTCAAATTTGTTATAGCGGTTAAGAGTTGAATTATTCTTCCAAAGGTCTGGGCGACATGGTGCAAATAAGGAAACCTCTGCCAACAGGGTAGCCCTTTTTTGTCCACGCGACGTCTTCGTAGCTTCGTTATATTTCGTTTGTATTTTTCTACAGCTTATTAACCACTTACTAACCAAGCGCGAGGGCCGTACTGAGGGATATTGGCCCGAGGTCGTGGCAGTACGGACCGAGCGCCAATATTCCCCAAAGCGGTCCTGAGCAATTGAGATATGTAAGTTGTTTATTATATGGCATTGTTTCTTTGAGCAATCGGACACTTGGTGAATGTTCGTAACTCTTCGTCTTCCATCAGCGAACTTTGAAGGGCAACCTAATGGGCCATGTCCGAGTTGCTGTTAGTCTCGGTTTCGAAGTGAGTCTTAATGCTCAACTATTGTAAGGGAAATGAGTTTGATTTGCATAAGAATACGCAATTCAGTTCCATTTGAATGGTTGTGCACCAGGACTCGTTTTGAAACTGAAACATGCAGCAACTCGGAAATGGGCTATTTCTGCTTGCTGTAATTGTACTGTTTTGCTCGGGAAAGAGAAAAAATACAGAAACGGACCATGTCCATGGTAATGATCCGTACTGTAAAATCCCGATCGAAAACCAGTCAATCAGAGTGCTCTATTTAGCCTGAGAATTGCTTGCCATATAATAATTAGCAAGGGCTACGGGTCAATAGCCCATGAGGCGAAGCCGTGGATCTCCACTCGTTTGTTGGATCTCCACTCTGCTCAAAGGAGCGAGAGGTTTTTCTCCAGGTACTCCGGTTTTCCCCTCTCCTCAAAAACCGACATTTGACTTGATTTGCGTTAATTGTTAATTTCAGTTTACAGTGTCCCCAATTAGTGCTCCAGCGCTAGAACGACCAAATGAATAAATAAAGTTCCTTTAAATTGCCATTCGTCCATTGCCGAGCAACCTGCTTATAATATTTTTTTGCATTCAAAGGCTTCAAAAGGCAAACAATAGTTCCTTTTGTCATTCATTGGCTAGAAGTGAATTTTAATTTGGCTGAAATGAAATTCAATAACGGTAACAGATAATCGCATCGTAAGCTATGATTCACCCGGCAACCAGGTTGACAGATATAGTTTGATGCTTTTGCAGTTTGGGGAGTTGTGAATGTAGCTTAAATTTTAAAGAAAAGGAAGAAGGAATGGCGCAGTGGTGAGAGCACTCGCCTCTCGACAGAATATGACAGTCACAGTTCTGCTATCCCCAGTCTCCTTACCAGCGCGGTTTTGTATCCCCTGGAAGTGGAAATTCCGATTTTTAAAAGGCTGAAAGTCATAGAATAAAAATGTGGAATTTTCTTTGGCTGTTTTTATCTCAGAAACCCATGATGTTTCACTTGAGTAAATGAAAGAAAATCTGGCATATACACTTTATTGAATAAAGCTCATCATCATCATCGCTATTGCTGGGTGTACGATTTCCCTTTTGAGCTGATTGGTGAGCATATCAAAGGAGTCTTGCGATAGCTTTGGATGACCCCTAATAAAGAAACAAGACAGGAGTTTCGAAATATTGGCTAACTTTTAAAGCTACATTCATAATAGACCATTTCCGAGTTGCTGTTTGCGCTGGTTCAAAACAATTCTTAGTGCTGAACCATTCTAACGATAGCGACTATTAACTCGAGCTATCATTCTTTTTACGCGACGCATTACGTCGCATTTGTCAGTGTTAAACGTCCATTGTATATATCCTCTCTTGGTCCCAGTCAACCTCGAAGTTCAGCATTGTGGCAGCAAAAGGGTTTACGTTGGAAACCAATTTCTATTACTAAAATGAGACAAAGAAATAGTGATTTTTTAAATGTGAAATTGCACGCAATACTGTAGCTAACGAACAAATACAGGTGCGTCGTGGACACCTGAGAACTTCTTGGTAAGCGCTTTTCATTTTATTTCTTGTCACAAGAATCCCGTTACTCCAAGGCATTCTCGAGCATTTGTTTACTCCATTAGTGCACGAGTACATATCTGTGTTTCTTAATCACAGCTTCTCAGCTCTCGGCTTTGCTCCAACCGTCACCAGTCGCACCTCAAGGTCTAGCCCAGTCTCCTGCCGGCCTTCCTGTGCAGTCACCAGTGAGTAGTCTCCAGTTTGCCACTCCGTCTCCTGTTGTAGCTGGATCTTCTCCAGCCCTCTCTCATAACATGCCTATTACGTCACCAGGGCCTTGGCCCATGTCCCCACAGCTCTCCAGCACAGCCCAGGCTACTAAGTACAGGTACAGTTTTTTTTTACCTAGCTGACCCTAAAACTGTTTATTTTTTATTGTCCTTGTGGGTGATTGTTTATGTGGTTTATAGGACGAAATTGTTAAACTCTGAAGTATTTACACTAAGTTAAATTGATGCACTTTCAAAGTTTAAACCGTACTAATAAAGACCACTTTGATGAAGACATCACTTAAATTATGAGGAAGGCTGAGTTGGAAAGCAATGCTCAAGCCTGCAAAATGCTGGGAATTACGAAGGGTGCTGTATGTCCTTTGTTTTATGATAAAATTTAGCTGTAAAACTGCACTTTAAACTGAAGATGGTAAAATTCGTTTCCGCTGTCCGCCATTCATTCCATAGTCGTTTGAAAGTGCCTACTGAATAGGACACTTAACATATAATGGCCCTTTTCTTTTACAGGGCTTCTCCTGCTTCCCAAACCTCTTCAGCCGCTGGGGTAAAGCAACCAACCACTCCACCAAGACCGCTAACTGCTCGAACGTGGGCCTCCACCACTCCGACGATATTATCTCACGCTGCATTTACCAAACTGTGTACCCCGACACCTGTCTCCTCATCTTCAAGGCGCGGTCCCCCAGTCATGATGCCCCCATTGGAAAAGTTTTTATGCTGTATGCATTTGAAGCGTCATCTTTCGCGTGTCATTCAGGGCGAGGATCCGGTAAGGGGGTTTGCGTGGCAAATGTGCTCGCTCGCACAAATGAAAATCCATGAAGAAGTTTTTATGCTAACGGCGCGTAGTTTGCGGCAAGAGTAAAAAAATAGACAAGTGTATTCTCGTGCCATTTTTCGAGTGTCCGAAAGCTGCAATAAAAGTCCTTTCGGAGCTCATTGTTCACCCGAAAATGCTTGTTGCACACGCCAGATTTAAGAGGTCGTGGCAACCCAGAACACGAGAGGGACAGAGTCGAAGTTTGAAACTTACTATCACTTTTTTAAAGTAAAGAAGAAGGATATTCCTTGGGACAAAAAATGAGTTAGAATCATCTTTTGTGCTACATTATCTTACTGTTTAGTATATACTACACTGTTGGTTCGGCTCGATAAATATCCACCACCAGCAACCTCCACTTCGGTGAATAGCTCTTAATTATTTGTATAACGTCATAGTTTAAGTTAGTTGTGTCTTACCTACCCGCCTAGATTAGCGGTTCATTTATCATGAAAGGTGTATACAGAAAACATATTGCGCTGGCTTAATCCGAATTGTAGACTCTTCCTGTTGCTATGGCTTTCTTCCCTTCATGTTAACAACTCTTTATCTTTATTTTTACTTGACTTCTTTTTCATCTCTTGTTCTTAGCTCACCTTGGTGCGGAATGAGCAGAGTTGTTTGGTATTTAGAGTGACTCCACCGTCTTCAAACCTTCAGCCCTGCACCAATCTGCAGTACGTAGTTAGTCTGGATACAACGTACACTGCGCTCCGACTCAGCGTCAAGCCACCACACGGACAAGGTTTGTTGTTGCAATCAATTAAACAGACGGTTACCATAGAGCGGTTTTCAATTGAGTGTCGAAAGTAATTAGCGAATTACTTTGGTTTTGCATCTACTTCACTCAGTGATTGGTTCAAAGTTCTCGCGCCACCTTTTCAACTGAAACCAAAACCAATCATGGCTCGTGCGTGCACATTTTCCGCACTTTGTGTCGGCTACGTGTAATTACTTCAAGTTTTGATTGGTCTACTGGATTGTCTCCGTCCTTTTTGATTGGCCAAAGTAATTACTTTGGTTTTGGTTTTACGACACTCATTTAGAAACCGCCCTATACAGATTCCGGTTTGTGCCACGCCTGTCGTATGGATTGTTTAATAAGCTGAATTATGCTCTCTTTTTGATTTAGTCATACTCGCCATATATTGGGGGACAAATGTCATTAATGCTTCATTAAAATTAGAAAGGGGACTTTAATTTCCTCAACTACTCGCAATGAGTTTTCGCCCCATATCATTAACCAATGACTTTCATTTGCAACATTTGTTGAGAAGAAACATCTCGCCTGCGGCTCGTGATTATAAGTTTAAAACTTCGCTAATCATACTGGAAAAAAAATGACAAGTCTCAAAGCTGGAAATCTCTATTACAGCAAAATGTTCTGTAGACTGGGGCAACATCACTGTTCGTTTCTCTACGAGTGTTTTTGTTTTGTGCAGCTTCTGTAAAAACTTGAAAGTGGGCTACCACAAAGAAAGAGAAAAAGTGAGCAGCATACAGTTTATTGAGTGGTATACAAGCTTGAGCCTTGAATACAGTGATTATTTCATCATAGCACTGACTCGTTTGCAGCGCTCACCCTGGAACAAACAGCAAACGCCTGATCTATAACCTGCGCGGTTTACTTCAGTCTTGTCATGATCGTGGCTCGCTATCTTCTGATGATGAAACATTAGTTAACTTGATTTTGCATAATATTATTTCAGAGGCTTCGTGGAAAGACGACCTGGCCACTCTTGAAAGGTTCTTCGAAACGAGGGTACGCTTGTTACGACGTAGTTATTTATTGCACCGGTGTACCAGGAAAATAATATTGCCTGTGTGTCTCTTCCATTTAAGGAGTTTATACGTTAAAAGTTTCATCTGGATTGATTGATTGATTGATTGATTGATGGATGGATGGATGGATGGATGGATGGATGGATGGATGGATGGACGGACGGACGGACGGACGGACGGACGGACGGATTAGGATTGTAGTACAAATTGTAAACTCTGTAGCGGGTACAGTGTAGTACGCAGGTTATTTTTGGTGAAATCGGCATCTGGTAATCTCAGAGGCACAATCATAAGTATGGTACTAAGTATCGCATTATCCCGAGGGCAATTTAAGGATTAATTTCATGCGTTTGTTTCAAAGTTAAATTGTGAAGGATATGTCAATGCATTTTGACATGTGATCACCCTGTCTTACGTATGTTTCGTCCTGTTCCAATCGACTAATCAGAGACCTATTCGTCAAAAAATCTCGTCTGTAGTCTTGCTAGCATTCACATCATGGTGGCAGTCTGGCCTTAAATATCATAAGGATTCCCAATTGTATAATCATGCCAAAAAGCCATTAAAAAGTGTTAAGGATACGAGTTTTCTCAAAATATGGATAACTTTGAAAATATAGACATGTAAAAACTAGCGATAAAAAGTTAAACTTCCCACGTTTCGGAGACCTCATGACGCCATTATCAAGGAGTTAGAAATAAATATGCGAGTTAATAACAGAGATAAAATTCTCCAAATTTGCGCAAGTGAAGAAGAACTAGACAAAGACTTAAGCACGGATTGAATCTGTTTGCACGTTCAGCCGTGGTCTTAATTGTTTGCAATGTAACCTGTGCGATTCAGGTAGCTATGTTGGCTAAACACGTGGCCATCTACATACACGCGTGGATGGCCACAAGAGTACGTCATCCTCTGTTCGCAAGCATTACGATCAAGACCACGCGGGTGCTGTCCCTGAGGACCTCCTTAGCTGCTTTAGAGTGTTGAAGAATTGCATGAACAAATTGGACTGTCTGGTGAACGAAATGCTGTACATCAAACAATATGGCCACGGCTGAACGTGCAAACAGATTCAATCGGTGCTAAAGTCTTTGTCTAGCTCTTCTTCACTTATGCAAATTTGGAGTGTTTTATATCTGTTATGAACTTGCATGTTCATTTCCAACTCCTTGATAATGGCGTCATGAAGTTTAACTTTTTATCGCTGGTTTTTACATGTCTGTGTTTCCCAAAATCATTATTAATTAGAACTTTGATAATACAAGTAAAATTAATTCTTGATATTACGATGGCACATTGCCAGTACATGTTAGCCTGCGAGCAAGCTCTCTCTCTCTCTCTCTCTCTGTGGTGGGAGAGAAGGATACCCTGTACGCATCCCTCTGAATTTTGAATGCTGCCTCCTGATGTCACCCTGTCATAATGATATTAAAAAAGTGGACAACCTAACCATTTCCTAACAAATCTTTTGAAAACATACATTGTTTCGTTTAAAAAAAGACAAAGGTAAACAGACAAGATTGATGATCCGATGTACTTAGACTACACTATGAGATAAACAACAAAATGCGTCACTTAAGCTGTATATAAACATTAACAATAACAATGGATGAAAAATTGAAAAACATCAGTTAAATGGAGAAAGAATATTACAACTATTTTATATTATTGGGTTTTCAACAAGCAATAACTGAATGCAATTCAAGCAACAATCAAATTCAAGATCATTATCAATGTAAAGAAATAATGTAGCTTTCATGAAAACATGACACAAAGGTTAACATTAATCTTCTTCTAACAACTTTTTGTTGCTGAGGTCGAAGCGGATCTTGATATCGTCTATGTCTAATAGTGTCTCTATGATTTCAGTTTCATTTACTGTATCAATGCTTAAAGTTGTGTCTTATACAGTTTCAAGTTTTCGAAGCATGAGGTTGTTGATGTTTGAGATGTGCTGGTCCTTCGAATCCTTAATTTGCATCACAAATGAACAACTTAAGGGCCAATTGGATAGGGCAGCATATTAACATGATTTCACAATGAAGCACAATCGACGTTGCTTTACATTAAAATAAAACTCACCTCTTTTTAATTCAGAGCGTTCGCATCATGCAGTGGACCACGAGGTAAAGAGATTCCCAGAATACTTTTCGCGTATAGAACAGCGCGAAAACCGACTTAACAGCGACTGTTCCAAAAAGTGCAGGACGAGTAGGATATTCCTAGAAATCTGGATTTTTCAAGGCTGCAAGCTAATTGGATGATGTTATGTCCCAAATTAGGAAGTGGGCTCATGATCGTCGTCGCCGGCAAACAAATAGCCCATTTCCGAGTTGCTACATGCCTCAGCTTCAAAGCGAGTCCTGGTGCACAACCATTCAAATGGAAATGAGTTGCGTATTCTTATGCAAATCAAACTCATTTCCCTTACAGTAGTGGAGCACCAAGACTCATACGGTTCGTCCTGATCGCATCAGAAAGCGGGTCTGTTGGGAAAAGGTACTTACAGGAATGTATGACATCTGGTGAGCAAACCTGTTAATTCTGCTGCCTTCTTTCCCTGTAGGTGATTCGTGCGCCGTACAAGGCAAGCGCCGTTTCAGCATTTGCTCGACTTCTCGGTGCGCCACCCAGTATACTACGCGATTGCATCAAAATCATGAAGTTAGAAATGGTGAGTGAGGTTATACTGAAACGCAAAGTATAAAGTCAAAATCGAAGTAACTACTCGGAAAGCTGACCAAATGAGGCTTGGGGTACTTCTGGTTACATCCTGTTGTCAACTGGGCTTTTGTTGTCGATTGTCAACCTTGACCATCCTTTTATTTGACAAACGTTACTGTGACATTGTCAGTTGACCAGTCCCAATCCTTCTACTTCACGACCCACTTTTTCCACTGCCCCAGCACCACAATCATTAAGAATTGGCCTTGCGATTCATTGCACTTCAGGGCTTGAAATTGGCATTGAGAAACAGGAGAAACACATTAACGTGCTCACGTCGTGTTTAAGGACGGTGCATACTATTTTAGTGTGCATACGTTATGTATCTCGAGATACTCGAGTTTTATACGGGTGGTGCTTACTAATAGAGGGAAATTTTTGCGCAGTTAACAGCGGTTATCAGTCACACGCACCCCTCAACGACATGTTTTTGTATTTCGAAAATAAAATTTAGGTGGACGTCAATCAAACTTTTTCCATGACAAATTCAACTGCCTCCAAGAGAACAGGACTAGTGTCATGGAAACATTTGATTGACGTCCGCCTAAATTTTACTTGCGAAATTCAAAAAGTGTCGTTGAGGGGCGCGTGTGACTTATAGCCTCTGTAAAATTATGCGGAGAAATCAGAATTTAGCAAGTGATCTTGGTATCCAAAAAGAAAGTGGGTGTAACCTTGTATTTTTCCGAGATAATAAAGCTTCAATTTGGAAATGAACGCAATACATCGCTCTGTATTTTAGAGCTTTTTGCAAATATTGTTGATTAATTATCTTTGGAAAATGCGTGGTTTTCCCCAATTTTCTCTTGGATTTCTACACTTGTTAAGATCTACTTTCCCCGCATATTCATAAACCGCGCGCAATTAGTGGGCACCGTCCTTAAAGCAAACCAGTGCTAAGCTTAATGGAATGTATAACCTTTTGTTCTAACATAAAAATGCACTCTGTTTACGGAACAGTACGTCACTGTACTGAGGCGAAGAATGGAAATCAGATTGCAACTTGAAAAAAAAATCGGCTTAAATACATGATCAGTATTGAAATTTAAGTATAAATATATTTGAAAACGGTCATTTTTTTTACCTTTGGCTTTGCTGTTTAGATGCCTTAGGGGTATAGTAGTCTTAGGTGTTGCTCAATTTCAAATGTTCGTTTTCGTGTTATTTAAAAAAAAGAGCAGAAGCTATGCAATTGGGATTATGCCTTGTCTCCTTTTTGAGATTGGTTTTACCCATTTTGTGTTTCAGAACCACGATCCTAACAAGTTAAAATGGCGAGTGGAATGGTGTCTTAGTATCCCACCCAACGCACCTGACATCGCTGCTCCAGGAACACCAGCTGTGGTTCTAAAAAATAAGATGTTGTTTTTTGTAAGTTGGATCGCTTTATCTCAGGAGAAGATCTCTTCTTTCTGCGTTTCTTACAATTGTCTGAGTTTCGAACATCATAGCTATCACTGTTCGTACTTTAAAGTGCTACTACGATGAAAAAATCAGCTCTCGTTTTCCTTCGCACTTCAAAAGCACTTGCGTTGATTGCCCAATAGGTGGATTTTTTTGTAGTAATTTCAAGAGGAAAACTATTCTATTGATTCGGCCTATTGAGCAATCAACGCAAATACTTTCGAAATGTGAGGAAAAACGAGAGCTGATTTTTTCATCGTAGTGGCACTTTAAGATCATTGTCGATCATTAACACATTTGCATTTACAATACTATTTATTATATCCCCAGATAGTACGCGCGCTGTGACTGGCTGGTTTAGCGGGCCGTATTCTGTGCAAGTTTTTAAATGTCGTTTATGTTTACTGACTCAAACTTGTAAAACTGTTGTGGCAACTATTTCAAAAAGCAAAGAAGATTTATTAGTTTTTCGGATTTTGACACGGCAATCTTTATGGCAGTTGAACCTTTCGCTTGACGTCAATTAGTTTCCTTTCCCGCGCGCCTGATTACGTCAGAGATATAATAAATATCTTACTAACCTTGTTTTCTCAGTTCGTACTGAAAGTTACGGATCTTAGTTTTTCCCGTTGATTTATTGCCTTCGCGCTTGGGCCATAAATCAACGGAAAAAACTCGGTCCGTAACTTGAAAGAGTTGGAGATCATTGCTATTTATGCAGCAACTTGCGAAGAAAGCCGGAAAAAAATCCAGTCTTGAATGGGGCTGAAACCCTTGACCGAAAGATTACGTCGCACTTTCCCAACCAACAATACACAAGATATAATTCTATATCATTCATTCCTTAAATTCTCCTCTTACGGGATGTAACTCGAACTCACCACTAACCAGCTCTCATATTGCGGAGTGAGTCGAGCAGTGCAGCACAACCGCATGGTCCTGGGTCGAGCCCCATTCAAGCCTGGGTTTTTTCTTCAGTACTGCTGAAGTTGGTGATGAACGGCGATGAACTCCAACCCTCGTGTATTTCAATTCCCGCAGTTGAAATACATGGACATTTCACATGTATTGTGCATCATCCAATATTGAATTTATTGGTTTAGATGGACAACTACACAATTTTCACTCCGATTAGAAACACGCCAATTTACTTGTAAGTGGGGCAAATGATTGTCAAGTAAAGGCATTTAACGTCGGTAGTTCCTTCAGTCACGAAACTGTATCAATGGAACCGACGGTGCGCCCTTTTTACCCCCCCCCCTCCCCCTCCCTCTGTCAGTGCTCCACTTTACGGGTATTTAAAGCTATGGCTACACGGATCAGAGAAAAGTCGAAACAGACGTTTAAGTCACCGAGGATCGAACCGGGGACCTGTGATAAAAGTTGAGCAGATTAAGCCTTAAAAAAATGTATCACCGTCATCTTCTTGCATTTTGTAAGAGTTACGATCAATTGATAATAGGACTTCGCTTCGTACAATTCAGGGATTAATCGTGCTCGAAATTTCAAATAGGCCGAGCGCGTATTTTGTAATTACTCGCTCGATTTCTTTCTGAATTATACTCCACTCAGTCTTATTAACATTATTAAGACATTTAATGCAGCGCAATTTCCGTATTTAGCCGTTTTTGGGATTTTGTTAGCTTTACGTTCCTTGTGCAGCACGCAAAAAGCTAAAAGCGAAATGTTAATGCAAAAATGTTCAACATAAGTTTGTTGTAAGTGAAAAAAAAAAAAGCAACGAAAAAATATTTGAGTCACGGTGCAAGTTGAGAACGGGACGGAAAAATTAGACGTTCTTATAAGGTCACGTCATTATAATCTGCCTAGGAAATAATTAGCGTAAACTATGTTTATTCTCAACAGATACAACTGAGTAAACCTATTCCGTCTTCGCCCTGTGGAGAAGAACAGATCGTAGTTGTTCCCATTCTTCACGAAATTCAAAACAACACGGTCCAACAGGCGTCTCCTCCTGGTTCATCCGCAACTTCGACTCATGCAGCCATTGTAAGTGCGACCTTGAAGCGATGGAGCGAAATCACTCCAAGAACTGGTAAGTAAACATCTGAATAGTTTGCAATAGACCATTTTACAGTTCTAGCTAAGTCACCTGGCCTACGAATGGAAGCGAGGCTGCCGGTGACCCTGTTTTGATACAAACCTCCGTGCTTTTGTAATGTTAATACGGACTAATTAGAATTACAACAACACAATTTGCATGATAAAAGCAGTCGGGGCTGTATCAATGCAAGGTCACCGGCAGCCTCGCAGCCATTCATAGGCTAGGTCGCTGAGCAAACAACTGTAAAATGGCCTATTGAGTACTGCTATTAATGGCCTTTATGCATAAATGAACTGGAAAAAAAGACGGGGGCCTAAAGTCAGTCACTTTCGTATGACCTTGAAAAAGTGTTCGCAGTTTGTTTCTCGGACTAATGTTTGGCAAGATTATAACAAAGCTTCGATTGCCCAATCACGTTACTGCATTTCAAAAATGTCGATCGCTTTCCAGAAACTTCCATGGAGAGATGACGCTGGTTGCATCCGCGTTCGCTAAGCCAATGAAAATTCGCGCTCGTTTGTTTTTGCTTGATAAGCCAATTAAATGTTTTGCATTTTTGCTTTCGATTTTTTTTAGGTTTATTTTTCAAGGTCATTTGAAAGTCGCTGTAACATGCACTGTTCATTAGGATGTTTGTCTCATCAGATACACCTTATATCAAAATGGCTGCCATTTTACTATTCGTTTGTTTGCTTGCAAATTAGCCTTTGTTGCTTAAAATTCAAAAGAATATTTAACCTTGAACGAGGCAACAAGGGCTAATTTTTGCAAACAAACAAAAGAATACTAAAATGGTGGCTATTTTGTAATATGGTGTATAGCCAAGTATCGAAATTTGTTAGAAGGGTGAAGGTGGACTGGCACTGCCCTGGTTACAGTCACCTTGATGAAGAAGCTGATAACTGACAACAAGAGAGATCCTCTCTTAGCTTTAAAGCCAACATTGGAAGAAAATGATGTTTAACGTGGTGTTGTGATGTCGTATGTTCTCGGTCAAACATATTGATCATATGTAAATTTCCTCATTTTGGCCACTCAGGTTTTGTGGCCTTTAACAAGCCGCGTCAATTGTCTAAGTGATCTTATTTAAATCTGTGTCTGCACAGCAACATGCATGCAGTTATAGGAATTAAGCAAAACTCACATTTAAAAAAATGTGACTGGCAGTATACATCGGAAACTGTCATAAGTGCTAGAGAAACAAACATTTTTCATCTCCCTGGAAAAATTTCAACCCAACCAGCGACCCACATAGGACGTTCAGTTATTTCATAGATTGAGAAATTTATGACTGTTTTCGATTTCTTTTAAGGTGAATGTACAATCTTTCCAGCTGTGTTGGAACTTGCAAGAAATCTGGATATTCCGCCATAAATGACAAAACGTGAATTCCAAAGCAACAGCCTCGTTTTCTTAGCGAGTTTGTTTAGCAAGTAATTTTCAGTCACGTGACCAGCGCTCAAAGAAGAGAACTGAGTGGTTTGCATGAAATTGGAGTTCTGTTTCTGCGGGATGAATTGGCATGCCAATATGGCTGCCATGTGTTTGTATTGGAACATCAATAAGGCTTCCGCGACGCCATATAAGAGTGTTCTTTATCCGTTGAATATTTGGAAAGTGGACTCGCTTTGAAACTACGAGGATGGGGTATTTCGGTAACGGCGAGTTGTGCTGTTCAAGATGGTCGCTTTCAAATGCAGTTGTTTTTCTTCACGTCAGGTTGGAGGACACGTGGTAAAAGACAGTAAAATAAACCAATCAGAACAAACAGACTGTGTTTGGCGCTAAGTTGCGGAAAATGTTTGCGACCAGGCCAGCGAAATGGTGGCGATTGCTTTTTTTTTTTTTTTTTTTATCTGAGTGGTATAGAGGTTTATTTAACTTCAATACTCAACTGAGCAGCGCTCTGTAAGTAATATTTAAGGTAGAATCTTTAAAATGCTGACCAACTCAGACAGAGTTGCCGAGTGCCAACAATTGAATAGCCGTTAGTGTCATACCATGAAATAAAAGTCTATTATTTGCTGTTGAAGGAGCGAGCACTTTATTCAATGAAGGAAGACCACACCACAACAGCGGGAACACCCTTCATTTCTGCTTATTGGCTGACAATACATTACATTCAGTGATGATTTAGTTTTTTGGTTGCTGAATATAAAGGGCCTCTCCAATACCTTGAAAATGCGTAAAACCTTCCGTAGGTTGAAAATGAAAAAAATACGCAATCTGTTTTCTGAAAGAGGTCCATTCTACTAATCAAAATCTACGAAGTCTGGTTTGTGTAGCACTTAAGTTGAAAGCGCCCAAACCGTGTTGTTCATACATTACCGCACGAAGCTACGAGAATTATTGTAATACGGTGGAACCTCCATTAAGCGGCCAGTAATCAAAGTCTCGAAATAACTGTAGAATAATATTGTAAATCAAACCTCTATTAAGTGGCCACCTTTTGGCCGTCCCGATGAGAGTTATCCTATTGTTTTCACCTCTATTAAGCGGCCATCAAGAGTTTAATACACTTATTTGGTTTTATCAATGGCGTTGATAATGTAAATTGGCCACCGTACAGAGATTCTAAAAGCTGACGTTTCGAGCGTTAGCCGTTCGTCAGAGCGAATCGAGGAATTATGGATTACGTGTAGTTTTTATAGTAGAGTAGGATCTACGCTATTGGTGGTAACATGGCAACGTGAAAAATAGAAATATATTAGTTAAATGAAGAGCTTTCGTTAATACCGTGAGGATTAAGGGTGCCGATTTGGAAGATGAATATTTTTGTTCCAGATTCTTGCGGCTTTCTGTCGTACCCAGATGTAGGGAAAGGCCGCAGATAGCCATGTGTTTTTTGGAGTGGTTGGGGAGACACTTAGTTTGGCTTTTCAGCAACAGACTTCCTTTCAAGAATATGGACCCGTAATGCAACGTTTCAGTTACATGCATTGCTTCTTTTGCCGGTTACAAAATCTACTCATCTACTCAGCTTACGCCATAGTTTAGATTGTTTATGTTAAGTTGGGAGAACCTCATCTCAACATTTTGAGGAGAATGTGTTTTTTTCTAATAGTTCTGTATTTTTCTTCGGTATTGGAGCTGTCTCTTGTACGAAAGTTGTCACAAGCCTCTAAAGGTGTTTGTTTTAGAATAGAATTACGCTTCTACTAAAGATTATGCTAATTTCTGACGAACCTCTATTAAGCGGCCAACCTCCATTAAGCTGCCACTAGCCGTTACCTCGAAGATTGCCGCTTAATAGAGGTTTCACTGGACTAAATTTATTGACGATTTGGCTCAGTGCACCATTTCACGTATAGCTGACATTTTTATGATTTAGAAGACCCACAGTTGCAGTTCATGTTTTCAATTGTCAATTTCTGGGAACGCTAAATGAATACGCACCAAGGTGAGTAAAATTTAAATCAAGGCCAAATCCATATACATCACCTGAGATTCAGCTGATGAGAACTCGAGACAAGTGGCACAAACGCGCTATAAAAAGTTGGCTTCATTGGAATGAATATCGTTTTTCTCTGTCAGAAAGTCAAGCGTGAGATTTGACGTGATGACATGCCGGGAACATGTTCGCTCCAAACTTCAAAACAGCAATGACAATTCAAAGTTCATTTGGAAAGTCCTAAAGGCAGCTTCTGCAGGTACCGGAGCAGAAATTACATAAAGCAAAAGAAACAAAAGAGAGAAAACAAACAACTCAAAATAAAGACTAATCCCAAGTGACCGAAAACACAACCCTTTTCGGTACCTGCAGAAAGACCCGTCCTAAATCGTTGCCTACCTCGTAAAGATTCACCTTTGAGCACAACAGAAGATCCTTTTTCTCAAGCAAACAAATGCAATAACTCTTTCTAAAGAACATGGATTTCACTCTTTAAATGCAATCTCCTACGAAGAGCTGTTAACGTAATGACAATATTTCAACCAATTACGCAAAAAGAAGTCGGGAAGATCATAATATCCTTATCTTCGAAGAAATCTCCCGGCCCCGATAAAGTCACGGCCAGGGTTTTGAAAGACAGTTTATTAATAACACACGCTGCAATACCGAGCCTCGTTAATACCTGGTTCTCTTCAAAGACATTTGCGCAAGTCTGGAAACTGGCTGAAATCTTAGGGTCCGTTGCAATCTCGACCCCAGAGCTCTTCTCTTGACTGAGGGACAGAAGAGCTCTGGGGAACCCTGAAACAAAGTGTCTTTTCATTGGTTTTCGTGAAGAACAATCAAAAGCGTCTCTAATTGGTGCATTCCTGTTAGCACGGGGAGTGAGCAGGCGCCGTAAGATTCAAATAGCCAATTGTTGGCCATAAGAACCCTACGGCGCATGTTCTCCTACATAGAGTTTCCCAGAGCCTTGGGTCGATCCGAGGCTCTGGTGACGAGAATGGGTTCGTTGTTTCTTTTGTATCGTTCTTTGTATCCATTGTTTTCTGAACCAATCCTGATAGCCGTTGTAACAGCTGAGTACCGACCCCTGAAAACATATCATTAAATCAGGTGACCCAGCCTCGTTTTCAGTCGTCCTCACGTGAATCAAACGTGACGTCACCAGTCGAGCGGATCGGGAAGATTCCCGAGGACGCCTTGAGCTATCGCGCCCAGGCCCAAGTCCGCGCTTCTTGCGATGAAGCGCTGAAAAACCTGGGAACGAGGTTGCAGGTGACATTGACATGCCTTCCAATACCTGTCCAATATGATGTCTCCTCCCCATCATGTCCAAGGTCTTCGAAAGAACAGCACACGCACAGTTTGTTAACTTTCTAGATCAAAATGAATAAAACTCAAAATAGGAGATTCCACTCGACCGAAACTGCTCAAATTTATTTCGCAGATGAAATCCTAGAGAACATGGACAAGAAAAGGTATGCGTGATCGTTTTAGACATCTGTAAGGCGTTCGATAGTATACCGTACGTCACGATCTGATGTTGTCAAAACTTCAGAGTATTCGTGTGTCCAATGCTGCGTGCGACTAGTTTGGAAACTGAATGAAGGGGGTAGTTTCTAAAGAAACTGTGGTGCTGCGTCGGTGGGGAAGTAGTATACAAAAATTTGGTTTTATCAACGCAGTTGATAATGTACAGGGATGGCCACTGTACAGGGATTCTAAAATCTGACGTTTCGAGTGTTAGCCCTTCGTCAGGACGAATCGAGAAATTATGGATTACATGTAGTTTTTATAGTAGAGTAGGAGCTACGCTTTTGGTGGTAACATGGCAACGTGAAAAATAGGAATATATTAGTTAAATGAAAAGTGTTCGTTAATACCGTGAGGATTAATTAATCAAGGGTGCCGATTTGGAAGATGAATTTTTGTTCCAGATTCTTGCGGCTCTCCGTCTTACCTAGATGTAGGGAAAGGCCGCAGATAGCCATGTGTTTTTTGGAGTGGTTAGGGACATTAAAATGGCGAGCGACTGGCTTAGATGCATCCTTGTCATTCTTCTCAACATCGCGAAGGTGTTCGCGGAATCGGTCACCTAGTGACTGTCGTCTACCTGTCTCGCCAATGTATAATTTATTGCATAACGTACAGGTTATGCAATAAATGACATTTGCGGAGGTACATGTGAAACGATCGGTGATCTTAACAGATCGCTTAGGTCCCGATATCTTGCTAGTGTTAACAATGAAAAGATAAGTTTTGCATCGTGAGCTACCGTATAATACCTAATACTGCATCGTAAAATATCTTTCACAACGAAGCAAAGTTGTTAACATGGCCAACTCCGCTTCTGACCACTGTGACTGTGGGCTTACCGCAAGGCAGACTTCTCGCATCAGTTCTATTTACACTTAAATGCAAATTATCATCTATCGGTCCCTAAGAACTAAAAAAGAAGAAGAACTAAAAAAAAACAGACTTTTTTACAGTAATATGAGGAAATTTTGAATGCGCTTATTGCATAGAGATATACAGTTTGACTTAAGTAATCTACAAATATCAAATTCAGCATTCTATTATTTACAATATTATTACTATTTTTTTTTTTGTTATTATTTACATTATGCCGTTCCTTTAACAGGAAAAATTACACTGAAATTGCCCGTTTTGCTACGAGGAATAACAGCGACAAAAGCAATACTTTTTCACGAATTTTTTATTCGAAATCAAAAGTGTACGTCATTTAACTGCACACACCAGGGCTATTCCTTAGAGTCTGGATGGCAGCTGTTAAGCCATTTGATAAGGGCCAGTCTGGTGCTTCTCAATTAAAGCTGCCTCGTTCATGCCCAAAACGAATTCTGGGTAATCCTGCCGAAAGGCAAGACCACCCATTCTCATTGTTCACAAGTGTCGGGCACCCTGACCCGCCAGCAAAATACAGCATCGATTCAAGCTTTAAGCTTTCAAAACTTGCCCAATTTGTATTGGTAAGTCCTGGAATTCGTACACAGAAAGGTCAAAGATACAACTTCACTCGTGAACCGCCATGTTTACAACAGAGCAATTTAGGCGTCCCAGTCCGTATGAAACCATCTCTCACCAATGTCTGGGAGAAGACCAGTCACGGACGGTTCTTACGTTTCGTTTATTCCTGTAGAATCAACTGAAATGTCAGTTGCTGGTAAAAAACCAGCATGTTAATTTTTTTGGTAGGCTAGGTATCGGAGAGCCTAAACATTTACGCATGCGCTGACGGAATGTTTGAACAAGAGAGAAAAACGCAGTACCTCCTCACATGGCGCTGGAGCGTCGTACCAAACGAGTCATCCCGGGATTTCGGCACCTGCGATCGGTTTTGGACGCAGTTGGCCCTTCGCTGCTTTCTGCTACCGGCGTCGCCTCCCAGTACGGCATTGACGGAGAGATATGTCGGCGTCTAAACCATATGAGGCAAATCCCACGCCTACTCACAACTCCAGACCGCTCTTTTCAATTTAGCGTAAGATTTTGATGGCTTATATATTCAAGGAAATGTAATTTTATCTGTCATATGGTAAGCACTGGAGTCGAAGATTACAAAGTGTGCGCACGCGCCCTGCTAAAGAAAACATACATGTACATACAGGCATAAACTTTATTTCATCTCGAATTTCCGAATAGCTACCGGGGCTAATATCTTGGAGACATTACATTTACAGCTAAAATACAAAGCATATAAAGATTGATACTAAATACATAATATTCAAAGATATATTCATTAAAAAGAAAAGCCGCTGTACAAAATACGGCCCTGGATTCTCTTTTAAAACCAGTAAACTCATAGGTAAGGACAAAATCAGGTAGCGCATTCCGCAACTTAGCAGATACGTAAGAAAAAAGAACTAAGACTATACCTGGTTGTTCTAGGTTTATTGAGGGACAGAATGTAATTTCCACGAAGATCATGCATAAGAAGAGGACGGCAGAGAAAACGTATTTTTCATATAAGCAGAAAAACCCTTAGAAAAAACAAAAATAAACCATATTTTTATCAAGTAATACGAGGAAATTTTGTAATGTTTTTATTGCATAGAGATGAACGTTACTCGTGAACCCCACCAGTTGTGTACAACAAAGCATTTTAGGTGTCCCAATTAATCTGCATGAAACTATCTCTCACCTTTGTTTCGAGAAGACCTGACAGCCACCGTTCTTACGTTACGTTTATGCCTGAAAAATCAACTGAATTGTCAATTTCTTGAGAAAAGTAGCATCTTTTTTTGTTATTATTCGTATCCGAGAGCCAGAAAAACACTTACGCATGCGCTGCCCGAATGTTTAACCATAAGAGAAAAACGCAGGGCTACTCCTTAGGGTCTGGCTGGAAGTTTTCTTCTCACTTTTTCCTCCGGCCGCACTTCAGCCATTTGATAAGGGCCAGGTAGAATCAAATAAACTGCCAATTCCGTGTAAAATCCAACATCCTTTTAAGAGAAAGAGGAAAACGCAGTACCTCCTGACGCAAGGCTGGAGCGAAGTACCAAACGAGTCATCCCGGGATTTCGGCCCGTGCGATCGCTTTTGGACGCAGTTGGCCCTTCGCTGCTTTCTTCTACCGACCATGCCTCCCGGTACGGCATTTAGGGAGAGATATGTCGACCCCTAAACCATACGAGACAGATCCCACTCGTACTCACAGCTCCAGACCGCCCTTGTCAATTTAGAGTAAGATTTCGATCGCTTTAATATTCACAGAAAATTTTTTTTTTCTCATATGATAAGCACTGGAGTCGCAGGTTACAAAGTGTACACAAGCGCCCTGCTAAAGGTTACATACATACATGCATAAACTTAATGTATTTCATCTCGAATTTCAATCAGCGCGCTGAAAGTTTTTCGCGTATATTTTTACTAATTTATCACCTAAAATAATCAGTACTGAATTGTTGAAAGTGTACTGCATAATGAGCTATTTCTGGGACTTTGAGCTCAATTTAACAGATAACCTCTGAGTAATAACGATTGAAAATTCAAATTTTTACAAAGAATGTATAATTTACCACCCAAGAATGGACCCTTCTCCAAAATGACGGCAACGGATTTGAATGAGTTGAAATTGAACTGAATGAAAAACTATTCATGAAAAAAATATTCATGAAAACTTGGACCTAAAGAAAAAATCCCGTATAATCAAGAAGTCTGTGAAATCGAGTTTCGATTGCATAAAGATACAGGTCCCGCCAAATAATTGCGAATCAGATTAGGATTATGATTGGTCGGCCAGACCAATTGATCTTGCTAAATGCAAGACTGTAGACGGTAGCCATTCTAAAACATTCCATCAAAGATCGAGACATGTGGGTTATGGAATTTCGACAGTCCTATACCCTGCGAGCAGTATCTTTCCATCTTCCCTTATAAAATAATTAGGATAGTACGCACACTGTCATTGGTCAATAGATGTGTTTGACCGTGTTTAGATGTTTAGATGAGAGTATGTAAACACGGCTGTGACACACGAATTTTAATAATTGTAGATTTTAAGGAGTGTTTACATCATTTTAAACTTTTGTCTTCTGATATATTTTTATA
>OX421454.1:15641922-15651922 GCA_949126865.1 Montipora capitata | reverse complement strand
GAAGATTTACATGTAATCCAGGCTTTCACACACATCGTGCAAAATGTCAATAATACTAAAGGGGTTGCTCTGCTGTTAGGGACTACCTCTAACTGAGCCCCATAAATTATGTACCAGCCTGATGTTAATAATCATTAATGAAATTTTATAATTATTATGTTATTATCAAAAATTAGTATGTGTGCATGATTGCAATCTAATTTTCATAGCTACTTAAGCAGAAAGAAACTCTGTTCATGTATAATCAGGGTTTTCGTTTGAGGCCGGAGGGTGGATGTTTCGTCCGTCATTTCCCGTTGCATGTCTGGTACTTGGATGCCAATAATTGAGGGTTTTTTTTTTCATTGTTACATTATTATTATATTATTTGTAATTTGAGTGAACTCCAGCCATGCCTGAGAAACTGATTCTTGGGTTCCAGAAACACTGGAAACAATGTTTCTGAGTGTTCTATTTAAAAAAAAAATTCCTGTGGGGGAGGGGGGGGCATATCCCCAGACCCCCCGAGGTAGCTTGTGCCTTCGATACCTGCAAGGCGCCTTGCGACCCAAAAAAATGTCATGTCCGGTGCATTCAGTATGTCAACTACTAAATACAAAACTGTCAAAAACCCTGGTATAATACACGGGTTATTCAGGGTTTGAGTCAGACCGCACCATTGCGCCAATCCCGCAATGATGTTGAAATTGTCCCTTTCAAAAATGGCCAAGGGGACAATTTGTCCCCTTCAAAATCTGGGGGAAAACTCAGAAGGAAGCACACAAGAAGAGATACAATTTAGTACAAAAATCACAAGGTGAAACACAGACTGGGGGAGGAATTTTATCGTGCTTTTTACGTTCATTTTAAAGTCACTTTTGAGTCACTCTACTGATGTTCAACCAAGTGTGATGCACACATGCATCTGGGAATTAAAATAACACGACGAAAACGTATTCGTACAGTAGATAGCTTTTTCGCCTCAAATCGAAGCCAGATTGATCAGAGAAAAAAAATACAGAAGAAGAACAGTGTTTTAATGAGGAAGAAACAGATGAAGCTCAAACGAAACCACGACCTTTCCAAAAAACTTGGTTGCGAGATCACACGTAATTGAGCTATGAAAAGGAGGCGTTCTTCTGCTATTTTTGACGGAAATCTAAGAAAACAAACCTCTGTGTATCGGAAAAAGTGTACAAATTGGTGGATGCTGTTAATTAGGAAACTATGGGGGATACACTCAGCAACACCATCACAGCGTCGTGTTTTTAGAGAACAATGGTCAATCGCAAGCCATTGACACCATTTTCTTAACTTTCTTGTTTGTATTAATTTTTTAAGTAACAGGTAATAAGATATGTTTTTGTTGTCGTGCCTTTTTCTTTGTTTGAACGTAGGAAAACGGAAAAAAATTGACGTCCCCCTAAAAATGAAAATGTTCCCCCCCCCAATTTTAGCAAAGGGGACAAACTGTCCCCCCTGTGATCAAATCCTAGCTCAAACCCTGGTTATTGGTATATGTGCTATTCTGTATAATTATTCTTATGTTACCTCTTTTATACTAATATTAGGCACGTGATCTATAAAATAGTACCTATGGTAAATATTACAAGGGAACTCTCTTTTTGCAACTCTTACTCAAATCACTTGAATGTCTGGTTGACAGGTACGTTCCATGGAATTTACATGAAGAAGTCAAAGGTCATCTCAACCTTAAGGGAATTTTGGATGTTGTGTAAGTACCAGATGAGTATAATTGTAAATGGCTTGAAACTACTTTGTTTCAAATGCAAGACGAATTTTTTTATATTTATGTCCTCGGTGAACTTGTACTTGTCATCCTTTTCATTTGGTACATGTTCAGTCAGCACTTGCAACCCACTGACACGGTAGCCTCAGTTCATTCCCTTGTTGAAATTAATGTTATGCATGGAATAACATTATATTATTGTCTTTTTGCTGGATGTGCATGATTGTATTTTGTTTCTAATATGGACACATCTCCCAATCACATGGAACCTCAATTTCAGAACTACTTTGTAATTTTTTTCTTGCATGTGCCATGTTGATTGTTTGAGATAGCTTATGAACAAAAGGGTGAGATCTTCTCTGTGAATTGTGTTTCTTCACTAGAGGTTTCCGACACTCTGGCTGAAGCTTACCCCCATTCAATGATGTTACCACTACCACTACCACTACTACCACTACCACTACTACTACTACTACTACTACTACTACTACTACCACTACTACTACTACTACTACTACTACTACTACCACTACCACTACCACTACCACTACCACTACCACTACCACTACCACTACCACTACCACTACTACAACATGTACTACTACTACTACTACTACTACTACTACTAAGTACTTAAGTACTACTACTACTACCACCACCACCACCACCACCACCACCACCACTACTACTACTACTACTACTACTACTACTACTACTACTACTACTACTACTACTACTACTACTACTACTACTACTACTACTACTACTACTACTACTACTACTACTACTACTACTACTACTACTACTACTACTACTACTACTACTACTACTACTACTACTACTACTACTACTACTACTACTACTACTACTACTACTACTACTACTACTACTACTACTACTACTACTACTACTACTACTACTACTACTACTACTACTACTACTACTACTACTACTACTACTACTACTACTACTACTACTACTACTACTACTACTACTACTACTACTACTACTACTACTACTACTACTACTACTACTACTACTACTACTACTACTACTACTACTACTACTACTACTACTACTACTACTACTACTACTACTACTACTACTACTACTACTACTACTACTACTACTACTACTACTACTACTACTACTACTACTACTACTACTACTACTACTACTACTACTACTACTACTACTACTACTACTACTACTACTACTACTACTACTACTACTACTACTACTACTACTACTACTACTACTACTACTACTACTACTACTACTACTACTACTACTACTACTACTACTACTACTACTACTACTACTACTACTACTACTACTACTACTACTACTACTACTACTACTACTACTACTACTACTACTACTACTACTACTACTACTACTACTACTACTACTACTACTACTACTACTACTACTACTACTACTATTATTATTATTATTATTATTATTATTATTATTATTCATATTAATTTCTATATTGCAAATTAGCATGTAAATATGATACGTACTTTATTTGTGCTTTGGGGGCCAGTGAATGTCAGTCAAATTTTTTTGATCTGTATCTTAGTCGCACAGTAGAAGGTTGTCGGTGAAGAAATATCTCTGCGCTGCTCTAGTTTTGAAGCCAAACAACCGCAAATAATGCATTTGTCCTCCATGATTGATTATGGTGCAGAGATGACACTGTCCCAAATCAAATATTTGAGACCTTGTACGTGGAAAAGAAAGACTAGTTACATGTAGTTGCTTTTGAGGAGGCATAAACACTCCTGAAACCCACCTGTTTTTTTTTGTTGATATTTTTTGAAAAACTACATTTTTTGCATTATGATTACACTGTATTAACATTGTAACCAATAATCAGACATTAATTGTGACACATACATGTTTGATGTCATGCAGCTAATAATGAACATGTATTTGTTATGTTTGGTGGTTATTTTTTGTAGTTCCAATAATGTCCTAAATTTGTATTTCAAATGTGAGTTGTTTATGAATGCTAAAGGAACATAAGTAATCCAGGATGGTGTCAGTTCTGATAATAATAATAATAATAAGCAAATAACTTTTAAAAATTAATAAATTTCTGCATTGCAGACATTTTATCAAAACAGCCCAGGAAGTTGGCTTGTATGTTATTATTCGTCCAGGGCCATACATTTGCGCTGAGTGGGAGCTTGGAGGACTACCAAGGTTGGTTTTCTTGACAGGAGGGTCTTTATTCATGTTTCAAGATATTCTAGCTTGACTAAAATATAGCAGGACTAATTTGTGAAACCTTTTGTTGTGTTTGACTTAAGGTACATGTCCATGTGTAATAAAAAAGATCCAAATAATTTATTTCATAGGTATTGAAACTGTGAATTCAAAGTAACCAAGTAAATAAAATTAATAAAATGTTGCAAAGCTTCCCTGTCAGCCACTTCATAAATCATACATCTACATGACTGTATTTATCATGTTTTCTAAAAAACACCAGCTTTATTTTGTTTTCAATTTCAAAGACAAAGTGGGTAGTGTTTTTGCACTTACCCTATTTCTTGAAATTGATGCACAAATCAAAATGTGACCCAGAGTCGGAAAGGGTTTTCGGCAAATGTGACGTTGTGCCTAGCCAAAATTCTTTTGATAGGTTCCGTAACGCCTTGGATGTAGTGGACGAATCCTCGTCCAACCAAGTGTCATGTAAAGGAGTAACTGGTTTTAAGCAGTTATGAAAGATAGGTTTTGGGTGGCCATTTAAACTTTAGAATCTTCACTGAATTCATACCGATTGACACTCTTTAGCCAAAGCCTTATATACTCAGCCCACGTGAGCAAGGTTCTACTTTACGGAGTTTTTGTGCAAAATAGGGAGATATGTCCAGGTTTGACCCTAATTAGATGCACGCAGATTTCAATAAGCGTCACGAAGTGTCCCCTTGCTCTTCTCGCCAACTTCAACATCACTTGTGTCTCAGAATACAGACAATTTATGTCACAAAGTGTCCCCCAAATGCTGCTCTTTAAGTGAAGATTAAGTGCTGCATTTACCCAAAGCTAAAAATAACGCTAACCTTTACCCTTACCTTATTGTTGAAAATAGGTAGCACATGCTTAGACTTAAAGGGACACTTTGGGTTGGATGTCAAAATTGGGCGTGCATCTAATTAGGGTCAAACCTGGACATAAGTGAAAATAGGGTGGTGTGCACAGGTTTATGGTAAACACTTGTTTCTAGACTTCCCTGGTGAGCTCTATGAGCATTTAAATTAAGAAAAGACAAATGTCTGTTGTTTTCCGGTTTGATAGTGAACTGCATAGACGGCTCAACCAAATTTAAATGACTTTTTGTGATAAAGGGTCTTTCAATGAACGAAATGATATAAGAAATGAATCATACATCTATATTGAACTGCGGATATGGAATCAAGAGAAGCTATGATCCTCGCAGTTATGAACGAAATTTCTAAGGCTCTGTGTTCAGTGTTTTAAAGGTTAATGGCCTAGTACCCAAAACGTTTTCTTGGACTCCGTAACTGCTCAAAACTAGTTACTCCTCTATGTGACACTTCTCACCCAATGTGAAGGAATCCCAGCATATGTGAGGCCTTTAAATCGGAATCCATTGAATGGAAACCAGCATCCACAGATTTCGATGAGTTTAAAAGAAAAATAATAATATTAGGCTAGCCACAACATCAAAGTCACCCAAAAGCCTTTCCAGACGCTGAGTCATATTATTACTAAACCTAAGGATCCAGTACTGAGGGAACAATGAACCAACGCTGTGTATACTAGTCTAATGCAGTGACTGTGAACATTAACACATTGGACAAATCAAACGTCAATTTGGCATGGGTTTAAAGGAGCACCAAACAGAAGTATTCCTTTGCAAGAGGGAAAACTCAGCTTTGTCGGTACATGCTCACCACACCAACCATACAATTGGTGGAGTAATGTGAATATTGTCACCACCAACAGGGGGTACATACCATCAACGCCTTTGTTTGGAAGTTGCTTAGCACATTGATTTCCGCCTGCACTCCTTTGAACTTTGATGATTTCAGTCTTTTACCTGACACCTATCTACACCTCCTTAATACAAAATGATGCTAATTAGTGAGTGTAGAAAATGACTGATGCAAAAGCTTTAGATCACCCCTAAAGAAGGCACTGGGCAGGAGGATCGAAACGTCGGGGCTTGAATGGTAACATTTTAAGTTGCATTCATTTTAAGCCTGGGTAGCGTGAAACTATCATGTACTGTAAGAATAGTAAATGTACAATGTAGCTGTCAGTGTTTCTGTAAAATGTTCGTAGAAAATTCTTGGTTTTGACTAATATAGGAAAGTGATATAGTTGTATTATACCCTATCTTTGCATAATAAATATCTAATTAATATTATGGGTAAGACCAAGGCTTCCTTCCGTATTTATACGCGTAGCTGCGAAAAGGCTATTTGGTTTGCACTTTCTTGCTTACCTTGCTGAGAGCCTTCTGACGCAAGCTACCGCATCGAGGAAAAAAATACGGCCCAAGAATGCATTGGGATAACCACTAAAGGTTTGGTGTCCAAGAAGAATAAGCTATTTTTAGAAGCACTAGTTGGCAGGGATTTTATGAACAAAATTTATCCAAACCTAGTTGGGAGGGAGAATGGGGCCTTCTCACAAATACTGTAAAGATTGGGAACTTATCATCTTTTGTCATCATCGTGTTGACCACCATTTCCATTCGCATCTAACCGTTGAACATTCCTTGTCACATACGGGGCAAAATTAGGGTATGCTGATTGGCTGAGACGGTGGGCATTTTTCTTAATCACGAGGGCACTTTTGGTATTCAAGAGAGCATGATTAGTGACTTGATCGTGATTGGTTAACGACAAGCGAGGTTACATGAAAGGAGAGAACTGTAAAGTGTATCTACATAATAGTACGTTGTAAAGGGCAGTGGCATGGATTGTTAGTAAAAATCTGGAAGGCAAAGGAGACCTGTTTACTAATGGCAAAGGAAAATTAATGGCCAAGCATTCTTCAAAACGGCTATTTTTATTATAGCTCACAGAAACCATTCTTAAGTTTAATTGGTTATGCGTAGGCAAGATTAAAATGAATGCCAACTTGAAAACATCGCACGGTGATCCAGAAGCAATTTTAAGAGTGAAAAAGTCACTGTAAATTGATGTAGTAAATTTATGGTCAAAATAAAAGGGCTAATTCCCATGCATACTACCGTTTAAGCGCTATTTTTGCTGACAACAACGATTAATTTTTATTGAATTGAACTTTAACTGAATGAAAGCGTGTTTGCTGTAATTTTAAGACTAAAGTGTTAAAGTGGTACTGTGATCAAAAAATCATTTACTTTTTTCCTTCAGATTTTGAAAGCGTGTTCGCTTAACACCTAACTGGCAAAATTTTGAGCTTTGAGTTTTATCCAAAGGCTGTTTATGTTGAGTGTAAGTTTTGGATTTCACGGTCCGCCATTACTCATTTTCAAAACTGAACGATTGGACCTCAGAGGGTTGGATCTAGAGAAAATGACGTCATTTACTCACTAGCTTAAAATTTCAGCGTGTAAACGCAATTTATTATATCTGCAAAACACGGGTTTAAAAGTCTGAAAGCCCGAAACTCCCGTGCTGCATATTAATTCAGCCGCATACACACGCATTGCATTCTTAAACTAGTGAGTCTTTGACGTCATTTTCTCCTCGACCCAGCTCTCTCAAGATTTTAAAGTTAGTAATGGCGGACCAATATAGAAAAAAATTCCAGTTAAAATAAACAGGTGCCTTTTTAAAATCGGAACTTAAAACTAGGGTCAGTTAGTGTTTATTTAACATAGTTTTGAAATCCAAAGAAAAAAAAAGAATTGTTATTTTGGTCGTAGTACCACTTTAATTGAACCACGTGTCATTTGCTGCGGCATTGAACTGGCTTCCCTCCATAAGTTTGCTCTTTATCAAGTTTGATAAACATGTAATTGCAATGTGCCCTTTGTGTACTTAAGAATCATTAATTTCACCTGTATTAGTTTTGTGAAATTAATCCTTAATTGAGCTCGGGCTCATGCAGTTACGTAATATATAATTATACAAACTATTTTTGGCATGTTTTTTCGAGTTTCACAAGGTTCAGCTTTAATTAAAAATCGTTCTAATTCATGCATCCTCATTTACAGCTGGCTGCTTCGGGACCCTGAAATGAAACTACGATCCATGTATCCAGGTTATATTGATGCAGTGGATGCCTATTTTAACAAAATTCTTCCGATTTTCGTCCCTCTTCAGGTAAGTGTAATTACTTACAGATATTACCATACAGGTATCGTTTTGAAGGAAATTGAGGGGTATTTTAAAAGAAGAAGGAGATTATTTGCATTTTACATTTTTTCCTCATTAGCATGATGCATGATGATGCTTTAAGGTGGCTCGAATCAGTTTCAACTCTTCCACGTTTACAATGCTCTAATTAGAAGAATCGGCACTACAACACTGTATCGTTTATTGGCAATATTGTGGTACCAAATGAAACACGGATTTTTGCTGAACAAGATGCAGTCATTATTGTAATGTAATATGTCACCTTGGCAATGGGCAGGCCCTGTAAAAACAGCCTTTATTTTGTCTTTAGTCGCTTATATCTCAAAACCGAACTCGGTGACCCCCATTTTTTATTTCTGAAAAGTAATCAGAAGGGCAAGATGAAGCTTTCTGCAAAGACAGAAAAAATTCTGTCCAGCGGATTCAGAGCCACCTTAATTCTGTGATTTTTTTTGAGGTGGCTCTGAATCTGCTTGACAGAATTTTTTTAAACTTTGCCTTAAGTTTCATCGTGGCCTTCTAATCACTTTTCAACCAAAAAAAGGGGGGGTCAGCAAGATCGTTTTTGAGATACGAGCAGCTAAATCCAAATATAGGGTGTTTTAGCTGGGCCTTCCCATTGCCAAGGTAACTTATTACATCACAATAATGATCACATCTTGTTTGGAAATAATCGGTGTTTCATATGGTACCATAACATTGCTGTTACGTGATACAGTGTTGTAGCGTCATTCGATCTAAAGAGAGTGTCTTTTAAAAGTTGAAACCCTTTCGAGCCTCCTTAATAGGGAGTTTAAGAAACGACGACGGCTACGGCAACGACAACGCCAAAAAGCAGTAATATTATTGGTTAAAAGAACCAAAATGATCGTGCTGCACGTGCGGCACGCATTTTTTAACAATTCTCTCCCGTACTCGTCAAAACTACTACGTAAAATGACCAATTTTAAGGTTTTGACGACAACGTGGACAAACTACAGTGAATCTTTCAGTCTCACTCTTTACTTCAAATCCGTCCGTACCAATCCAGTTATAGGACACTTCGCTCATATTGAATAATATAAACAAGATGGAATAATCATTAAGTACTTAGAATAGCTCAAACTTATATTTTGAAGTGACGTTTTCGTCGCCGTAGCCGTCGTGGTTTCTTAAACTCCCTGATTTTTGAAATTTGAATGCAATAAACCGGATAATCTCTAAGCAATGTTGCTTTGAAAATTTGAAATTTTACAAGGGAATGTACTCTTTGACTGGACTCACGTGATAAGACGGCCATGTTGGTGCCAAAACAATAGAAAATGGCCCCTCAAGTTTTGCATAATAATAGAGTCAAATTCCCAAAAGACATTTTCGCTATTGTTCTTTCCTGCACCAACATGGTAGCCGTGACGTCAGGTGAAATCAAAGAATGGGATCATTAGCGCTTTTGATTGCTAATACCTGGTTCGTTATCCAAGCTGAAAACCTTATTCCAAAATGGCCGCTAATTTATTCTTTTGTTTCCTTGCAAATTGACCCTTTAGCCTCGCTTTCAAACGTAAGATTTGAAAGAATATTTAACCTTGAACAAGGCGAAAAGGGCCAATTTTGAATCAAACAAAAGAATACTAAATTGGCGGCCACTTTGGAATAAGTGTATTGTCGCTTTGTTTAGGTCGTTTCTTTCAACCCATTTCAAGGCCCGTGGACTTTTTTGCATCAAATTCACCTTCCGTTCTTCCCCTTGTAAGAACACCTGCCAAGCACAGAATGGCGTCCGTTATGTCAAAGTGGGCCATTGATTGAATGGCTCTTTTAATTTGTTTCAGTTTACTCACGGGGGTCCTATCATAGCCTTTCAAGTGGAAAATGAATATGGCAGCTTCGGTCCAAACCTTAGTGCTTTGTATATGTTGCATCTCAAAAACGTGAGTATTGAAAATTAAAGCTATATTTTATG
>OX421454.1:15631922-15636922 GCA_949126865.1 Montipora capitata | reverse complement strand
TTCTGCGCGGCTTACTGCATGAAAAGAGGCAATGCGCTCGGGGTTTTTAAGAGTTTTTGACAGGCATACCTACTCGTTTCGTTTACCATTAATTCCCATAGATCATCTCCCATGAAAACTAAGAAAAATATTTAATTCATTACGATTATCTAAAACGAAATAAAGAGCAGTAGCTGCCACGAAATCTGGAATTTGAATATTATCGACCTGATCATTCCAGCGAGCTTCATGTTTATCATCGGTCGCTTGGTTTTCACCGTCTTCTTCGTCACTTTTAAAGCCATGTAAATCAAAATTGTTGTCTCTAGTATCCCCTCCTCTTTCAGGAAAACCATAAAAGATCTCTTAGATCCCTAGATCCTTCGAATCCGAAAAAAAAAGCATGAATATCCCCATCGTTTGATGCGTTACGTGACGCATCGGCTGTTGTCTTCGTGTAATTTGATCGCGCGATCGCAAGGGCAAAAAGCCAGCCCTTGTGGGGTCTCTTATCAGCTGTCAAAATATGCTCACAACACGGCAAATGATTGGTCAATTATCCTACTAAATCTCCATAACAACAAAAAATTTAGATTTACTAAGGGAGACTGGGTAGAGGCCTAAGATCACCTCTGGTCAAGACGCCATTTTGTACGGCCGGTTACGGCCGGTTTGGGTATTTCAGGGGTCGTTGCGCGCGGCCGGTTACGGCCGGTTTGGATGTCAATGGGTTAAGCTTTAGTAACAAATTCAGTTTTTAAAGATAACAAAGTACGCTCTTGAGTAAAATTCACTCGTCTCTTCATTAAATGATCTGCAAAAAATAAACTAAATGCAAATTGCTCTGACGGACGTTTTCCTGCATGTCATTCATGTCTTGCAGTTGCCTTATCCAAACGTTAAAATTTTTGGCTTTACATGTACGTTTGCACCAAAAAGTACCGAAAAAACCAGGAGTTAACAGTAAAAGACAAGCCAAAAGACAGATGAAGAGAAAAATAGCGTAGTTTTTATATGAAACTCTGAATCGAATTCAAACCCAACTCGGGGTAGAGGGCTGGTATTACATTTTGTTGGAGGTCACTGAATACTCAGGGAGGGACGGCCAAGACCGCGAATGTCCCTTTATCCTGGGATGATTCATGGTTGGGGTTAAATTTTGAGAATTTTGCGGAACGAAAATTTCTTGCTTGTAAGTGTTATACAGTACAAAGACTGGGCTGTTTTCTTATTAAAAAAAAAAATGCTTGTTTAGTAGTCTTTGTAGTGCTGAACTCATGGCGACGGGAAAGTGTTAATTAAACGTGAGACGTGCGAATTTCATCCCGGTGCTGGGGACCGGGATGAAATCATGGTCAGTCATCCCGTGTTGAAAACATTTCATTCAGCGTGTGTGAAGACAAGAAAACCCAATCGCGTCAAATTACCGCACGCAACAAAATAAATTTCAGGATCAAATCGTTTCCTGAAAAACCTTTTCCGTGAATAATGAAGCACAACATAGACGATAAGCTTTCTTTCAAATAATTCTTGGCTGTCACATTTCCAATTCTTTTTTTACCTGAAGACTGTGCAGAGTTGAGTACAAATAAACACAAATAGCCAGACAACAGAGATCACAGATCCACTGAAGGTGTTCGATTCCTTCTCTGCCTTTGTTGAACCCATAAGTTACCAGAGAATTTTCCATTTGGTGTCAGTGTTGTACAATGGTAAAATATTAGAAATACAGCTCACTTTGATTACGGCTTGACGGGCGAAAGCTTGTTGTCGAAGTCCATTACTCGTCGCTTTTAAGATTCCAGATATTTATTTTTCGCCGCCTGTCTTGTTTATCCAATTGACGTTCCATTCTTAAGCTTCATAAGTTTATATTATGTTTAAAGATGCACTAAAACTTCATTCGCGTTACAATGACTTTCGAAGGCATTGCAGGTTAATAAAATGTTCTCCTGTCTACCAGAGAAATCCACGCATTTCCACTTCCCCCTCAAACCTAACAAAATACGCACAGAAGACTCTATGCTCAAAGACACCACTTAGCAGGGGAGTTACGGGAAAGACTTTTACCGACACGAAAAAAAAAAGCAAAGAAATGCCACCCATTTTCCGACTGGGATTGCCATACTGTCAACCCAGTAAAAAGGACTAAATTTAATTCGTTTTCCGACTGGATTGCCATATGGCAACCCAGTAATTATAATTTACCGAGAGCAAAATGTCTTATCCCCAAAGGGTTTGAATTGGATACAATATTGAGTTAGCTGATGTGGTTAGGTGGAGTAGTTGGAGGGAGGAAATTAGTGAGAATTAAGTCTTTTATCACACTTACAGATTAGGGAATGGATATTACTTTTATAGTAGTGTGCCACATTTTCCCTACGAGTTTTGTCCAAGATTGTAGTATTTGGTTGGCAATTTGCAGTCTAGCCACAGATTAAGGGCCTGTGGTATGAATTGTCCAAAGATGACAAGAATGTTGAAACTTTGAAAGCATTGAACAGAAAATAGGGAAAAAGAGACTTTAATTAACAACATGCACCTAGGTCCAATCAAACACTATGTCTCCTTTTCTGCGATTTTTATAATTCTGCAGAAGTTCGCCTTAAAGTGCTAAACGCCACATTGCTTTTGAGTTCCATCAATCAAATTTTCGAAAATAGCCGAGAAGATTGACTCCGCCGCTCAGGAAAGTGAACTGATTGAAGTTTTTGTTTAGTTCACAGCTCAAATACCATCATCATAGCTTTTTAGAGGTTTTTCAGTAAAAGGATTCATACAGATTCCATCGCTTTGTAACAAGGGAACCAAAGATGCTAATTGCGCACCAGTGGCTCAGTTGGTTGTCAATGAGTGAGCGTCGGGCTGTCATGCGGGTCAGGTGGAGGCAGTATGGCCGAGTGGTTAGGGCGCTTGCCTTGAGATTCGGAGATCCCGGGTTCAAGACCCGCTCTGACCACTCTTTGAATTTGTTCCTGGTATCCCCTGGTTCAACTTCCCAGCTGCACTTGTAAATAGCCAACTGGTTTGCCTCCGGCCAGTTGGGATTCTTAACAGTTGTAGTTGTTGTGTTCTATTGTTTCGTTGATTGTGTTTCATTGGCCCTGAAAAGCCCCTATGGGGAGCGGTCAATTAATTATTTATGTATGTATGTATATAGTTCGACTCCGACCGGACCAGCACTCCCAGTACTCAGGGTTTTAAGATAACTGAGGAGAAAATGCTTCCTTTGTAATAATTACATCTGCAAATGGTTAAGACTTTCAAGTATTCTGGGATAAGGACTGTAAACCGTAGGCCCCATCTCACAACCCTTCAATGTTCATAAACTCTGTGGGGCGTTAAAGATCCCACACACTAGTCCAAAAGAGTAGGCCATTGACCGTAGGTTATGTCACGCATCAATTGATTTCGGCATGCGTGATTTCGGGTCAACTCTCCACCTTGGTGTTGGAAGTTTGATTGATTGACGTCAAAACGCAGCCTTATGAAGATTTTTTTACTCATCAGTTGGGGATCTCTTAGGTGTAAATGGGTTGACAACATCTTGGTCGCCATACATTATTAATAAGAAGATGATTGTGTAAAAAGTTCCTGGACATGAATTTGCAAAGTTGGAACGACATTAAGTGTTAAATATCTTACTATAGAAATGTTTTATTTTAGATTTTAGTGTATGGGGTTTTTGTAATGTGGATATAAGACATGGTGGTTGGTTAATGGTTTCCCTTGCTGCCAGACACTGAAATTCAGTCACTATACACACACCAAAAAAAGTGAGCAATTCTATAGGCTTCTGGTTCTTTAAGCAATTCAAGTTAATTCTGATATTTGTCTTCACAGCCTGATAAACCAATGATGGTCGCTGAATTTTGGCCGGGGTGGTTTGATCATTGGGGTGAACCACATCACGAAATGGAAATAGAGAAAGTGGTGGACAGAGTCTCAAATATACTGGAGGCAGGCGCTTCTATCAACTTCTTCATGTTTCATGGTAAAGCAGACAACCCGGCCGTCTATGAAGATGAGAACAATGTAACCCTACAATTATCCCAAAATAAAATTATCTGGGCTGAACAGTTTTAAATTAATTTTACTTCAGAAAACAATTTCACGTTTGCTTTGGCTTTGCAGTCGAACCTCCACTAACAAACACTTCCTCTAAGCGGACACCTCCCGAATTAGCTTTTATTTTCATTACAGTACATCAAAGTTTTCCTTTTTAAACTTTTTTTCAAACCAGTCGCACGAAAAACATAAAGTCGAAAGGCAAATGCATACCATATCCTGGTCCTCTGTTTATCCGCTTTCCCGTATTTAAGAACCATTGCTGAGTTAGACGCACGCTTCGGGAACGTCGTCGCCCAAACATATTCTAATATATAAATGGCATCTTACACAAAACCAGCCCGTACTAAGAGAAATCTGTAAAAACCCTCCCCCAATAGACCTTTCCAAAATTTTTGATGCCATCTTGGCTTTGGGGCAAACACGGCTAAAATTACAGTAAATGTATGATTTTGGCCGACTTTAATTGAACTGTTGTAGCGCCGCTAAGAAGAGATGGATTTCCAACTTTTGCCACTACTTTAAATTGTTGATATCATTCATTCAACAGAAAATAAGACCGTTAAGGAAGGTACGACGTCCGTAAACTCGAATTATAAATCTTCTGATGTTGCTTCTACTTTCACGGAAATTTCCATGATTTTCATTAGAAGGATTTGTATGAAATCTTAAAAATTCGTTTATGGTCGTTGTGGCCTGACACCTCCCGTAAGCGGACACTTACCCTTGGTCTGCTTACGGGAGGTTCGACTGAACTTGCATAGCTATGAGGGTGATGGGATAAAACCTCTTGCACTACATTTGTTGAGGTAAAGATATTACAGTTAAGCTGACGAGTGTATTATTACTATAAGCAATTTTGGAGTAAATGAGCGCCAGTAATTTCTTTTTCAAAGACAAACTTTTGGCTCTGAATAAAGTTAGGAGTGCTTATTTATTTCGAATTGTACTGT
>OX421454.1:15609422-15624422 GCA_949126865.1 Montipora capitata | reverse complement strand
AGAGATTTTGCGTATGGTCACTGTAAGAAAATGGACTTCGTCGCTCGGCTGTTGGGCATTTAAAATCGCTGACTTAAATTCTTATTAAAGAGAAACTGAAGCGTATAAATTTCATGCGTTGGCTTAGATGTTTGCGTTTCCTCACTGAATGAGTACGGTAGAATTCGTATGGTTGAAACATTTTGCTCCCGTGCGTTTTAAACCTGTTTGTGGCGCTTGGGATTGATATCATATTTATATTTCGTTCCGCGCTATTTCAGTGGAGTAGTTTCGTTCAAATAACCCTATTTCTTGTAGTCCTTCGGTTGAACTGATTTAAGGTTGCTTTATTTTTCAAATCGAAGAAACACTGAGTACAAACGATCGGGTTGCAACACAAAAGCATTAAATCAATTTTTAGAGACGATCGTCGCCAAACTTCAAGCTTTCTTTTCGCTACTGTCCCAGTTGAGTTCATTGTGCTTGAAGGTAATGGTTTTCGTGCGGTTCAAATACACTCGCAATACTTTAATATTTTATTCGTATTTATATATTTCAATTTTCGATGAAACGACACCATACCCTTGCTAAGCACTCTCATTTTGACTCACGAGATTGCAAATGCATACCCCACCGAGGAAACAAAATTAATGTTTCTGAGGAATATTTGGAGAGGCCTCGTCTCTATCATGATTCATCCAAAGAAGAAGTTGACGCATTGACGCTACCAGGGAAGCAATCTACAAAGTGCCGATTGGTTCCTGTGTAATCCGCACGTGATTTCCAGATGACAGTTGCTTAACAATGGGAAAGGAATGTGTGGCTCGTTTCAGCAGATTCGTGATTAACTAAAAAATTTCCCCTAAACACCCTAACATAGCGTGACATAGCCACTTTAAACTAAGGCCATTAAACTGAGTTGAGTTGAAAATTGTCCTGCTGTACTTCTGGGACAAAAACTTCTAAAACGAGGAATTCTCGCGAATATATGAAAGGAGATGGTGACTGCTAACGAATAATGAGCTTGTTAGGAACATTTTTCTTAAGGGCTCTTTCCTTTTGGCAGAACTGGCCGGCTAGACCCATCAGTTTGCAAAATGTAACAATTGGAAGAAATACTTGCATGATAATCCCTCGCATTCTTCTGCAGGAGTATATATCATCCCCGAAGTGTGTTAATTTGAAAGAATTGTGGAGTTAGTCCTTCCAAATACCTAGTCTGGTCGGTTAGTTCATTCAAATGAAAAGCGTCTTTGGTTGATCTTTGTGAGTGTCCGGCATCAAAATCAGTGACGATAGTGAACAAAATGAATTCCGATACATTATAATAATTATTGGCAGTTTGGGCCCTCATCCACTTTGCCTCATGGGAACTGGACTATCAAACAAGACTCAGATGACAATCTTTCTGCATTTTGCCCAGATGAAAATGGTGGCATACCCAAGATTAGAAATTTTAACTGAGCCCCATACCTTAATGAAGGATGCATTTATTCGTGAAAAACCCAGGGCATACTAGCTGGGAAAATGTGAATATTTGTTTTCGCGTAATTTCATATTGAGAAAACTTTACCATTATCATACGAACTGCTGGTCTGAATACTCTCAGTTTTCACTTTTCCACACACTTTTCAACACACTTTTCCACTTATTTATTCTCCGAAATCGTCCCAAATACATGTACATCGTGTTGTTTTTACAACCTTATGATTGAACTTTCACTTTTTTATTGGCTTTGAAAGACAGGAAAACCGAGCAATGAAGGGGAATGGGTTCCATACCTGCTTGACGTCACAAATTAATTTGCATCGCTGTTTTCAAAGAACTATTTCAATGCGAAGCAATCTATGACGTCAGCCTAGTATCGAACCCATTCCCCTTCATTGCTCGGTTATTGTTCAAAGTATGACCACTTTTCTCGTCTTTCAAAGCCAATATACGGAAGTGGAATTTCAATTTAAAGCTTCTGGAAACAACGCAATGTATTTGGGAGGATTTCAGAGAATGAGTAAAGTGGAAAAGTGTGTTGAGGTGATAGGCACTTTAAAGCTTTGATAAAAGTGACCTGTACATGTGTGTTTTCTTTAATAATATTTTTGATTTAAAAAGTGACATTGCCAACGTAACATGTAGCGTTCGTGCAAAATCTACCATGCAAATTTTGAGTTCTGTGAAGGGACAAATATGACCTGTTGTTACTGTGTTTCCTTTATGAATATTTACATGTTTATTATTTTGTTATTTATTTGATATTTTTCTGACTTTTTAGGTTTTTCTTGACTTTGTTCTTATTCAAACAATCGACGCCATGAAGAAAGACGAGCACTTCATCGATAACAAAAAACTTTGGGAAGTGAAGATAGTATTTAACGGACAGAAAAAGGTGCGTCTCTTGTCACACTCAGTCGTTTACTGGAGTGTCAAACTGCCGAGTGTGAAACTGGTAGTCCAAATCCCCGCCGGCCCAAAACTTAGGGTCCTAAGTTAACTGTGCTGACAGCACTATCGATAGGTTTTTTTCTTTTCCTTTACCGAGATTCTCTGTAAGGACTACAAACCTAGTCTCACAACCCTTCCTTATAAGCCTTTTGGAACGTAGAAAGAGCCACACGTTATTTACAAAAAGTAGGGAACGGAGCTCACTGTGTTCTGGTTAGATCTACAGGGTCACATCTATTGTCACTAGCTTGCTGTTGTGCTGATCCTGCCTATACAACTAGTAAACTATAAACTATAAAACAGAGACCACAAACCTTTCAGGTGTTGTCCTACATTTGGTGTTTCGAAACGAAGGCGTTTCAATGCATGAAATTTGATCCAGCATTTAATGATTGTTTCTTCCATTGATGACATTTTAAAGGATCAGCTTTTCAAAATAAGTGGATCGCATTTTTGTAAACGTATGTTTGGACCCGAAAGTTGTCTCCACGGTTAGGAAACGAGACCATAAGTTCACAAAAATAGTTTTCTTGTAGAAGATATATGCTAATACCTTTACTGAAACGTTTTCCTGTCGAAAATTTTCGATTTTCTGCATGAGTAATTATGAGGTCGTAAGTTCGACTCCTTCAAACAAGCACTCGGATTTTTCCGAGTATCCCGTAGTGATCATCGAAAAACTACATCTCTCCACTTTTTAACTTCTAACAGCTCCTTCATTACAATAGCGAAATTGCTCATTTCGACGATTTGATTCGTAGCAGTATAACGGGCCACTGTCACGTGGCAAAGGAGCACACATATTTTAGCTGATTATCCCCGAGTCATCGTAGAAAAAACACATCTCTTCACTTCATGCGATGAGATACCGCCCATCTTTCATAAAGGCTGAAGTGTCGATTAAGTGAAAAGGTGAATTATGTCTTTACAACAACAGCTTTAAATGAGCGTTCTTTATTTTTAAAACTTGGGGTTTTTATAACTGTTTGTTCTGTCTATTAGTAGAATTACTTTTGTGACATTTCTTACATTTTTTGGACAGAAATGATTTTAAAGAACTTAAAAACAAAGCATGTTTTTGTTTCTATTTTCACAGTCTAAAGAAACAGTTCAACTTGATATTCTGGTAGAAAACATGGGACGAGTTAATTTTGGGTTGGGCATCAACAAACAGCGTAAAGGTGAACTCTTTCATTCTTTTCAGGGAAAATTCCGGAATATGGCTGCTCAGAATATTGGATTCTTTTGGCACTAATTCTGTTTTCTGTAGGAAATAAGTAGGATTTTGTATGTTTTGGGGGCTTCTTTTATCAAGTGTAAGTCAGACACGGTCCAACGATTGGTTGCAAAGACATATCTAGGCTCTTCCGAGCACTGGTTCCTTGATGTATTTGAAGGGCAAATTTGTTACAGTTATTCTGTTTAAATCTTGTTCCTTATTCCTTAAAGTCATTCCTTTTATCGGAATAGGACGGATATTTCTGAAAGAAAGCTCTCAAAGTTATTAGAGCTTTGAGTGACTGAATGTGGCTTTTTTTTCTGTCCTTCCCCTTTGTTCAGTTCAGCTTGTGTTCTCGATTGATTTAAACCTTTGTGCGAGGTGTTTGCAATTCAGTCGTTTAAAACAAAACTGACTCAAATGAATTATTTGGAGCAACTTCAGAATACCCCGCCACAGCTAACCACTATTGTTTCCCCTATGCGGCATCTTTTAAAGAACGAGACTTAATAAAATAGAGCCTATTCTTATCCAATGAAATGCAAATAAGTGGCGGGGTATTCTGAAGTTTAGCCAATTATTTTTTTGGTTAATCATATCTGAAAATCAAATGAGCCAATGATCACCAGCTCGCCAACCGCGTTAAGGTTACGGAACCGGTTCGCGGGTGTGTTGCGGAAAATCATCCTCACAGGCGCGTAATTTTACAAACGTGCTTAAACCTATACATCATTTTAAAGCTTACAGAACCAAGAATGACGTGGCAATGTTTTTAACTGGTGAATTTGAATATAAAATGTATTTGCGATCAGTAAATGCAAAATGAAGCAAACATCTGCTAAGTGCAATGCAGTCATTGTTTACTTCCTAAGGCCAAAATTCGACGCCAGTTTGCCGCATTTATAATCGCTTCATTTTGCATTTACTGATCGCAGTACATATTATATTCAATTTCACAAGTTAAAAACATTTCCATGTCATTCTTGGTTCTGTAAGCTGTAAAATGATGTAGAGCTTTAGAGACTTTTGTAAAATCACGTGCCCGTGAGGATGGTTTTCCGCAATGCACCTTCGAACCTGTTCGGTCAAACTCTCAGCCAGACTCTAGCTACAAAAACAATACTCCCCTTGCTTTCGGGATGTTTCTGTACTCTCTCCTTTCTGTTAGGCGTTGACACGAGGCTGTCATAGAACAAATCGTGAGGCTTTCCTCCTTGTTTGCCCTATCCATCGCCCAGCAAGTCTAAATCTTCATTGCAACTCACCACGAATCTCATCATTTTTCATGTGTTCGGCCACTGCCATGACTGATGGAAAAGTGGCATGATCCTCATGCAAAATTTTCTCTGTTTGCGCCACTGTAGAGAGTTCAAATTTCCTATCCGTGCAGTGGGAGTTTCCACTGAGTCAGAAAAAGGCACCGTCATAATCTTCTTTGATTAACCGTGATGTAGGGCACGATTCTTATAAACCCATCACTGTCTGTACTACTGGAACCCAATCAGTCTGAAGTGTTATCCGACCTCGCCCAAACCAGCCCAAAAGGGGTTTGGCAGGCGAGAGAAGCTCTCTCCTACCCTTTTCCGCCTTACCTCTTTGGACAAGCTTGGGCAAAAAGTGGATGACATTTCTTAGTACATGTAAAAACCAATGCAATTGGGAAAAAACGTTCGATTTTTGACGTTCTATTGTAAAGCCATTTCAGTGGCTGCAGAGGTCAATCACATCGGTTACAGAATTGAATTGCAAGTAAACCTGCGATCCTTACAGTTATGAATGGAATTTTAGCGATTGCGTAGAGAAGGCTGAAAATTTCAGGACTTCAGCGGAGTTTGAAACCGTGACCTCGCGATACCGGTGCGACGCTCTAACCAACTGAGATATGAAGCCACTGATGTTGGCAGCTGGTCATTTGTGGGTTCATATGTCCCCGTGACGAATGAATCTAGGATGAAGTGATATATGAAATGAATCATATATTGAACTGCGAATATGAAATCAAGTGAAGCTATGATCCTCGCAGTTATGGACGCAATTTTAGCAATTTCGATATATTAAAATTCAACTTAAAACAATGAACGTGATTTCGAGGCTCTGGGGAATAAGAATGAGGATTTATGTGAGTTTATTCCCCAGAGCCTCGAGAAGATGTCTTTCGCTTAGGACTGAATTTTAATACATCGAACTTGGGCTATTTCGAACAAATTTGTTTGGAAATATTATTTCCTTCAGTTTAAATTTATTCTGTAGCAAGAGTGGAAGCTCCCTTTGAGGCAGCAGTCCATTTCAGAGATCGTGATCGCTTTCGTGTATCCATGGAACACTATTTTTGTGAAAAGTAGTTATTTACCTTTGTTTAAGCCCCCAAAAGCCAACTCTTATTTGGCTTCTCCTTTTTCGATTGACATCTGGGGAACTCTTATGCTCATAGACTTTTATTTAATACCCTTCAGTTTGCACCCAATCAGCCCTAACAGAGTCGCTCCCCTGTTAGGCTCTACTCTTGGTGGAGCTGATGTTAGATGTTCAGGATTTAATTTACCCTCTACAGGAGCCCTTCCCGAGCTCCACTCGAGCATCACTGAGTGGTATTTTGGGGATTTTAGTCGAAGAATTTAGTTCACTTTTTTCCCTTTATATTTCTCAGGCATTCTTGGAGGTGTTAAAATCGATGGAAAAGAACACACAAAGTGGAATATATACCCATTGGAATTCAAACCACCCTTTTTTGATACGTACGTTTATAGACATTTCGTGTTGTTGTAAAGTCGTAAGTAAAGTAAAGTAAGTATCATTATTTACCCTTGGATTTTTAGAGTAGCTAGTAGGTAATATCTCCGAGCATTGAACAGAACAACTTTAAGAATCCCAACTGGCCGAAGGCAAACCAGTTGGCTATTTACAAGTGCAGCCAGGAAATTGAACCAGGAACTACAAGGAACAAATTCAACGAGTGGTCCGAAGGTGTCTTGAACCCAGGATCTCGGGATCTAAAGGCAAGCGCCCTAACCACTGGGCTGCGCTGTCTCCTCGCTGAACTGTCGATTCACTGTCTTTCATATGCGATTGGCAAGAAAGAAAGATCACTTGGTGAACGGTAATAGCAAGTAAAGGAGGAAGTTGAGCAGCTTAGAAGAATCCTGAAAAATATTCAGCCTTGAACGACATGGAACGAGATTTGTACCCATGACTGTGAAAGTACCAATGTAATTAGCCACAGCTGTGTTGAGGAAACTCAATACAGGAAGGCGGAGATCACGTTGGGGTCACGCGGGGATCACTTAGGGATCAGGCGGTGATCACTTGGATTGATATTTAGTATGAAGGGAGAAGGGGGTTGAGTTCAAGAAAACCAAATAGAAATCCATTGAAAGGTCAGAGCTAGATTCAAAACGGTTCCGAGAATCTTCATGCATAGAAATCTCACGCCTAATCATTTGGGCACTTCGTTTTCCAAGGAGGAGATAGGAATCTTGCATGCATTTAATTAATTTCAGGCTAAGAAAGCAAGCAGAATGGAGAAAAATAGCCAAAGAAAGTTTGCCATCTGTTCCCGCGCTTTATAAAGGAACCTTTGATATAAATGGTAAGCCTCAAGACACGTTTCTTCACATGAAAGACTGGACCAAAGGCGTGGTCTTTATCAATGGACATAACTTGGGAAGGTACTGGAAAATAGGGCCTCAGGAGACAATGTATCTTCCGTCACCTTGGTTGCGTGAAGGAACTAATGAGGTAAGCTTTTCTATGTGTGCACAGGCACAGGTTTCCAGAGAAAGAAACCATTGGTAGATTATAACATAACAAAAGTAAAGCGCATGCTCTGATTGGTCAATTAACTGTTTACTATTTGCCCATGAGTGAATGGTTATGACCAAAACACTCAAGCGTGTGGTGAGAAAACGGCAATAATGACCTACCAGGGTACCACCAAAAATGCTGAAATTTCTTCGCAGCTTTATGAAAAAAGACCTAGAAATGTCATGTTTTAACCCTTTAGCGGGTATTTTGATCGAGCCACTTACACGGTTATTTGCAAGCCTAAGTGATAGTGAGTGAGAGGCATTCACAGAACTCAAAGGATGTCACAAACTGTCACAAGATGTTTTGGCTATGTTATAAAACAAGTAGTAAACAGTTCAGCATGTGCTATGGAGTTATAGTTGCTGTGGTGAGGTTTTTTGAGTACTTAAGAAGCCAGAGTCCACTCTTCTTTCGTTCTCCTTAAGCAAGGGCTACGGGTCAATAGCCCATGAGGCTATCACCCAACTAGTCGGACAGAAAAGGCATTAATAAAGTTAGCAAATGCAAGTTGAAAATATATTTATTTAGGAATAAAACGAAAGAAAGCGTCACGCTTTTCGCTACTCGAGGACTATTACTAATAGTCCTCTAGTAGTGTAGCCAATCAAAATGCAGCATTTGCATTAGTCCACTAGTTGGGTGATAATAAAACTCGATAGTACACGATAAACCGTTCAATGTGTTCAATGGGCTGTGAATGCTAAATGTTTCGGAACCAACTAGTAGAATAGCTAGCGACGAAGAACAACAAGAACTATGCTTTTTTGATTGGTTCAAAACAAGATTATACTTTGGGAATCTTAGGTCTGTACATTTAGGCAACAAAAGCACTAACAACAACAATACCATGCTGTCAAGATTACGCATTTCCCTTTGCGACTTCATGCCACAACTTCACCACAAATCCGGTGTACCCAACCTTCTTGCAAGGGAGGACGGAAGGGAGGTTCCAACTCGTCCAAGATCAGTCACTTGTTGTAGTGCAATTATACAGCCGTTCAGAAAGAAGGAAACGCCTCTAATTCAAATGCAATTTTAATTTTCAGCTTGTAATCTTCGAACTTGATAAATGTGAAGCTCCAAGAGTATCGTTCGTCAAAGAAGCAAGGACCATAGGAGGAATTGATTACAGATACTAGGATGCACCCACCACAATAAACATAATGATAATAATAATAACAATAATAATAATAATAATAATAATAATAATAATAATAATAATAATAATAATAATAATAATAATACTAATACTACTGCTACTACTACAACTACTACTACTACTACTACTACTACTACTACTACTAATAATAATAATAATAATAATAATAATAATAATGACCTCCTTATTGAAGTGTCAATGGATTTAGCACAAAAGCACTAATTGGGGACACCAACGAAATTAACTCAAATCAATTCAATTGAAATCAAATATTGTTTTTTGTGGAGAAGGGAAAACAGCAGTGCACGGGGAAAAACCTCTCGGAGCAGAGAAGAGAACAAACAAACTCAACCCACATATGACGTCGAGTCTGGGAATCGAACTCGGGCCACATTGGTTGGAGGCGATTGCTCTCACCACTGCACCACCACCTTGTTTAATATTTCTTGGGTTTCACTCACGTGATCAACAGCCATGTTATTCAACGAAAACAAAAGAAAACGTTTGTATAATAAGAGTTCAATTCCCGGACGATTGGATTGGGACACCAGAATGGCCGCCGTTTCATTGTTTGGGGACACCGTTATGGCGGCCGTGACGTCATGTGAAAACCAAGAATAGAGAACTGCGGTGGTATCCATAGGACGTTTGCACGATGACGCCATTTGACTACAAGTACCAGAATTCTTCAGGTTTTGCTTGTCTCATGCTAATTAGAGCTATTGTTATTTTACCCCAAGGGGAATACAACATTTAAATAAGAAAAGAAAAACTAACTGAATTCTGGTAGTTGTAGTTAAATGACGCCATCGTGAAAGTTGCCTATTCAAGGCTGTGCGTGCGTTTTAACTGATTTATTCAGATCGTTTGGGTAGGTAAACCCCAAACATTCAGATTACAGAAATTACTTCGCCTAAAGCGAAGAAAAATGTGTAGAACAAAATAGGTGTCATGTCATGTCATGTCATGTATTCGTACACCATCGGTCCATTTATTGCGCTACATATGCATTATTTATGCATACTCAAGATTACATGACACAACGATGTTTCATCCCTTTCTCCGTGAAAAGAAAATAGAATCAAACGAACAATCACTTTCAATAACTCTATTCGTAGTTAATGATAAATGTCAACAATGTTCAAAAATATAGTTCATCGCATCTCTCTCAGCAGCGATCTCTTAAAGTTCAGTAAGTTACATAATCTGAGAATCTGACAGGTGTTCTCACTTGACGTTTACTGCAACGCCTTTGTGCCGGTGCTGCCGGCTAGACCCTTGCTGGCACAATCTTGTTGTCCTGCGGCTTCCGGAAATTCATTGGTTTCCGGTATGTCCGTTGTTCCTTCGTCTTCATCACTGGGTTGGTCTTGAGATAATGACGTGGTATTAATTTAAACTGTGACGAGTTTCTAGTCACTGACTGTTCACTGTTGGACGCTGTTACCATGCTTCCTTTCTTTTTCTGCACAATGAACGGTGTTGGGTTGTATGGTGTGCTTAGGTGGACGTGCCAACACTGCATCTCCTGGCATTATGGCACTTTCCGATGCATGTGTGCTCTGGATTTTGCATCCTTGTTTACTTGTAGGCATGACTATTGATGTGATTTGTGGCAGTTTAGTCTTAAGATTTTGCTGGTTTAGAGCTTCACTGGGCGACATGTCGGTTGGTGTATGCGGAGTGGCTCTGTAGTGATCTCACCAATTTGTTCATCTCTTGTTTCTAATTTTATTTCTCAACATGCGCACATCTGATGCACTTTTCGAGCGTCTTCATGAAGCATTCCGCTTTTCCATTAGCTCTCGGCCAACAGGGAGTTATTGTCCTGTGGTAAAAACCACAATGTTCTGCATAAGCCAATTACCGCTTTTGACAACATCTGGACATCCTTATCTGGAAAAGATTGCATCGAGCTTGGGGATCACCACTCTACCTGAAGTTAGTATTTCTGCTTCCGGGAACCTACTTTACTCATCAATCACTACCATTAGATATTCTCCAGAAGGTAATGGTCCGCAAAAATCCACGGCTACCTCTTTCCAGGGTGCCTTTGGGAGTCTTGTTGGCTTCGTTGGTTCAAAAGCTCTCTTCCCATGTGTCGTGGCTTGGCATGCCAGGCAACTACATACTTTGGTCTTTACCAGCTTGTCAATCCCAGGGAACCATACTTTTTCTCGAATCAGTTCCTTTGTTTTAACTATGCCTTGATGTCCGATGTGTGCTAAAACAACTGCTCTTGCTTGAAGTGATCTTGGAAATACGATTCTGTTTCTTCTGCGAATGATTCCGTTTTAGATCGATAGTTCTTATTTAACGTTTCTGTACGCTTGAACTCAGTAGTCTGACCAGTCCTCCTCTTCTATGGCTTGAGCCAGGGCTTGTAAGGTCATGTCTTCCTTAGTCTCTACTTTCACTTTGAAAGTCATTGCTTTCGGGATGACGTTTCAGCACACGTAATTGACATAATCGTCTGCATTGAATGTGTGACCACAGAGGGAAAGACGTGCATCCATTTCTTGAAGTCTAGAAAACACAGCATACAAGTTCTTGTCGTGTTCTTCCGGATTTCTCCCATACACAATAATGTCGTCTGACAGCTTCCTGCAGCTTGATTATCCGGATAGAACTTCTTCAATAGCATTCTGTAAATTTTTGACGCGGTAGGCACTCCAAAAATAAGTCATTTGAATCTTCTAAGCACTTTGTGCGTTGTGAAGGTTGTTATGTGTCGGCTTTCGGGATCTAACTCGAACTGGTGACATCCTAACTACAGGTCGAGTTTACTCCGCCAGTTAAGATGGGCTGCGAGTTCAACAAGGGTAGGCGTGGTGTGTTTTTGTCTTTTACCTCTCGCATGTCAACGCATGGTCTTTAAGCATTGATTCCAAATTATGTTGTTCCTTGTTCGTGATGTGGTTGTTCTTTATTTTGATAATACCCAGTTCGTTGGCTGTGTCATAACCTAACAGGTTTTCTGCATTTCCTTGGACCGCAAATACGGTGGCCGTTGTTGTCTTGGTCTGAAACCGAATTCTTGTTTTCATTAGGCCTTTGATATGTGGTGCAACCTTTGATCCATATGGGTATATCTTGCGTCTGGCGCTTGCTAATGCTAAAGGCTTGTCTCTGTTTAAGAGATTGAATGTAGATTCGTAGATCATGTTAACTGTGGCTCCAGAATTTATCATCATGATGATGACTTGTTTCTTTCTAATTTGTACGTCACAAGAGGGAAGACTTGGGCTTCTTTAGGATTTGACTGTGTGTATGTGTTCATTTCCCTTATCCCGAGTACTTGTCCACTTCGCTGTCTTACGTGATATTTTGTACACGATTGTTTCTTGGCTGATTTGTCCTGAAAACATGCGAAAAATGGCCTCTTTCCCCACAGGAATAGCAATTTCAGTCTTTTGCAGGGCATCCATTTTTGTGAGGGAAATTTTGATGAGGATATGTATGGGGATTAGGAGTGTTGCGTGACGACAGCCGAAGCGGGTTCGATAGTATTTTCAGGCAGCAGTACATTTTGCTGACGAAACAAGGAACAATTGAAATTTGTGCACACTTCCTGTGCACAGTTACCGAAAACTCCATTTACCCACTACGCTCATTGCTTTTTTAGTGGTTATCTTATCTATCGCAGTTACATTCTGAATGTTTCCTTTTTAAACCTTGAGACCCTGCAATATTGAGACTCCCCTTTGCTGCGTTCACGAGATGGCTCACGTGATCCTTTGATTTACAGGACTTGATCGTTGATTGATAAATTGTTGAGAGGTATGGAAGGTATCAAGCGCTTCTTGTATTTAAACTAAGCTAGTTAACTGGCAAATGGCAAAATGTTAACACGCGTATTTATTAGGTTACAGCTTTGAAAAATCAGTACATAAAAAAAATCGAACTTAAGAATTAAAGCGCAAAAAACTGAAATATCGAAATTAGAATTTAATTTATTTAATCGTGAGTTAAAGCATTTTAGAGTTAGGGTGGGAAACTGAGTCCTTCCCTCAATGCTTTTAAAAGTGGTTTATGGGCAAATTAATTTAAATGTGCATGCATCCATGCATGGGGGAACGTGGGTATCGAACGACAGAAATTGTACGTGATTTTTCTTTTGTTGGGGCTAAATATTTCGTAATGATTTACTAAAGAGGAGGACAAAATAGGCTTCTTTTCGTATATGTCATACAAGCTGTATAGCTAATTAACCACCTACAACTTCACGGCTGAAACGTTTGCGAGTGCTGAATGCCATATTGCATGTTTCTCTTCGGCTTCTCGCAATTGACTTGGTGAATGACCCCCAGGGTAACCAATCAAAAAGCACTCTGTACTTTGGTGTGTGGCATATGTGAAAAAGGCAACCCCAAATTTTCCAGTTGTTAAGGTATACCTGAATCCTACTTAACAACGTTTTGTTTTTACAAAGTTTTACCGTAACCTGTTAATCACTTTCCAGCAAGAACATATAGGGTGTTTAAGGTACGATTTTTCGCGCATACGACAAACTTATGACATTTTTTTTCTGAAGTACACGACAATCGTAAACGAGTTGTAGGCCTGTCGTAAGCTTGTCGCATGCAGCAAAAATCGTATCGTTTAAATCGGCCCTAAGATGGATTTTTGTTGCCATGGCAACCTATTACGTCACATTATTGGGGCATTTTCACAAGCAACAATCATATGTGGCACCATAGCTGTTTGATGGTACATGGTTCTAGAGCGTTGAAACTGGTAATATGCACCTTCATTCTCCCTCGATCCTAGCGATCGTAGCAACAGGGAAAATACCAGGATACATTGCGTTGTTGACAGCAAAGCATCAGCCCCAAGTTATTCCTCCTTCTCAAAGATCTCGCGAACCCAAAATCGATGGGTGCTTCTTTGTATTTCCCGTCGTCTTCTACGTTGAAGAACATCCATAAATAGGAAGAGACACAAGTCGACGATTCACACTCGCCATGTTGAATTTGACTATTGTAAGTCCGAGCTCCGCACGATCTTCATTCACTTTCCAGCGATCGCAGAGTTATGGAAACCATCAATGACTACAATCCGAATCGCTGAACTATATGTTTCAGCGATTGCAATGATCATATGGCAACCAACCTTTAATTAAATGCGAAATATTTATCGGTATGCGTAGGTTTACGATAAAGAGTTGTCTCTATTAAAAAAACAATGTGCGAAGGTAATAAAAAATTCACCAAAATCTCCATGAGGCAGCATTCTCAAACTTTCCATTTTAACGAATTTCCTTTTAAACTTAACACTTTTTTCCTTTTAAGATGTTCTAAGCGGGAAGTTATGGGAAATCCTGCGTTAAACAACCAATTTGCGGTGCATTTGCCTCTGGGCAGAAATTCTATTTTTTTTCAGCTTTTTGTGTAGTTTTCAGTGTAGAAAACCATACACAAACAAGACAACTTCGTATGTAAAACTCGCATTTCTTTCAAGAAACAAGAATAACATTCTGATCGATAGAACAAGAGATCAAAGGTCAGTTTATGGGTAGAAACGAGAAATTACGTGATAACGTCGGATCCAGTTTTGCTCACGTTTATTTTTGCTCAATGTTTTTCGTTGAGAAGCATGTCTCAGTAAACATGTGAGTGATCCATTCATGAAACAAGTAGTATTTTAATGATAATGCCAGATCAATCTTCAGAAAGCTTCAAAAAGCCTTGATTTTATACCTCCCTCTTCTATCCTCCTGCAGTCGTCACTCGGGAGGGGTGTTATATAAACTAGACTTGCAAAGTGCGTTGGATTCCTGGAGGGATTTGGAAGTAGTTGTATATTTTGTGGAGAATCATTTTGTACCCCTTTCAAGTAATGTTTAAGTAATGAATTGAAGGTAACACACTATTGGTATTTTGACTGTTGTGTTGTTACTGATCGTTTGTGGAGTGCATGTGTTTGTTATACAGAGGATATTACATGGCCGCGCGGAGATACGAAATTTCTCTTCGAGTGTTGAAGTGTGTTTTCATTGGTGTTTACATAATAAAATGCAATATCAGTTTTGTGGGATATCATTCATTATTAAAAACTGGATCATTGGATAATGCAATTCGAGAGTTTTGATTGGCTAAGCCATCATGGGTTATGAGCCATTATACCATGATCTACAAACACGGCAAGCATATGCGTGATTTTTTGGGCCTTTTTATTTTTATTGTAGTCTAGTTTTCAATATTTTGGGGGCGTTTTTAATAAAACAATTATTCCACTCGCGCTTGTTGGATATGAGATGATTATAGCCAACTCGGCGCTACGCGCCTTGTGGGCTATCTATCATCTCATATCCAACGCGTGCACATGGAATAATTGTTAAGTAGACTTTCTTGCTGGATAGCCAAGCAGTAAAGGTCACCCTGTTTAAGGCTAACACAAG
>OX421454.1:15594422-15604422 GCA_949126865.1 Montipora capitata | reverse complement strand
GAGCTCCATGAGAGCATATTTTGTTGACTAAAACGCCGTTCGCGATGCAATGACTTTTGTCGCTATTGCTGGTTAACGAGAATAACGTGCGTGAAGAGAAAAAACTCAACCGTGTCAAATATGCGCAATATTACAACAAACTAAATTTCAGGATCAAACCGTTTCCATGAAGAACCTTTTCCTTGAATAATGAAGCACATTGGCTGTCCCATTTCCAACTATTTTTTTACTGACGACTGTGCAGAGTTGATCACAGATCCACTTAAGTTGTTCCATTTGTTCTCTGTCTTTGCTGAGAATTTTTTATTTGGTTTCAGTGTTCTACATAATAGCACACTTGGTAAAATATTAGAAATACAGCTCACTTTGATTTCGCCTCGACGGGCGACAGATTATTGTTGAAGTCCATTACTCGTCGCTTGTAAGATTCCATCGCCTGTCTTGTTCAGTATCCAATTGACTTGCCATTATTGAGCTTCATAAGGGTATATTTTTTTTGTTCAAAGATCCACTAAAACGCCATTCGCGTTACATGACTTTCGACGCCATTGCCGGTCAAGTTAATCGTTCTACTGTGTCCACCAGAGAAATCTACGCATTTCCCACTACCCGCATATCTATAAACGGTTTAGAAACAAAACTGTTGCAGTTTGCCGATGACACAACAAGTATTCTATCAGATCTGGATTCTGCATCAAGCCTTATTTATATTACTTGAACTGTTTGAGAAAGCGTCTCGACTTAAACTTAACGTGACGAAAACAGAAGCAATGTGGATTGGCTCCTGTCAGAACTGCGAAATTGAACCATTAGGAGTTAAGTGGAAAGCATGCATTAAATTTTTAGGAATCTTTATAACATATGATGTACAACTATTGGTAGAAAAAAATTTTGAGCAGAGGTTGAAAAAAATTAAAAATACAATAAATCTGTGGAAGGCAAGAGGGCTATCGATTCATGGCAAGGTAAACATCATAAAAACACTTCTACTCCCAAAAATGATTTATGCTAGTTCGGTGATATGTACTCCGCCAGATGTCATAAAAAAATTTAACACCCTGGTCTTTCATTTTTTGTGGAATGGGAAAGACAAAGTTACTCGACTCTCGACATACGCACCTTATGATCAAAGGGGCCTTAAAATGTTAGATTATGATACTATGATTAAATCCTTAAGACTAAGTTGGTTAAAAAGAATAGTTGACCCAGAATATTCCAATTTTTGGAAGGTATTCCTAAATTACTTATTACGGAACGAAGGGGGATTATTTTTAATTCAATGTAATTATGACTTTAACCAAATAATACTTCCAAAAACCTTTTATCGTGAACTATTAGAATGGTGGTCACAAGTTAGAGAAATCGAAGATCCGAACAACATTTATAAATACATTTTATGGAATAACAAGGAAACAAAGATTGAGGATAAAAGTGTCTTTTACAAACATTTTTTTGATAATAATATTAAATATACCGCTGATCTGCTTTATGACATGTCAAATATTACATCTTTGAATGTCGTCAGGGGTGCAGGTTTGAAGTGCTCCAACTTTCTAACGTGGACAGGTCTAAGGCAATCAGTTTTGTTGGAACTGCGTTGTAATATGCCCAACTTGAAAGTTATTTTTGATTTGGAAAACTTCAAATGTTGTGATTGTTATTTCTATCTTATAAAGCAAAAATATGAAAAACCAAGTAATTGGAGAAAGTTGAAGGAAGAATTTAATCTAGAAGACAAACAAGTTTCGGAGGCTTTTGTGATGCCACTGAGAGTTGCTAATGAACCTTATTACGCTCCTTTCAGTATAAGATTTTAAATTCAATTTTATATGCAAATGAATTACTTTGTAAAATAGGCTACGTTTCAAATCCAAACTGTTCTTTCTGTCAACAGACTATAGAAACAATACCTCACATTTTATTTACTGTTCCTTTGCTATATCTTTTTGGTAAACTTAAAAGTTGCGAAAGCCTCACGCCAGAACACTGCGATATTATATTACGGTTCTCAGAGGAGAAGATGGACCTACTAAATTATATACTTATTTTAGGAAAATCGTATTTGTGGACATGCCGTTGCAAAGAAATAAAACCATGTTTGATCCACTTCAAAAGAATTTTGATCAATAAATATCAAATCGAAAAATATATCTCTCTGAAATTAAACAACTCAAATTTTTTCAAGGAAAAATGGAAAATGCTCGAGGGAATAAATTTGGCACAGTAATTGAGTCCACAATTATTCAACCATAGTTTATTTACTTAGTCAAACAGTTTCACTTTAATCTCTACTATTCTTACTTTTCTACTTAAAATAACCTTTTGTAAAAAATGATTGTGGATTATCCAAACTCCTTGCCAATTGTTTAAGATCAGCTTTTCTTTACTTTACATTTACCCTTAAGTAGAGATTGCTGTTTAGTTTATTACATTTATATCTTTTGTAAATAGGCAAAAGAAGTTAAATAAAGTTAACGGAAAAAAAATATCACTCACAGCAAATTACAAATTATTGACCATGCTAGGCGTCTTGAGTCACCTCCAGCCAGCGGTGCAAGACGTCGAAGAATATTTTTCATACATGAAGCAGCTACCTGCGAATTTCCGCACCATTCATGCAGACATTGTTTTTGACTGAGTTTAACTTAACCCATTCATGCCTCTAACGCCTTAGGACGCCCCCCACCCACCCTCCTTCCCGGCCCATTGACGAGTAAAATCGTTTGGCGTTAGACCGAGTAAAATGAGGGAGAGTGTCACTCTCACTGAGGAGTCAATGGGTTAAGTAGCTTTTTCTTCTACCTCAACGAACGAGAACCATGTTTTGTTTTCACTGTAAGTCTACCTTTGCTGAAGGTTCCAATTACTGCTCCTGGTAAATCATATATATATCCTCACAGCCGTGCAACCAGCCTTGCAGTATTTTGTTTTTAAGTTTCCCCTAGCCATTTTGAATTGCACCTTAAAAGGAAATACGGTATTAAAATGACTAGGGAAAACTAATCTTGTCCACAGCTGGAGCAGTAATTGGAACCTTAAGAAATGGTAGTCTTACTGTGATAACAAGACATGGTTCTCGTTCGTTGAGGTAGAAGAAAAAGCTACTTAAGCCATTGACCCCTCAGTGAGAGTGACACTTAATAAATTTTAATAATTATTTATCTTTTTATTTAGTTGTTACTATACACTTATGTAAGAAGAAATTTTTCTATTTGTTCTGCCATCTTCTCCCTTAATAGGGTGTGTAAAAGTAAATAATTCAGTTAAATACAGCAATGCCTTTTTCCTGACTATATAGATATTTTCAATTAATAAATGGTGGTCTCCCGACTAGTTAGCTTTTTAGTTATTTTGGGAGACCAGCTACTGTTTGGTTTTTGAATTCACATATTTGTTATTTAGCTAGCTAGTTACCTTTACAGTGCAAATAAACCTTGGTAACGTTGTTCTTGTTGTTGTTGTTGACTACATTGAAATTAATAAAGACATACCGAAACTTAAGAAATATCAGGTATACCGTCCTTATTTTGTAATTTCTCTCGTCATGTTACTTCTTCTGTATTTAACTTTATATAGATTTGCACTTTTCCCCTTTTGTTCTCTTTTCTTTTATATTACATAAATGTAGTAAAATCTGTTGAATGACCTCCCTCGATTAGCTATGCTACCTGCGGGCCGGTCTAAATTGTTATTTAATTTTTCAAAGAAAGATATGAACGTGTTGTTGCTGTTGTTATTAATTATTGTAGAACTCAACCTCGAGCTCTTCGCAAATAGGGAAAAAGTTTGGAGGAGTATCGTCTTCACGTGGTCTACAAATATGGGAATCCCTCCTGGGCGATTTTGTCTTGTTTTCCTTAGCGCTCACGACTCAAAGGACGGCTGTGTCCCTCGATCGATGGTTGTTAGATTCAGATAAATTGTTCAGAAAGGTGGGAAATGATGTTTTAAACCTTCTCTTGGTGTCCAAAGAATTTGCAGCCTTCTTATGGATACGTCCACATTTTTGTTGACGAAAAAAGAGTTGCCTATGGCCTCGAAAAACACGAAGAAGGAGTATTCTGTAATTGTAGGTGGGAAGAAACCTTTGGAGAGCCTCTATCATCAACAGATTTCAATCTTGCCAAGCACGTAGCCTTTATCGATTTCCCCATGATCCTTTTGATCGTATTTTACTCCATCATCCTTATCAAGCTCAAGTTACAAAAGAGACCAGGTCAACCATCGAGGGTTGCTGAGAAACAACGCCAGAAACAAAACAAAAACGTCTTAGAGATGGCCATAGCTATCGTGCTAGGATTGCTTCTTTGCAGGTTTCCCTGGATAATCATCGACCTGATTGAACGAACTGCCGGCGACACATTGCCCTGCGGTTTTTTCATCTATACCGAAATTCTCGATTTTTTATCCGTCTCATATTGCGTTGTCAATCCTTGCATCTGTTTCGTCTTCAGCAGAAACTACCGTGAAGGCCTCAAGAGATTCCTCAAGTGTGGTGGCTTCTGAATCTTGCCCGTAAACCAGCGCCGCATCAGACAAACAGGAACTTGGTCCTTGTCAGTTTTGTGTGACATCGCTAATTAAAGTTCTGTCAATAAACTGTATTGGGAGTTTTAAGCTGAGAAGCGATGCACGACGTTTGCAGTAATGTCTGCTCGTTCTGAAGCCCGCTTATCATACGTAGAAGAGAGAATCGTGTTACTGCGTTCTGTTGGTTTTAACAACATTTTTTGTTTGAACGTTCAGGCTTAGATTAACCGCCAAACATTAAGAACATGCTAAGAACATAACCAGGATGAGAGTCAGTTAAGAACGTGATTATTTTGTTCATTTGTTTTTTGTTTTTGTGAGTAGTATATACAATGGTAAAGGAAATGTAAAGCTGGAGTCCAACAGGACAAATCAAATACATAGGGACGATTTTTTGACATATTTACAACGTGGTTTTCGTGTTGCATGATACACCAAAGAACAACCCTTTTCGTAGTCGAACTTAGTATACCACACAAGTTTAAGAACATGTTAAGAACGTTTTCAAGCTCAAATCACAAAAACCTCAGACCCAATATTACACGTTCTTACAAAAAAAGGGTGTAGTTAATTTAAGCAAGACGAGAAAGTGCTTGGGCACTAGACCTTCTGTACAGATCTGTACAGTTGAACATTTGCAAATCCTGTGGACCGGACAATGTAACATCTCGTGTGTTGAAGGAGTGTGCAAATTCGATTTCTTCTCCTATTTGTACCTTGTTCAACAGCCAACTCGGCAGTGGTTGTTTTCCAAAAACGTGGAAGTGTCTTATTTGGTTTCAGTTTTTAAGTCCTACGACAAGGAAATGGTTGAAAAATATAGAGGGATATCATTTTTGTGTATTGTCTCCCAAGGCCTTGAAAAGTGCATTTTTTATGTGTTTTCCCCTTCTTCCAGCCGAAGCTTTACCATCTGCAAGACGGCTTTGTAAAAGGACCCTCGCTTGAGTACATAAATGAATAAAAATAAATTGTTCTTACTCCAAGTGAGAGATTATTGCTGGGAAAAGCAATGATGAAAAAATGTGTTCAGTCCTTCATATTATGAAGAGTAACTGGTTCCGACACTATCACATGTCCCAGTTAATGAAGCAGCTTAGACCGTTGTGGATTATTTACAATATATTATATTTACAATAAAAAACGTTCAGGTATTACAGATAAAGAAATATTAACTCGCATTTCTCATTTGTCGTTGTTTGGGGTTAATATTTCTTTTCTTCGTAAGATGAAATCTACTAATCATAAAACTACAAACCTTTCCTTTAACCCTGAATTCATACAATTTTCCATTACAGAGGGAGATGTAGAAATTTTTTAAAAAATAAATAAAAAATAAATTAAAAAGTAGTCGACGATTTTTACATTTTAAACTGAAAGAAGTTTCTAGTTCTAAAGAAAATAAAATAGAAGACTACAGTAAGTTATTTTACTTCGCAATACTTCGCAAATGAAAGAACGGCTACCAGAAGGAACCAGGTGAATATAATGTTCTACGCGGCGACAATTTTGACAACTTAAGTTATTAGCTTGTGTTGACGCAGCTCAAGATATCAAACATGATTTTATATCTGGTTCGGCTTAAAATGTTGTTTTTTTAGTAATTGTTAGACGACTTTCTTACATTGTTTTGCTAAGCCACTGTGTCAGGAAAAAGCTATTTTATGGTGCCTTATGAAACGACCATTGCTTTAGAAACGGCTCTAAATATTCTGACGTAATAAGTTACATGGCAACAGGAGAGCCATCTAAAACATCCCATATTTTATCTTTAAAGTGGCTGGAACCAGTTTCGGCATTTTTGAGAGACTTTTATAAGAAGGGTTATAACTATACTGTATCACGTAACAGCGATGTTATGGTAAGCATCAATTACTGCTTAACAAAATGCGCCCACTATTGTGGTGTAATAGATTACCATGGCAACATGAAAGCTCTCTAAATCACCGTATATTTCGTCTTTACTTGACTATATCTTAAAAATGATCTCGGGGACTCCAATTTTCTATTGTCGAATAGTAATTAGCAATCTGAGATAGAACTATCGGCAAAGTTCATGGGAGCTGATTTAGAGCTAACTTAAATAATAAGAAGGTCACCTTAAGTACTTATATCTAAAAATGACCACAAACGAACTCCACATAGACCTTTATCGCTGGCAGGTGATTAAACTCTTAAAGTTTGGAAAACTGAGGTTCTTTAACAGTCAATTGTTGCTGATTGCGAGGTTGTAAAGTTTGAGAGGGTAGTCAGTGTAAAATTTATATTGGTTTGGTTTGTGATACTGTCTTTAGTAGAAACCCAATCCAAAATTGCGGCATTGTTGATATTTTTGGTCATCAGTTTGAAATTTTCCAAGAGCAAGGTGACGTCTTTTTCTTCTTCTTCTTCTTCTTCTTCTTCTTCTTCTTCTTCTTCTTCTCCTTCAGCAGCCTGTTGGTCGACACCATAAAAGGTACACGGCAAGATAATAAACATTTAAAGTAATGACGACGAGTACGGCAACGACAATGCCACAAAGCAAGATTCTTAAGCCCTGGCCAAACTATCGAAGAAAGTGGGATTCAGCCCTCCAATTTTGCTCGATGCAGCATTGTTCGACCGTTTGGCCACCTATGTTGGAAGATGTTCTTCCAACATTTTTTGTTCGATTAAGTGTTGTCTCTGGAAGCGGCCTATTGTCTGGCGAAAATGTCGAAGCTTTAGATCACGTGACATCGAAGGTGCACACTGAGAGGTCAAAATGGCGGAGTGCGTGGGCGGAGAGGTCAGCGATTTTTCGCTAGCGTAAATAGAACTAAGAAGACGACATAGACGATGAAAGTGTAATAAAATTCTCTCAGTATGATCGAGAGAACCATAAATTCAGATGTCGAGTTAGAAGAAGTCGAAAACCAGCTTGATTCTGTTTGGAATGAAGTAAGGTTTCTTTTAGCTTAATTATTGCCTTCGTAACAGTCATTTAAAGTTATTAGTACCGATTAATTAAAGTTAATAATAGAGTCAGTTATTTTAACGAAGTTAAACTTGGACTTTCAACAACTATTTATCACGCCTGACCTTTCAAGAAGTGTGGTGCTTCCAGTAGATAGGAGAAACCAACAGCTCGCTCGGTACAAGCAACCGTTTACACGACTTGGAACGCACTTTTGTCATCATCGGCTAAACTTTTTCATTAATCGATCCTATAAATTACTTACTGAACTGAAAAGAAATAATCAGTGCTTCCTGGAGAGTTGTACATCGATACAGTGTGAGATAAAAAAGTATTACGTTTTTAGATGTTTTTGTTGTAAATATAAGATTTAACTTGAAAGCTTTAGCATAATTACATCATAAGGCTTATTATAGTTCAATGTATTTTCAGATGAAATGTTATTCGTTTGGCTAAATTATAGGAATCAGGGCCACTTACATATACAGTGTGTAAATTAAAGGAAGGAAAGAGATTTCCGTCTGTCTCAGGTATGTTTGTCCAGGTTGCTAGCAAAACTACTGCCATTAATTACCATAAATAACCGTTCCTCACTGTATCTACAGCAGGGATACAATTCTATTCTTTGCTTGGCCTTGGTGCTCACACTGCATTACAATGCACACAGGTACAATTTAGATTTTATTTACCTAACCATTAGCTTAATACAAAGTCAGAAACAGCTTTGATAGTTTTCTGTTATCATCATCATTATTATTATTATTATTATTATTATTATCATTATTATTGTTATTGTTATTATTATTATTATTACTTTGATTCCATAGGCTCTGAACTTGTTATTTGCAATTTTCTTAGATAATATTTACTTCCCCCCCCCCCCCTAAATTTATTCATGTTTTCATTGGTTTGGTTAGTGTTATTTTTTTTTTACGTTTTTGATTAATTTACACTTAATGGGATTTTTTTTTCGTGGATCCATCCAAAAGAACGGATAATTTATATACACCTAATGGGATTTTTTCCTGTTACCATCCAGAAGAACGAATGCTTATACTCCTGCAGTGCACCCTGCATCACAAGCAACACAATCTCACTTGGGCTTCCATTTCCTTCTGGGCAATTGCCCCTCCTTTGGCTTCCTAATCCCCATTTCCTAGTAGTATTTTATTTCATTTGGCATTTTCTTGTCATACTGGTTCCCAGACCTAATCCTTCTCATGTCTCATGCCCAGATCATCTGTACAATTTAGTTCGCGTTTAAATTGTTTTGTGTCAAGGAAGGCTGACGTTGACTGGAGATTTTGCAAATTTTTGGAGAGAAGGGAAATTTTGGCAGCTTTTTTTTGCATGTAAGTAACCAGTTATCCTTTTTTTCTTTATTTTTATCTACAATTTAGCCTCAGAAGTCATATCATACTCCTGGTAAATGTGTTTTTGGTAGATGTTATTTCCATTTTTGCTTAATTGGCTTCGCAATTTTGGCCGCGTCAGTCTGTCCCTGGTTTTAGTTGCTGGCTTTTCTCCTAGGTTGCCGCTTGTCGCTCTTTTCTTTTTCCTTTCTTTACTCGGAACGAGGGGTCGGGTAGAGGTCCGGCGCTGGACTAGAAACCCCCTTGCTCGGTTGCGCTCTACCCCTGAAGATTCGCAGCCATTTACAAGCCTAATGGTGTCGCAGTCAGCTTGTCTTTATCCTTGGGATATTGGATTTGCCTCGTGGAACCCGTGTTTCATGTTTATTGGGGTTTCTTTAGTTTTTCCATAAATTTTTAAAAGAACGAGGATTTTAGTGTAAAGATTTTTCATATTTATTATTACTATTTTAAGAATGAATAATTTTCAAGGTGAAATATTTGTTTATCCCTGCTACTCGATTTAGTTTCTCGTGCACGTACTATCTGGCTGTTTCTGAAATAAAAGTTTTTAATTTAACACAGTTTGTTTCATTTGTTATTAACCTTATGTTGCGGTTTAGAGTTTGCTTTGTGAATTTCTCCCCCTCATTTTACAGACTAACCCTAACGTTTGTCTGTGATTTTTCCTCAACTCACTATCCACACACGCAAAACTCATCCCCCCCCCCCCCCCCCTCCGCTCCCAAACTACCTGCTGACTAGTGAATGTTTTAGTTAGTGGAGAGGAACCCCTTCTTGTAAGAAGGATTATATTGTCAACACCATTAAGGAAGCCCTAAAGGTTGCTAGTGAAACTGCCATTACTACTAAATAACCGATCCCGAATTTCATGATCAGCAAGATTGGAAAGGCCAGTACACAACTGAAGTTCTTGAACATCTGACGACAGTGTAAAAACCCTTGAAAATCTGACTGAACGCTTGTGTGTTAGGTAAATGGGGTGCTTCTCAGGGAGAAACAAGCTATATAATGAAACACTAAACCCTAGGCTTGAATCTACTATTAACTGGCACCAGTGTTACACAATCTAAATGGGTAATACCCATATAATCTAACTTTAGATCAGTGGATGCAAGCCATCTCAGATGATCATCCGAGTCATCCAACCATGCATGCACCG
>OX421454.1:15576922-15586922 GCA_949126865.1 Montipora capitata | reverse complement strand
TAGACCAGCGCATTAGACAAGCATAAAGGTACACTTGTTTTTTCTGCATCGCTAATTTAAGTTCTGACGGTTACGAAACTGTATTGCTTACTCCTCTTATCTACATTCCCGTGGAAGTTGTAAACTTGTATCGATATTCCTGGCTCATCAGTGGCGTCCTCGGCAATGCCTTGTGTAAGCTGATTAAATTCTCACTGGAGGTGTCCCTCATTGTGTCCGTATTGAGCCTGGTTCTGATAGCAGTAGGCCGATTAGAAGCTGTGGTATGTCCCCTCCGTTCGCCATTGATCAGTTCGAAAAGGTGTCCCTTGTTTATTCTCGCCACATGGATCATTGCGACAGCAGCCAATTCACCACTCCTGTTTGCCTATCGCTGCGAAAGACACGAAGAAGGAGTATTCTGTAATTTTAGGTGGGAAGAAACCTTTGGAGAGCCTTTATCATCAACAGATTTCAATCTTGGCAACCACGTAGCCTTTTTCAAGTTCCCCTTGATCCTTTTGATCGTATTATACTCCACCATCCTTATCAAGCTCAAGTTACAAAAGAGACCAGGTCAACAAATGAGTGTTGCTGGGAAACAACGCCAGAAACAAAACAAAAACGTCTTAGAGATGGCCATAGCTATCGTGCTAGGATTGCTTCTTTGCAGGTTTCCCTGCGGGATAATCATCGACCTGATTGAACGAACTGCCGGCGACACATTGCCCTGCGGTTTTTTCATCTATACCGAAATTCTCGATTTTTTGTCCGTCTCATATTGCGTTGTCAATCCTTGCATCTGTTTCGTATTCATCAGAAACTACCGTGAAGGCCTCAAGAGATTGCTCAAGTATGGTGGCTTCTGAATCTTGCCCGTAGACCAGCGCCGCTTCAGACAAACAGGAACTGGGTCCTTGTCAGTTTTGTGTGACATCGCTAATTTAAGTTCTGTCAATAAACTGTATTGGGAATTTTAAGTTGAGAAGCGATGCACGACGTTTGCAGTAATGTCTGCTCGTTCTGAAGCCCGCTTATAATACTTAGAACAGAGAATCGTGTTACTGCATTCTGTTGGTTTTAACAACCTTAAGAACGTGATTATTTTGTTCATTTGTTTTTTGTTTTTGTGAGAAGTATATACAATGGTAAAGCAAATGTAAAGCTGGAGTCCAACAGGAGAAATCAAATACATAGGGACGATTTTTTGACATATTTACAACGTGGTTTTCTTGTTGCATGATACACCAAAGAACAACCCTTTTTGTAGTCGAACTTAGTATACCACACAAGTTTAAGAACATGTTAAGCATTACCAGAATTTTAAGACAAAATGGCGGACGCCCAGACTCGACCCAGACCTTCCGCTCTCTAAGAATGGCCGCCGATCGTTATAGAGAAATGTATGGAGAAAATTGAAGAAGTGGAAATTTCAGATCTAAAGTGGCATACACGACATTTGCCGACCTCTAAATGTAAAGTGTACGTACCATATCATTACTTACGGTAGTTTAGGTCTCTCGCAAGTTCGCCAACGTGCCGCAAACAACACATTTTACGAACGGCTGTTACAGTTCCTTGAGCTCTCTAATTCTTTCAAAAAAGCTCAGAGGTGCCTACCTTCCCTCCACATTTTAGAACATTTCGTTGATGTGAATCCTTGGTGCCGACCTCTCTAATCGTCGATCGATGTTCAAACTTTAAAACGTGATAAAAATCAGCCTTTATCCATTCCCCAAATTGCCGCCCAAATTGCGATAAAAGAGGTAAAAATACATCCATTTCTGCGATAAAAGCGGTACAAAACGCACCACTGCGCTTATTATTACTTGTGAAAAGTAGGGTTTCTGTCTCCAGTTTGTTACGTTTTGATCGCCATCTTTACAGGTGGGTACTTCATATATGATTATTATTATACAGAATATCGCTGGCTAAGTGTACTGTGGGCCCTGATTTTTTTAAATTATTTTTACTCTGCCAAGTCACACGCATGAAACGAAGTTGTTTCTTCTCTCTAAAATCGTCATTCGAACAGGAGCCCAGACTCTAGTTTCCCCTTTTTCATTCTCCCTTGTATTGACAACCTCAAAAAAGAAATTAAATTGATTCATATCCTTTGAGAGTGTGTTATTTCAGTCCTTGTTTTTTCTATGTACTGCTTTCTTTATGCCGCCATCTTGATAATTTGAAACCGCGTGCCAAATACTTCGAGGGCGAAAAAAGCCGATTTCTGGTAATGGAACGTTTTCAAGCTCAAATCACAAAAACCTCAGACCCAATATTACACCTTCTTACAAAAAAAGAGTGTAGTTAATTTAAGCAAGACGAAAAAGTGCTTGGGCACTAGACCTTCTGTACAGATCTGTACAGTTGAACATTTGCAAATCCTGTGGACCGGACAATGTAACATCTCGTCTGTTGAAGGAGTGTGCAAATTCGATTTCTTCTCCTATTTGCACCTTGTTCAACAGACAACTCGGCAGTGGTTGTTTTCCAAAAATGTGGAAGGTGTTTCAGTTTTCAAGTCCTACGACAAGGAAATGGTTGAAAAATATAGAGGGATATCATTTTTGCGTATTGTCTCCAAAGGCCTTGAAAAGTGCATTTTTTATGTGTTTTCACCTTCTTCCAGCCGAAGCTTTACCATCTGCAAGACGGCTTTGTAAAAGGACCCTCCCTTGAGTACATAAATAAATAAAAATAAATCGTTCTTACTCTAAGTGAGAGATTATTGCTGGGAAAAGCAATGATGAAAAAATGTGTTCAGTTAATTAAGCAGCTTAGACCGTTGTGGATTATTTACAATATATTATATTTACAATAAAAAACATTCAGGTATTACATATAAAGAAATATTAACTCGCATTTCTCATTTGTCGTTGTTTGGGGTTAATATTTCTTTTCTTCGTAAGATGAAATCTACTAATCATAAAACTACAAACCTTTCCTTTAACCCTGAATTCAAACAATTTTCCATTACAGAGGGAGATGTAGAAATTTTTTTCCGAGTGTAGAGGAACTCTTTTAATTGCTGTTTTTGTGGATTTCCATTCTTACAAATGTTTCATGAAGTTTTTTTCAACGGTAAAAACGTTGATCAAAAGGATAAGTCCGTATGCCCTGTCATGTAACGAACAAAAATAGCTGATAGCCAAAACCGGGTGTCCGCCAAAAGGTAGAAGTATGAAATTTTTGAAAACAGCTGTTAGTTAATGTTTATTAAAGAAATTTTGAATTTCCCACGGATTGTTTAAATAAATTAAAAAGTAGTCGACGATTTTTACATTTTAAACTGAAAGAAGTTTCTAGTTAAAAAAAAAATTTATGTTAAGAAGAATACAGTAAGTTATTTTACTTCGCAATACTTCGCAAATGAAAGAACGGCTACCAGAAGGAACCGGGTGAATACAATGTTCTACCGAAGCAGCGACAACTTTGACAACTTAAGTTATTAGCTTGTGTTGACGCAGCTCAAGATATCAAACATGATTTTACATCTGGTTCGGCTTAAAATGTTGTTTTTTTAGTAATTGTTTGACGACTTTCTTACATTGTTTTGGACAGGGCAACTGTCGTAAACCGACGCATACCAACAAATATGTAGCTCATTTTACTGGCTGAAACCCGTTTCGACGTGCTCAGCCACTGTGTCAGGAAAAAGTTATTTTATGGTGCCCTATGAAACGACCATTGCTTTAAAAACGGCTCTAAATATTGTGACGTAATAAGTGACCATGGCAACAGGAGAGCCATCTAAAACATCCCATATTTTATCTTATAAAGTGGCTGGAACTAGTTTCGACATTTTTGAGAGACCCTTATTAGCAGGGTTACAACTATACTGTATTACGTAACAGCGATGTTATGGTACCATGTGAAGCATCAATTACTGCCCACTATTGTGGTGTACTAGGTTACCATGGCAACATGAAAGCCTTCTAAAACACCCTATATTTCGTCTTTACTTGACTATATCTTAAAAATTATCTCGGGGACCCCAATTTTCTATTGTCGAATAGCAATTAACAATCTGAGATAGAACTATCGGCAAAGTTCACGGGAGCTGATTTAGAGCTAACTTAAATAATAAGAAGGTCACCTTAAGTACTTATATCTCAAAATGACCACAAACGCACTCCACATAGACCTTTATGGCTAGAAGGTGATTAAACTCTTAAAGTTTGGAAAACTGAGATTCTTTAACAGCCAATTGTTGCTGATTGCGAGGTTGTAAAGTTTGAGAGGGTAGTCAGTGTAAAATTTATATTGGTTTGGTTTGTGATACTGTCTTTAGTAGCAATCCAATCAAAAATTGCGGCATTGTTGATATTTTTGGTCATGAGTTTGAAATTCTCCAAGAGCAAGGTGACGTCTTTTTTCTTCTTCTTCTTCTTCTTCTTCTTCTTCTTCTTCTTCTTCTTCTTCTTTTCTTCTTCAGCAGCCTGTTGGTCGACACCATAAAGGTACATGGCTTCTTCTTCTTCTTTTCTTCTTCAGCAGCCTGTTGGTCGACACCATAAAGGTACATGGCAAGAAAATAGGGAGATAAAGTAATGACGACGAGTACGGCAACGACAATGCCAAACTATCGAACAAAGTGGGATTCAGCCCTCCAACTTTGCTCGATGCAGCATTGTTCGACCGTTTGGCCACCTCTGTGGGAAGATGTTCTTCCAACATTTTTTGTTCGATTAAGTGTTGTATAGTTTTTGCTTTCGATCATAGTCCCTTCAACGAAGTGTCTGGAAGCGGCCTATTGTCTGGCGAAAATGTCGAGGCTTTAGATCACGTGACATCGAAGGTGCACACTGAGAGGTCAAAATGGCGGAGTGCATGGGCGGAGAGTTCAGCGATTTTTTGCTAGCGGAAATAGAACTAAGAAGATGACATAGACGATGAAAGTGTAATAAAATTCTCTCAGTATGATCGAGAGAACCATAAATTCAGATGTCGATTTAGAAGAAGTGGAAAACCAGCTTGATTCTGTTTGGAATGAAGTAAGGTTTCTTTTAGCTTAATTGTTGCTTTCGTAACAGTACTAAGTTAGTACCGATTAATTAAAGTTAATAATAGAGTCAGTTATTTTAACGAAGTTAAACTTGGACTTTCAACAACTATTTATCACGCCTGACCTTTCAAGAAGTGTGGTGCTTCCAGTAGATAGGAGAAACCAACAGCTCGCTCGGTACAAGCAACCGTTTACACGACTTGGAACGCACTTTTGTCATCATCGGCTAAACTTTTTCATTAATCGATCCTATAAATTACTTACTAAACTGAAAAGAAATAATCAGTGCTTCCTGGAGAGTTGTACATCGATACAGTGTGAGATAAAAAAGTATTACGTTTTTAGATATAAGATTTAACTTGAAAGCTTTAGCATAATTACATCATAAGGCTTATTATAGTTCAATGTATTTTCAGATGAAATGTTATTCGTTTGGCTAAATTATGGGAATCAGGGCCACTTACATATACAGTGTGTAAATTAAAGGAAGGAAAGAGATTTCTGTCTGTCTCAGGTATGTTTGTCCAGGTTGCTAGTAAAACTGCTGCCATTAATTACCATAAATAACCGTTCCTCACTGTATCTACAGCAGGGATACAATTCTATTCTTTGCTTGGCCTTGGTGCTCACACTGCATTACAATGTACACAGGTACAATTTAGATTTTATTTACCTAACCATTAGCTTAATACAAAGTCAGAAACAGCTTTGATAGTTTTCTGTTATCATCATCATCATTATTATTATTATTATTATTATTATTATTATTACTTTGATTCCATAGGCTCTGAACTTGTTATTTGCAATTTTCTTAGATAATATTTACTTCCCCCCCCCCCCCTAAATTTATTCATGTACTCATTGGTTTGGTTAGTGTTATTTTTTTTTTACGTTTTTGATTAATTTACACTTAATGGGATTTTTTTTTCGTGGATCCATCCAAAAGAACGGATGATTTATATACACTTGATGGGAATTTTTTCCTGGTACCATCCAGAAGAACGAATGCTTATACTCCTGCAGTGCACCCTGCATCACAAGCAACACAATCTCACTTGGGCTTCCATTTCCTTCTGGGCAATTGCCCCTCCTTTGGCTTCCTAATCCCCATTTCCTAGTAGTATTTTATTGCATTTGGCATTTTCTTGTCATACTGGTTCCCAGACCTAATCCTTCTCATGTCTCATGCCCAGGTCATCTGTACAATTTAGTTCGCGTTTAAATTGTTTTGTGTCAAGGAAGGCTGACGTTGACTGGAGATTTTGCAAATTTTTGGAGAGAAGGGAAATTTTGGCAGCTTTTTTTTGCATGTAAGTAACCAGATATCCTTTTTTCTTTATTTTTATCTACAATTTAGCTTCAGAAGTCATATCATACTCCTGGTAAATGTGTCTCTGGTAGATGTTATTTCCATTTTTGCTTAATTGGCTTCGCAGTTTTGGCCGCGTCAGTCTGTCCCTGGTTTTAGTTGCTGGTTTTTCTCCTAGGTTGCCGCTTGTTGCTCTTTTCTTTTTCCTTTCTTGACTCGGAACGAGGGGGTCGGGTAGAGGTCCGGCGCTGGACTAGAAACCCCCTTGCTCGGTTGCGCTCTACCCCTGAAGATTCGCAGCCATTTACAAGCCTAATGGTGTCGCAGTCAGCTTGTCTTTATCCTTGGGATATTGGATTTGCTTCGTGGAACCTGTGTTTCATGTTCATTGGGGTTACTTTAGTTTTTCCATATATTTTTTTAAGAACGAGGATTTTAGTGTAAAGATTTTTCATATTTATTATTACTATTTTAAGAATGAATAATTTTCAAGGTGAAATATTTTTTTATCCCTCCTACTCGATTTAGTTTCTCGTGCACGTACTATCTGGCTGTTTCTGAAATTAAAGTTTTTAATTTAACACAGTTTGTTTCATTTGTTATTAACCCTGTGTTGCGGTTTAGAGTTTGCTTTGTGAATTTCTCCCCCTCATTTTACAGACTAACCCTAACGTTTGTCTGTGATTTTTCCTCAACTCACTATCCACTCACGCAAAACTCCCCCCCCCCCCCCAAACTACCTGCTGACTAGTGAATGTTTTTGTTAGTGGAGAGGAACCCCTTCTTGTAAGAAGGATTCTATTGTCAAGACCATTAAGGAAGCCAAAAAGGTTGCTAGTGAAACTGCTGCCATTACTATGAAATAACCGATCCCGAATTTCATGATCAGCAAGATTGGAAAGGCCAGTACACAACTGAAGTTCTTGAACATCTGACAACAGTGTAAAAACCCTTGAAAATCTGACTGAACGCTTGTGTGTTAGGTAAATGGGGTGCTTGTCAGGGAGAAACAAGCTATATAATGAAACACTAAACCCTAGGCTTGAATCTACTATTAACTGGCACCAGTGTTACACAATCTAAATGGGTAATACCCATATAATCTAACTTTAGATCAGTGGGTGCAAGCCATCTCAGATGATCATCCGAGTCATCCAACCATGCATGCACCGTGTTTAGGACTAAGCACCCATTTTGAATAGTGCTGATAAACTGTGTTTAAGTCTAAACGCCCATTCTAAGTATGCACCCATCTTAAATCGATTAGCTTTCAACTGATTGGTAATGGGTGTCTATTAAAATGTTATAAAAATTCCCCTTCATTCAGCAGCGTGCTTCGATGGTGTGGTGGTTATCGATGATTCCTTACGCGTGGCTAACGGACTAGGTTTAACCTTTTTGTCAACCATGTCCGCCGATCATCTTAAACAAAAATGTCCTTTTTTTTCCCCTTATTTTTCCTTTAATTTTTCCTGACGAGAAAATTTCTAAGTATCGGGTAAACTTTATGTAATTGCAGTGAAAGAGGAAACGCATATTTAATGAGTTGCTTGGATGACTCGGATGATCATCTGAGATGGCTTGCACCCACTGATCTAAATTTAGATTATATGGGTATTACCTATTTAGATTGTGTAACACGGCTGCTTTGGCAGATGGTGGACACCATCAAACATTATAAGAGCTACAGAACTGTTATCCCCTTGTGTTGATCTAGACCACCCGCTCAGCTTAAGGCTATCAATACGCCTTATGAAGTCACTAAAATTTTTAAAATAAAGTGTGCAGACTGAAGAAGATGCATCCTTTACTTCACCATCAACATTTAGGCTAACATATTTACGAGAAGGCAAATCGCTGCTTTGTTGACTTGAACGGCTTTTAGTTGGTAAATTGAGAGTTGGAATCGCACCAGTTTGGAGATTTTTCCATGTTTCACCTAAAAACAATTACAAATAAAAATAAAAATATAGAACCAATATTGAGTATGAAAAGTTCTTTTTGATTCAAAATTGTAAAATAATAGTGCACTTAGTTTCACGGTAATTATAAAGCTTGCTCACGTTTTAATACGTCGACTTTCTCGGCAATCTCAAATATTGCGGCTTCAAAACTTATCCATGGAATGATTGTAGTCGAGGTATAAAAGTGGAAACCACACAAATACTTACGAATTTCGATGTCTTCTGGCTTAAAATGCCTCTTGCAAATGTGGACATCCCCTTCCTCAATTTGTTTTCGGAAACTTGCGTCGACAACTCTGTCTCTCTGAGGCAGGGAAAAGGTTAAAAATACCAAACCCCGGTACTTTGGATTTCGTGACACGCCACAACCAAATATTGGAAAGTTTGCTCCGGGCATACTTTTGTTAGTAGCTTTCACTGACAGCTGCAAGCGTGCACCTTCGATGTCACGTGAGAGACAGAGACTGGGCCGTTTCCAGACACTTCGTTGGAGGGACTATGTTTTGATCAAACATAACGCCCATTACGACTCAAGAATGTTGCAGTGTTTTGCCGCTTTTAAAACAAAGTTGTGTCCTGAATCGAGTCACGTTCGAATCGCTTTTTGATGAACACCGAGAATTGAAAAACCTTGATCAGCGAGTGTGAAGCAAGGCCATGTCTGTGGGCACTTTTAGCTCCTTAATCATGATCGCTCTGTTTGAGATGTCTGGTTCAGAAGCGTTTTTAAAAATCGATCCGTGCTCATTCTTATCATCTCCAAAACGGGGATGTATCTTTCAGTGAACATAGACGTTCTCTTAAACATTCTTGGTTTTTCCTCGCTTGAACCCGTCATTTCCTTCCTCAAACAACTCCAGTAGCATAAACACTATGAGCGTATTTCGTTTCAGTGCTTTCGCCATATCTTGGCGCCAACTTGAACTTGAATCAGTTTCGTCAAGCAATGTGGGATACTGTTTTGCCACTACCTCAACATTTACATCCAACAATGTTGCATTTGGGATGCAACTTTGTTCGATAGTTTGGCCAGGGCTTTAGCCGACTACGTTTACACTAGAGCAAACGCTTCTGGAATCGTCAGGAATCCGGAACGTTTTAGTATCGTTTTCACTTTGGTGTTCACACAAAAAACACGAATACGGGAGGAAAAGTTCCCAGATTAGTTACGAAACCGGGACGTTATGAATCCGGAATCCAACTGGAAACTTTCTATCCAAATACTTTGACTCCGAAACATCTCGTCCGTGTAAACGGGTTATCCCACTAATCCTGATAGTCTAAGCGAGCTCGCGATCATCCTGTGATTGCTTTTGCACAAAGATGGTGGCCGGGTTAATTTGTAAATATGCACTGACTATTGTTGACGGCGCCACGCAAACCATTTGAAAGACACCGAACCACTACTGGCCGAGGGAGTTTAGAGGGAAGCTCTACTAAAACAAGAAAATAAATTTAAGGACGTTCGCGCCAAAATCTTCCTACGGTGAGATTTTCTTCATTTCTCGCCTAGAGTTAGGTCATAAAGTACTTACTCCAAAAATGAAAAAAAAAATGGGGGTCACCGACTTTGTTTCGGAGAAAATGGCAGTGGAAAAATGCCTTAATTTCGAGAAATCGGTCATAATAGCGAGATGTAGCCTCATCTGCTCATCCATCGAAAATCATAAAAATAAACTGTTGGAGTGAAAGTTTCCGTGCATAGGTTTTTAGGAGTGAGATTTTTAGATAATTGTACGC
>OX421454.1:15566922-15571922 GCA_949126865.1 Montipora capitata | reverse complement strand
ATCACAAAATCGAAAGTGACATGGCCGGCGCCGGCGCCGTGATTAAGTTACCGCGGCATGTTTACTCGCCAAACAGTGAAGCATCTGTGTCAAATGATGGCAAGATACCGGGTTTTTTTAAGTTTTTTTTTCTGTCAAGTGTTATAAAGTTTGACAATGAAATGAGCGAAGTCAAAACAAAGATCACAATCGCCCAACTCTTGTTTATGCAAAGTCAAAATGTACTCTCCAAGACGCGTTCGACGTTATTTATCACCAGGTAATTTCATCATTTTGGAAATGGCAGCTACTTTATTATTCATCTGCGTCACAATTTTTCACTGATTTTGGGGCTCATTTTGTTGAAACTCAAGCACGCTTCCAACAGGGCTGTGAACCCTTCCTGCTTACAGAGCAATACTAAAAAACTTCTCCCATATCACATTTCAACCTTAAGCTCGGAAATTCAATACACAACATGATATTATAATTCACAAAGGCAGAAACTACCACAGAATCCTTTTCCAGCGAAAAATTTATTGAAACAAACAACATATTTGCTCTTAGAGGCGAAAACCTCTTCCTATTTCATTGCGTGCGTGAAGGCAAGAAACTCAATCGTGTCAAATTACCATATACTTCAGGTAAATACAGCTCACTTTGATTTCGGCTCGACGCGCGATAGATTGTTGTCGAAGTCCATTACTCGTCGCTTGTAAGATTCCACCGCCTGTATATCCAATTGACTTGCCATTATTGAGCTTCATAAGGGTATATTTTGTTCAAAGATCCACTAAAACGCCATTCGCGTTACATGACTTTCGACGCCATTGCCGGTTAAGTTAATCATTCTACTATGTCCACAGAGAAATCTACGCATTTCCCACTACCCTCTCGATCCTAAGAAAATACGCGCAGAAGACTCTATGCACAATGCCACCACTTAGCAGGGGAATGACAGGCAAGACTTTTACCGACACGGAAAAAAATAAAAAAACGACGAAATAAACGCAGATTCCTACTGGGTTTGCCATATTGGCAACCCAGTAATCAGTGTAAATAAACGAATGAAGGGGTAGTTTCTAAAGAAACTGTGGTGCTGCGTCGGTGGGGAAGTAGTATACAAAAATTTGGTTTTATCAACGGAGTTGATAATGTAAATTGGCCACCGTACAGAGATTCTAAAAGCTGACGTTTCGAGCGTTAGCCCTTCGTCAGAGCGAATCCGCGGATTCGCTCTGACGAAGGGCTAACGCTCGAAACGTCAGCTTTTAGAATCTCTGTACGGTGGCCAATTTACATTATCAACTCCGTTGATAAAACCAAATTAGTGAAAATAAACACCGAGGCTAAACTCTAATTGTCGGATCGTCCAAAACATTCTCTATTCGCCAAATAGAACGAATCGGTCAAATAGACAAGCTTCAACCCGGGTCCCAGAATATCGTGAAATATTTCTAAGTGTCGTTAGTGAAATGCGAATGTCAGATAGAAAACTCTACTTGTCGGATCGTCCAAAACATTCTCTATTCGCCAAATAGAACGAATCGGTCAAATAGACAAGCTTCAACCCTGGTCCCAGAATATCGTGAAATATTTCTAAGTGTCGCTAATGAGATGCAAATGTCAGATGGAAACCTCTATTTGTCGGATCGTCCAAAACATTCTCCATTCGCCAAATAGAACAAATCGGTCAAGTAGACAAGCTTCCACCCGGGTCCCAGACTATCGTGGAATATTTCTAAGTGTCGCTAATGAAATGCAAATGTCAGATGGAAACCTCTATTTGTCGGATCGTCCAAAACATTCTCCATTCGCCAAATAGAACGAATCGGTCAAATAGACAAGCTTCAACCGGGGTCCCAGAATATCGTGAAATATTTCTAAGTGTCGCTAATGAGATGCAAATGTCAGATGGAAAACTCTATTTGTCGGATCGTCCAAAACATTCTCTATTCGCCAAATAGAACGAATCGGTCAAATAAAACTTTTATTTTCTCCGATAGAATCTAGTTGACAGTATTGGACAACCATCCGGTAAAGAAATGTAAAACTGTGGTCTAACAGGACAATTAATTTAAATAGTTAGGCCGTTTTTTAACATTAACAATGTGGTTTCCTTATTACATAATACACTGAAGAACAACTCAGTTTGTAGTCGAACTTTTTCAAGTTGAAATCGCAATACCATTATTAATCATAAAACTACAAACATTTCTAATAAACCTGAATTCATATAAATTTCCCATTACAGAGGCAGTAGTAGCTTTTTTTCCCCGAGTGGAGAAACCTTTTAGTTGTTGTTTGTACAGTAAGTTGAGGATTTCCATTTTTTACAAATGTTTCATGAAACGGTTTTCATGTCGGCGATTAACTACGCTGTTCAGACAAATTTGGAAAAAGCTGAAGCCATAAGGTTTCTTCCTCGAATAGAGAAATTTGAGAGTTTTCTTTGATGTTCAACAGGACATTTAGAGCTGCATGATTTTCAATTTAAGGATTGTTTTAAATGATAGTCGACGACTTCAGTTCGGAAATGAAAAGCCGCCTACCAGAAAAAAACAGGTGAATGGAATATTTTACCGAAGTGACGACAACTTTGACAACTTAAGTTAGCTTGTGTTGTCGCGGCTCAAGATATCAAACATGGTTTCAACATCTGCCTAAGCTTAAAATGCTCTATTTTGGTGACATTTTTGCTTTTGTCTTACATTGTTTTTGATATAGAAAACTGTTTCTCGTCAGGAAACTACAGAAGCTTGAAAGTGTCATCCGACATCCTACACCCGAGATCCGACATCCGACAAGTAAAGGTAAAAGAAAAGTAAAACTGTAGTCTAACAGGATAATTAACATGTACAATATGTACATGTACAAATTTACGAAAGTTAAGAACGTTTTCAAGCTCAAATCACTAGAAAGCCTGGCACTCAAAATTAAACGTTGTCACACAAAAGAGTGTCGTTAATTTAAGAAAGATGAAAAAGTGCTTTACGCACTTGAAATTCAGTACAGATCGATCATTGTTCTTATTCCAAGTGAGAAAAAAAGTGCTGGGAAAAAAATGAGGAAAAAATGTGCATGTTATGCAAAGTAACTGGTCCCGACACCAGCGAAGTTAATGAAGCAACTTAAACCGTTGTGGATTCTTTTTGGACTTTTTAACCACCCTTTGGTTGTCAGATGGCCATTCACAAGTTTCTTTAGTTTTGTTGGTTGTAATCAGTGAACACTGAATCTGAATTTTGCCTAAATTCAACTGACTAAAATAAATGGATTAAAAAAGGGAGCTGCAGATTTAATTGCAAGTAAAAATTGACTTTTCAGTTTTTGTCGGCAATTGATGAATTAACTTCCAGCGCTTGGCCATGGATTTAAATCAAGGAAACAGTCACAGAAAATAAAATTTCTTCGCTCTTCAGTTAAGGATTGCGGCAATAAAAAGTTCCCGCGTGTTCTCTTTGGCTGTGACAAACAGAATATGTGAGCATCCGATACCTAAAAATTAGAGTCAAATGGCATGGTAAGAAGCAAGCTGATTTTCTTTCTCTGAAAATCCCTGTAAACTCATTTGCGAGTACATTGTGCTCTTAGAAAACCAAAGCCCTCTTAAGAAAATCATACTGCCTCCATAGGACTCTTCTTTTATAAGAACGTTCAGGATGACGTTAAGCAAAATATTTTGAACATGATACTCAGGCTGAGGGTCAGTTAAGAACGTGTTTATTTTGCTCGATTCTCTTTTGCTTTTGTGAGTAGTATAAATAAAGGTAAAGGAAATGTACAACTGTAGTCTAACAGGAGAATGACCTACATTAAAAGTATGGTTTCCTTATTGCATGATGCAGTGAAGAACAACTCAGTTTGTAGTCGAACACAACTTACTTACTTCCAAACTTTGGAGTTTAAGGTATTTAATAAAACAGTTATTCCATTCGCGCTTGTTGGATATGAGACTGGTTATAGCCAACTCATATCCAACGCGCGCTCATGGAATAATTGTTAAGTGTCCTGCTATAAATAGTTTCTTTAAAACCCAAAACTTCTTTCAGTTCAAAATGTAAAAATGTAAAAATCGTCCATTAGTAAAAATTATCGCTTGTAGCCCGTATTACAAACGAAGAGAATTCTTAGCTTTTGTTCGAATAAATTCTTCGGCCACTTCAGTTCCACCAAAAACAACTGATCCAGCTACTCTGGCAAAACCAAAAAGAAAAAAACCTTCGCCGGTGAAGTGAATTTTTTTTTCAAAAGATTAGAAAAGGGCATCTTCTGACAGCAAACTCACTAAGACTGTAATGCATCCTACTATTTTTACAGGCCTTTTCGAAGGCATTAATTGATTAGGTTGCAAAAGAAAATTGTAAAAGAGAATTTTACATCTGTCCTAATTGAAAATATAACTAACTACGTAAATTTAAAATGCATATATATATTTCGCGAGTTACATATGGTTTAGTTGGGAGAGCATTGTAACATTGATTTTCTTCCATTTCCTTCGGTGACAATTTTCTAAACTTTGGCATTACATGACATCTTCTGAAGGCCAAAAAAGGAAGGGTTACAAAGGTAGTTTCGTCGCTTTCAGAGAATTCGTGTTTTTAGCTCCATTTAAAAAATTGTCTTACAAAATTTCTTGATCAATAGGCAGACGAAAGGCATAAACAGTAATTACAGCTCTTCGAATTGGAAGAAATTTCACCGAAGAAAAGTGGAGATATTTCACGTGAAAAATTCGCTTTTTTTCTATCGCATAACACACGTCACAGAATATGAATTCGCCAAGATTGACATTTGAGCATGCGTGAAATCCCCAACCACGTGCAAGCGCGCGCGCGTATTTAATGTTTACGTGAGCTAACAAATCAAATGAATTTGGAACCAGAGCTTTATGTCTTTGAAGTAGCAAAATTAATGTATGCTGTTAATGCTTAACAAGCACCGCCGAATATTAAAAGATCTTTTTTGTGGAACAGTAAGTATACATACAATTATTCTACTCGTTTATGATCAACATCTCA
>OX421454.1:15554422-15559422 GCA_949126865.1 Montipora capitata | reverse complement strand
CCCTTATTTTGAGCAAACTTGGCGCAGACAAAACATTGTTTTGGTTGTGCTAGCGTGACTGGAATTGTCAAGAATGTTCTCGGAACGTCGCTCGTTTGCAACCTCGCCTTTTTGTTGCACGCTGGCCAAAGAACACTGCATTGTTCGAGCAAAAAAAAGTACAATGCAAAACTAAGTTACAACATGGTATAGCTTGTGTTTTAGTTTTTAGAATTTAATCAAAGTGGTGCTTTCATCACGAAATCTTGGTTGCGTACAAGTAAACTGTTAAAAAATAGAAACAATTGCTAAAAAATTCAAAATTTTCTGGTCACTTCAAGTACATTAAAAAGTAGTCGACGATTTTTACATTTTAAACTGAAAGAAGTTTCTAGTTCTAAATAAAATAAAAGACTACAGTAAGTTATTTTACTTCGCAATACTTCGCAAATGAAAGAACGGCTACCAGAAGGAACCAGGTGAATATAATGTTCTACGCGGCGACAATTTTGACAACTTAAGTTATTAGCTTGTGTTGACGCAGCTCAAGATATCAAACATGATTTTACATCTGGTTCGGCTTAAAATGTTGTTTTTTTAGTAATTGTTAGACGACTTTCTTACATTGTTTTGCTAAGCCACTGTGTCAGGAAAAAGCTATTTTATGGTGCCTTATGAAACGACCATTGCTTTAGAAACGGCTCTAAATATTGTGACGTAATAAGTTACATGGCAACAGGAGAGCCATCTAAAACATCCCATATTTTATCTTTAAAGTGGCTGGAACCAGTTTCGGCATTTTTGAGAGACTTTTATAAGAAGGGTTATAACTATACTGTATCACGTAACAGCGATGTTATGGTAAGCATCAATTACTGCTTAACAAAATGCGCCCACTATTGTGGTGTAATAGATTACCATGGCAACATGAAAGCTCTCTAAATCACCTTATATTTCGTCTTTACTTGACTATATCTTAAAAATGATCTCGGGGACTCCAATTTTCTATTGTCGAATAGTAATTAGCAATCTGAGATAGAACTATCGGCAAAGTTCATGGGAGCTGATTTAGAGCTAACTTAAATAATAAGAAGGTCACCTTAAGTACTTATATCTAAAAATGACCACAAACGAACTCCACATAGACCTTTATCGCTGGCAGGTGATTAAACTCTTAAAGTTTGGAAAACTGAGGTTCTTTAACAGTCAATTGTTGCTGATTGCGAGGTTGTAAAGTTTGAGAGGGTAGTCACTGTAAAATTTATATTTGTTTGGTTTGTGATACTGTCTTTAGTAGCAATCCAATCAAAAATTGCGGCATTGTTGATATTTTTGGTCATGAGTTTGAAATTCTCCAAGAGCAAGGTGACGTCTTTCTTCTTCTTCTTCTTCTTCTTCTTCTTCTTCTTCTTCTTCTTATTCTTCTTCTTCTTCTTCTTCTTCTTCTTCTTCTTATTCTTCTTCTTCTTCTTCTTCTTCTTCTTCAGCAGCCTGTTGGTCGACACCATAAAGGTACATGGCAAGAAAATAGGGAGATAAAGTAATGACGACAAGTACGGCAACGACAATGCCAAACTATCGAAAAAAGTGGGATTCAGCCCTCCAACTTTGCTCGATGCAGCATTGTTCGACCGTTTGGCCACCTATGTTGGAAGATGTTCTTCCAACATTTTTTGTTCGATTAAGTGTTGTATAGTTTTTGCTTTTGATCATAGTCCCTTCAACGAAGTGTCTGGAAGCGGCCTATTGTCTGGCGAAAATGTCGAGGCTTTAGATCACGTGACATCGAAGGTGCACACTGAGAGGTCAAAATGGCGGAGTGCATGGGCGGAGAGTTCAGCGATTTTTTGCTAGCGGAAATAGAACTAAGAAGATGACATAGACGATGAAAGTGTAATAAAATTCTCTCAGTATGATCGAGAGAACCATAAATTCAGATGTCGAGTTAGAAGAAGTCGAAAACCAGCTTGATTCTGTTTGGAATGAAGTAAGGTTTCTTTTAGCTTAATTATTGCCTTCGTAACAGTTATTTAAAGTTATTAGTACCGATTAATTAAAGTTAATAATAGAGTCAGTTATTTTAACGAAGTTAAACTTGGACTTTCAACAACTATTTATCACGCCTGACCTTTCAAGAAGTGTGGTGCTTCCAGTAGATAGGAGAAACCAACAGCTCGCTCGGTACAAGCAACCGTTTACACGACTTGGAACGCACTTTTGTCATCATCGGCTAAACTTTTTCATTAATCGATCCTATAAATTACTTACTGAACTGAAAAGAAATAATCAGTGCTTCCTGGAGAGTTGTACATCGATACAGTGTGAGATAAAAAAGTATTACGTTTTTAGATGTTTTTGTTGTAAATATAAGATTTAACTTGAAAGCTTTAGCATAATTACATCATAAGGCTTATTATAGTTCAATGTATTTTCAGATGAAATGTTATTCGTTTGGCTAAATTATAGGAATCAGGGCCACTTACATATACAGTGTGTAAATTAAAGGAAGGAAAGAGATTTCCGTCTGTCTCAGGTATGTTTGTCCAGGTTGCTAGCAAAACTGCTGCCATTAATTACCATAAATAACCGTTCCTCACTGTATCTACAGCAGGGATACAATTCTATTCTTTGCTTGGCCTTGGTGCTCACACTGCATTACAATGCACACAGGTACAATTTAGATTTTATTTACCTAACCATTAGCTTAATACAAAGTCAGAAACAGCTTTGATAGTTTTCTGTTATCATCATCATCATTATTATTATTATTATCATTATTATTGTTATTGTTGTTATTATTATTATTACTTTGATTCCATAGGCTCTGAACTTGTTATTTGCAATTTTCTTAGATAATATTTACTTCCCACCCCCCCTAAATTTATTCATGTACTCATTGGTTTGGTTAGTGTTATTTTTTTTTTACGTTTTTGATTAATTTACACTTAATGGGATTTTTTTTTCGTGGATCCATCCAAAAGAACGGATAATTTATGTACACCTAATGGGATTTTTTCCTGTTACCATCCAGAAGAACGAATGCTTATACTCCTGCAGTGCACCCTGCATCACAAGCAACACAATCTCACTTGGGCTTCCATTTCCTTCTGGGCAATTGCCCCTCCTTTGGCTTCCTAATCCCCATTTCCTAGTAGTATTTTATTGCATTTGGCATTTTCTTGTCATACTGGTTCCCAGACGTAATCCTTCTCATGTCTCATGCCCAGATCATCTGTACAATTTAGTTCGCGTTTAAATTGTTTTGTGTCAAGGAAGGCTGACGTTGACTGGAGATTTTGCAAATTTTTGGAGAGAAGGGAAATTTTGGCAGCTTTTTTTTGCATGTAAGTAACCAGTTATCCTTTTTTTCTTTATTTTTATCTACAATTTAGCCTCAGAAGTCATATCATACTCCTGGTAAATGTGTTTTTGGTAGATGTTATTTCCATTTTTGCTTAATTGGCTTCCCAGGTTTGGCCGCGTCAGTCTGTCCCTGGTTTTAGTTGCTGGTTTTTCTCCTAGGTTGCCGCTTGTTGCTCTTTTCTTTTTCCTTTCTTTACTCGGAACGAGGGGTCGGGTAGAGGTCCGGCGCTGGACTTGAAACCCCCTTGCTCGGTTGCGCTCTACCCCTGAAGATTCGCAGCCATTTACAAGCCTAATGGTGTCGCAGTCAGCTTGTCTTTATCCTTAGGATATTGGATTTGCTTCGTGGAACCTGTGTTTCATGTTTATTGGGGTTTCTTTAGTTTTTCCATAAATTTTTTTAAGAACGAGGGTTTTAGTGTAAAGATTTTTCATATTTATTATTATTACTATTTTAAGAATGAATAATTTTCAAGGTCAAATATTTGTTTATCCCTCCTACTCGATTTAGTTTCTCGTGCACGTACTATCTGGCTGTTTCTGAAATAAAAGTTTTCAATTTAACACAGTTTGTTTCATTTGTTATTAACCTTTTGTTGCGGTTTAGAGTTTGCTTTGTGAATTTCTCCCCCTCATTTTACAGACTAACCCTAACGTTTGTCTGTGATTTTTCCTCAACTCACTATCCACACACGCAAAACTCATCCCCCCCCCCCCGCTCCCAAACTACCTGCTGACTAGTGAATGTTTTAGTTAGTGGAGAGGAACCCCTTCTTGTAAGAAGGATTATATTGTCAACACCATTAAGGAAGGCCTAAAGGTTGCTAGTGAAACTGCCATTACTACTAAATAACCGATCCCGAATTTCATGATCAGCAAGATTGGAAAGGCCAGTACACAACTGAAGTTCTTGAACATCTGACGACAGTGTAAAAACCCTTGAAAATCTGACTGAACGCTTGTGTGTTAGGTAAATGGGGTGCTTGTCAGGGAGAAACAAGCTATATAATGAAACACTAAACCCTAGGCTTGAATCTACTATTAACTGGCACCAGTGTTACACAATCTAAATGGGTAATACCCATATAATCTAACTTTAGATCAGTGGGTGCAAGCCATCTCAGATGATCATCCGAGTCATCCAACCATGCATGCACCGTGTTTAGGTCTAAGCACCCATTTTGAATAGTGCTGACAAACTGTGTTTAAGTCTAAACGCCCATTCTAAGTATGCACCCATCTTAAATCGATTAGCTTTCAACTGATTGGTAATGGGTATCTATTTAAATATTATAAAAATTCCTAAACACGGCGCATGCATGGTTGGATGACTCGGATGATCATCTGAGATGGCTTGCACCCACTGATCTAAATTTAGATTATATGGGTATTACCTATTTAGATTGTGTAACACGGCTGCTTTGGCAGATGGTGGACACCATAAACATTGTAAGAGCTACAGAACTGTTATCCCCTTGTGTTGATCTAGACCACCCGCTCAGCTTAAGGCTATCAATACGCCTTCTGAAGTCACTAAAATTTTTAAAATAAAGTGTGCAGACTGAAGAAGATGCATCCTTTACTTCACCATCAACATTTAGGCGAACATATTTACGAGAAGGCAAATCGCTGCTTTGTTGACTTGAACGGCTTTTAGT
>OX421454.1:15529422-15546922 GCA_949126865.1 Montipora capitata | reverse complement strand
ATTAATCATAAAACTACAAACATTTCTAATAAACCTGAATTCATATAAATTTCCCATTACAGAGGCAGTAGTAGCTTTTTTTCACCGAGTGGAGAAAGCTTTTAGTTGTTGTTTGTACAGTAAGTTGAGGATTTCCATTTTTACAAATGTTTCATGAAACGGTTTTCATGTCGGCGATTAACTACACTGTTCAGACAATTTTGGAAAAAGCTGAAGCCATAAGGTCTCTTCCTCGAATAGAGAAATTTGAGAGTTTTCTTTGATGTTCAACAGGACATTTAGAGCTGCATGATTTTCAATTTAAAAATTGTTTTAAAAGATGGTCGACGACTTCAGTTCGGAAATGAAAAGCCGCCTACCAGAAAAAACCAGGTGAATGGAATATTTTACCGAAGTGACGACAACTTTGACAGCCTAAGTTAGCTTGTGTTGTCGCGGCTCAAGATATCAAACATGGTTTCAACATCTGCCTAAGCTTAAAAGGCTCTATTTTGGTGACATTTTTGCTTTTGTCTTACATTGTTTTTGATATAGAAAACTGTTTCCCGTCAGGAAACTACATCCGACAAGTAAAGGTAAAAGAAAAGTAAAACTGTAGTCTAACAGGATAATTAACATGTACAATATATGTACATGTACAAATTCGCGAACGTTACGAACGTTTTCAAGCTCAAATCACTAAAAAGCCTGGCACTCAAAATTAAACGTTGTCACACAAAAGAGTGTCGTTAATTTAAGAAAAATGAAAAAGTGCTTTAGGCACTAGAAATTCAGTACAGATCGATCATTGCTCTTATTCCAAGTGAGAAAAAAGTGCTTGGAAAAAAATGAGGAAAAAATGTGCATGTTATGCAAAGTAACTGGTCCCGACACCAGCGAAGTTAATGAAGCAACTTAAACCGTTGTGGATTCTTTTTGGACTTTTTAACCACCCTTTGGTTGTCAGATGGTCATTCACAAGTTTCTTTAGTTTTGTTGGTTGTAATCAGTGAACACTGAATCTGAATTTTGCCTAAATTCAACTGACTAAAATAAATGGATTAAAAAAGGGAGCTGCAGATTTAATTGCAAGTAAAAATCGACTTTTCAGTTTTTGTCGGCAATTGAAGAATTAACTTCCAGCGCTTGGCCATGGTTTAAATCAAGGAAACAGTCACAGAAAATAAAATTTCTTCGCTCTTCAGTTAAGGATTGCGGCAATAACAAGTTCCAGCGTGTTCTCTTTGGCTATGACAAGCAGAATATGTGAGCATCCGATACCTAAAAATTAGAGTCAAATGGCATGGTAAGAAGCAAGATGATTTTCTTTCTCTGAAAATCCCTGTAAACTCATTTGCGAGTACATTAAGCTCTTAGAAAAGTATTTAATGAAACAGTTATTCCATTCGCGCTTGTTGGATATGAGACTGGTTATAGCCAACTCGGCGCTACGCGCCTCGTTGGCTATTTACCATCTGCCTCATGTTTCACCTGAAAACAATTACAAATAAAAATAAAAATATAGAACCACTAAGTATGAAAAGTTCTTTTTGATTCAAAATTGTGAAATAATAGTGCACTTAGTTTCACGGTAATTATAAAGCTTGCTCACGTTTTAATACGTCGACTTTCTCGGCAATCTCAAATATTGCGGCTTCAAAACTTATCCATAGAATGATTATAGTCGAGGTATAAAAGTGGAAACCACACAAATACTTACGAATTTCGATGTCTTCTGGCTTAAAATGCCTCTTGCAAATGTGGACATCCCCTTCCTCAATTTGTTTTCGGAAACATGCGTCGACAACTCTGTCTCTCTGAAGCAGGGGGAAGGTTAAAAATACCAAACCCCGGTACTTTGGATTTCGTGACACGCCACAACCAAATATTGGAAAGTTTGCTATGGGCATACTTTAATTTGTTAGTAGCTTTCACTGACAGCTGCAAGCGTGCACCTTCGATGTCACGTGAGAGACAGAGACTGGGCCGTTTCCAGACACTTCGTTGGAGGGACTATGTTTTGATCAAACATAAGGCCCATTACGACTCAAGAATGTTGCAGTGTTTTGCCGCTTTTAAAACAAAGTTGTGTCCTGAATCGAGTCACGTTTGTGCCGCTAGCCAATCACGAATCGCTTTTTAATGAACAGCCAGAATTAAAAAACCTTGATCAGCGAGTGTGAAGCAAGACCATGTCTGTGGGTACTTTTAGCTCCTTAATCATGATCGCTCTGTTTGAGATGTCTGGTTCAGAAGCGTTTTTAAAAATTGATCCTTGCTCATTCTCATCATCTCCTAAACGCGGATGTATCTTTCAGTGAACATAGACGTTCTCTTAAACATTCTTGGTTTTTCCTCGCTTGAACCCGTCATTTCCTTCCTCAAACAACTCCAGTAGCATAAACACTATGAGCGTATTTCGTTTCAGTGCTTTCGCCATATCTTGGCGCCAACTTGAACTTGAATCAGTTTCGTCAAGCAATGTGGGATACTGTTTTGCCACTACCTCAACATTTACATCCAACAATGTTGCATTTGGGATGCAACTTTGTTCGATAGTTTGGCCAGGGCTTTAGCCGACTACGTTTACACTAGAGCAAACGCTTCTGGAATCGTCAGGAATCCGGAACGTTTTAGTATCGTTTTCACTTTGGTGTTCACACAAAAAACACGAATACGGGAGGAAAAGTTCCCAGATTAGTTACGAAACCGGGACGTTATGAATCCGGAATCCAACTGGAAACTTTCTATCCAAATACTTTGACTCCGAAACATCTCGTCCGTGTAAACGGGTTATCCCACTAATCCTGATAGTCTAAGCGAGCTCGCGATCATCCTGTGATTGCTTTTGCACAAAGATGGTGGCCGGGTTAATTTGTAAATATGCACTGACTATTGTTGACGGCGCCACGCAAACCATTTGAAAGACACCGAACCACTACTGGCCTCAAGAAATGCCGCTGCACGAGGGAGTTTAGTGGGAACCTCTACTAAAACAAGAAAATAAATTTAAGGACGTTCGCGCCAAAATCTTCCTACGGTGAAATTTTCTTCATTTCTCGCCTAGAGTTAGGTCATAAAGTACTTACTCCAAAAATGAAAAAAAAATGGGGGTCACCGACTTTGTTTCGGAGAAAATGGCAGTGGAAAAATGCCTTAATTTCGAGAAATCGGTCATAATAACGAGATGTAGCCTCATCTGCTCATCCATCGAAAATCATAAAAATAAACTGTTGGAGTGAAAGTTTCTGTGCATAGGTTTTTAGGAGTGAGATTTTTAGATAATTGTATGCCGCTAGGGATGTGGTAAACAGTAGAGTTCATCCTCGACGAGCGTTTTCGTAAGCTCTATCTGTTGCAACCACTACCAGAATTCGATGGCACAAGGAAAGAAAATGTTAAAAAAGATAACTTCTTATCGAGAGAATTTTTTCATTTCATCATATTTTGTAGATAGTAAGTAAAGTAAGTGATTCATCATTTAAAAAATAGGGGTCACCGATGATCTGAACGAGTAAAATCGATGTGATTTTGCAAAGCTCTTGGAAAATTTCGTTTGTCACGCTTTTGCGTGACCTGTCGGGCAAGGACTGGAACCCAAGAAAGGCTCGATTGTTGAAGAAATGAAAGGTTTTTACCGAAAAAAACACCTTCCTTGAGCATAGCAACGAAGTTTTAAGCAGGGGTCATCTTCATTTGGTTGGTGTTTTGTATAATATCTCTCCATTGCCGTAATGCTCATCCTCTGGAGTCTGTTTTTTTTTTAAATTTAATCGCTGATTGTTTCCACGCAGGTCCGCACTATTTAAGCGGACGAGGACGAAAATACTGCTCAATTTTCACGAAAGTAAAGGAAAAGAACTTTACAAACATGCATTCACTTTGAACTTAAGTTCGTAGGGTAATAAAAACATTAAAAAGAAACAGCCCCATTAAATTTACGCAACGGTTCGTCCTCGAGTTTTCCAAACTTTCAGCCACTAGTCTACTCGATCAGCTACCTTTTCCAGAGCTTTTCCATCCTCCCGTTCACTTCCATTTGAAGTTTAATGATGATTCGGGAATAAATATGCCATTCTTTTGCCGGCCTGGAATTTTTTCCTGGGCGTTTTTGTCGAAAACAAAAAAAAAAAAATCAAAACAAAACACGGACCTTTGAAATGGTTGAAAATTCTTCAAGTTGACTCCGGTGGTGAGTTTATGAGAGCTTTTTAAAAATTGATGGAAAATTACAAGACGTTTTTTCGCCGTGGGCGCAATGAATTTTACCGAGATCAGGCTATCAATGAATATTTTAACCGGTCACTAGGCGAGCGTCTGTCAATATGGAGTTTAAAAACGACAAAGGCGACAGTAACGAGAACGCCACAAAACAAGAATATCATTGGTTAAAGGAGGAGAATTATCGTGCTGCTCGATCGTGCGGCATGTATTTGACTGAGCTCATATTTTTGAGGTAATCAATACCTTTCCTTTTGGACGTTTATCACTGTCAATCGTGCAACAGAACTATTAAGCTGACGTAATCAAACATATGAGCCCACCTTTGACGATAGTATGATAATTAGCTCAAACAACTGATAACTGCTGTTCATTTCACGTAGCGGCGTTAGTAAGTCCAAACCATTAATTCAATTGTCAATAATTTTCTTTCCATGACACAAGTTAAAAGCCATCACTTTTGGTATAGGTAAAACAACACTTGCTTGTGACAGACAACGAGAAGATGTAGAGGATTAATCACTGGAAGAAGCAGGACAACAGCCACTGAACATGAATACAACATCAAATGAATCCGCTAGCTGTTCCATCCACAGGAATCCCACTGCATACAAAATTGGCGCATTCTTCGCTTACTGCCTCATCTTTGTTGTTTCGTTGGTGGGAAATTCCTTTATAGGAATAATTGTTTACAAAACGAAGACCTTAAGGAAATCAATCAACCTTTTGATAGTCAATATGGCCATGTCTGACCTGCTTATTCCGCTTATCGTCATCCCTGTGGAAGTTGTAAACTTGTATCGATATTACTGGCTTAAACGTGGTGTCCTCGGCAATTCCTTGTGTAAGCTGATTTATTTCTCATACGAGGTGTCTGTCATTGTGTCCGTCCTGAGCCTGATTCTGATAGCAGTGAGTCGATTTAAAGCTGTGGTGTTTCCGCTCCGTTCACCATTGATCAGTTCGAGACAGTGTCCCTTGTTTATTCTCGCCACATGGATCATTGCGACAGCAACCAATTCGCCATTCCTGTTTGCCTATGTCCTCGGGAAACACGAAGGAAGAGTACTCTGTCATTTCAAGTGGGAAGAGACCTTTGGAGTGTCCTTCTCATTAAACCTCTCTCTTGCCTATTACATCGCCTTTTTCGATTTCCCCATGATCCTTCTGATCATGTTATACTCGATCATCCTTATCAAGCTCAAGTTACAAAAGAGGCCAGGTCAACAATCGACTGTTGCTGAGAAACAACGCCAGAAACAAAACAGAAATGCGTTCAAGATGGCCATAGCTGTCTTGCTAGGGTTGTTTCTTTGCAGGTTGCCCTGGACAATTATTGACCGGATAGAACTGAATGCCGGTGGCGTACTGCCGTGTGGTTTTTTCATCTATAACGATGTTTTTTATTTTTTGTCCCTCTTATATTGTGCGGTCAATCCTTGTATCTGTTTCGTCTTCAGCAGAAACTATCGTAAAGGATTCAAGAGATTGCTGAAGGGTTTCATTTTTGATCCTTCCATGATTTCGTAATGTACACCTTGCCTGTAGACCAGCGCATTAGACAAGCATAAAGGTACACTTGTTTTTTCTGCATCGCTAATTTAAGTTCTGACGGTTACTAAACTGTATTGCTTACTCCTCTTATCTACATTCCCGTGGAAGTTGTAAACTTGTATCGATATTCCTGGCTCATCAGTGGCGTCCTCGACAATGCCTTGTGTAAGCTGATTAAATTCTCACTGGAGGTGTCCCTCATTGTGTCCGTATTGAGCCTGGTTCTGATAGCAGTAGGCCGATTAGAAGCTGTGGTATGTCCCCTCCGTTCGCCATTGATCAGTTCGAAAAGGTGTCCCTTGTTTATTCTCGCCACATGGATCATTGCGACAGCAGCCAATTCACCACTCCTGTTTGCCTATGGCTGCGAAAGACACGAAGAAGGAGTATTCTGTAATTTTAGGTGGGAAGAAACCTTTGGAGAGCCTTTATCATCAACAGATTTCAATTTTGGCAACCACGTAGCCTTTTCAAGTTCCCCTTGATCCTTTTGATCGTATTATACTCCACCATCCTTATCAAGCTCAAGTTACAAAAGAGACCAGGTCAACAAATGAGTGTTGCTGGGAAACAACGCCAGAAACAAAACAAAAACGTCTTAGAGATGGCCATAGCTATCGTGCTAGGATTGCTTCTTTGCAGGTTTCCCTGGATAATCATCGACCTGATTGAACGAACTGCTGGCGACACATTGGCCTGCGGTTTTTTCATCTATACCGAAATTCTCGATTTTTTGTCCGTCTCATATTGCGTTGTCAATCCTTGCATCTGTTTCGTATTCATCAGAAACTACCGTGAAGGCCTCAAGAGATTGCTCAAGTATGGTGGCTTCTGAATCTTGCCCGTAGACCAGCGCCGCTTCACTGAGACAAACAGGAACTGGGTCCTTGTCAGTTTTGTGTGACATCGCTAATTAAAGTTCCGTCAATAAACTGTGTTGGGAGTTTTAAGCTGAGAAGCGATGCACGACGTTTGCAGTAATATCTGCTCGTTCTGAAGCCCGCTTATAATACTTAGAACAGAGAATCGTGTTGCTGCATTCTGTTGGTTTTAACAACCTTAAGAACGTGATTATTTTGTTCATTTGTTTTTTGTTTTTGTGAGAAGTATATACAATGGTAAAGCAAATGTAAAGCTGGAGTCCAACAGGACAAATCAAATACATAGGGACGATTTTTTGACATATTTACAACGTGGTTTTCTTGTTGCATGATACACCAAAGAACAACCCTTTTTGTAGTCGAACTTAGTATACCACACAAGTTTAAGAACATGTTAAGCATTACCAGAAATTTAAGACAAAATGGCGGACGCCCAGACTCGACCCAGACCTTCCGCTCTCTAAGAATGGCCGCCGATCGTTATAGAGAAATGTATGGAGAAAATTGAAGAAGTGGAAATTTCAGATCTAAAGTGGCATACACGACATTTGCCGACCTCTAAATGTAACGTGTACGTACCATATCATTATTTACGGTAGTTTAGGTCTCTCGCAAGTTCGCCAACGTGCCGCAAACAACACATTTTACGAACGGCTGTTACAGTTCCTTGAGCTCTCTAATTCTTTCAAAAAAGCTCAGAGGTGCCTACCTTCCCTCCACATTTTAGAACATTTCGTTGATGTGAATCCTTGGTGCCGACCTCTCTAATCGTCGATCGATGTTCAAACTTTAAAACGTGATAAAAATCAGCCTTTATCCATTCCCCAAATTGCCGCCCAAATTGCGATAAAAGAGGTAAAAATACATCCATTTCTGCGATAAAAGCGGTACAAAACGCACCACTGCGCTTATTATTACTTGTGAAAAGTAGGGTTTCTGTCTCCAGTTTGTTACGTTTTGATCGCCATCTTTACAGGTGGGTACTTCATATATGATTATTATTATACAGAATATCGCTGGCTAAGTGTACTGTGGGCCCTGATTTTTTAAAATTATTTTTACTCTGCCAAGTCACACGCATGAAACGAAGTTGTTTCTTCTCTCTAAAATCGTCATTCGAACAGGAGCCCAGACTCTAGTTTGCCCTTTTTCATTCTCCCTTGTATTGACAACCTCAAAAAAGAAATTAAATTGATTCATATCCTTTGAGAGTGTGTTATTTCAGTCCTTGTTTTTTCTATGTACTGCTTTCTTTATGCCGCCATCTTGATAATTTGAAACCGCGTGCCAAATACTTCGAGGGCGAAAAAAGCCGATTTCTGGTAATGGAACGTTTTCAAGCTCAAATCACAAAAACCTCAGACCCAATATTACACCTTCTTACAAAAAAAGAGTGTAGTTAATTTAAGCAAGACGAAAAAGTGCTTGGGCACTAGACCTTCTGTACAGATCTGTACAGTTGAACATTTGCAAATCCTGTGGACCGGACAATGTAACATCTCGTCTGTTGAAGGAGTGTGCAAATTCGATTTCTTCTCCTATTTGCACCTTGTTCAACAGACAACTCGGCAGTGGTTGTTTTCCAAAAATGTGGAAGGTGTTTCAGTTTTCAAGTCCTACGACAAGGAAATGGTTGAAAAATATAGAGGGATATCATTTTTGCGTATTGTCTCCAACGGCCTTGAAAAGTGCATTTTTTATGTGTTTTCACCTTCTTCCAGCCGAAGCTTTACCATCTGCAAGACGGCTTTGTAAAAGGACCCTCCCTTGAGTACATAAATAAATAAAAATAAATCGTTCTTACTCTAAGTGAGAGATTATTGCTGGGAAAAGCAATGATGAAAAATGTGTTCAGTCCTTCATATTATGAAGAGTAACTGGTTCCGACACTATCACATGTCCCAGTTAATTAAGCAGCTTAGACCGTTGTGGATTATTTACAATATATTATATTTACAATAAAAAACATTCAGGTATTACATATAAAGAAATATTAACTCGCATTTCTCATTTGTCGTTGTTTGGGGTTAATATTTCTTTTCTTCGTAAGATGAAATCTACTAATCATAAAACTACAAACCTTTCCTTTAACCCTGAATTCAAACAATTTTCCATTACAGAGGGAGATGTAGAAATTTTTTTCCGAGTGTAGAGGAACTCTTTTAATTGCTGTTTTTGTGGATTTCCATTCTTACAAATGTTTCATGAAGTTTTTTTCAACGGTAAAAACGTTGATCAAAAGGATAAGTCCGTATGCCCTGTCATGTAACGAACAAAAATAGCTGATAGCCAAAACCGGGTGTCCGCCAAAAGGTAGAAGTATGAAATTTTTGAAAACAGCTGTTAGTTAATGTTTATTAAAGAAATTTTGAATTTCCCACGGATTGTTTAAATAAATTAAAAAGTAGTCGACGATTTTTACATTTTAAACTGAAAGAAGTTTCTAGTTAAAAAAAAAAAAAATTATGTTAAGAAGAATACAGTAAGTTATTTTACTTCGCAATACTTCGCAAATGAAAGAACGGCTACCAGAAGGAACTGGGTGAATACAATGTTCTACCGAAGCAGCGACAACTTTGACAACTTAAGTTATTAGCTTGTGTTGACGCAGCTCAAGATATCAAACATGATTTTACATCTGGTTCGGCTTAAAATGTTGTTTTTTTTAGTAATTGTTTGACGACTTTCTTACATTGTTTTGGACAGGGCAACTGTCGTAAACCGACGCATACCAACAAATATGTAGCTCATTTTACTGGCTGAAACCCGTTTCGACGTGCTCAGCCACTGTGTCAGGAAAAAGTTATTTTATGGTGCCCTATGAAACGACCATTGCTTTAAAAACGGCTCTAAATTTTGTGACGTAATAAGTGACCATGGCAACAGGAGAGCCATGTAAAACATCCCATATTTTATCTTATAAAGTGGCTGGAACCAGTTTCGACATTTTTGAGAGACCCTTATTAGCAGGGTTACAACTATACCGTATTACGTAACAGCGATGTTATGGTACCATGTGAAGCATCAATTACTGCTTAACAAAATGCGCCCACTATTGTGGTGTACTAGGTTACCATGGCAACATGAAAGCCTTCTAAAACACCCTATATTTCGTCTTTACTTGACTATATCTTAAAAATGATCTCGGGGACCCCAATTTTCTATTGTCGAATAGCAATTAACAATCTGAGATAGAACTATCGGCAAAGTTCACGGGAGCTGATTTACAGCTAACTTAAATAATAAGAAGGTCACCTTAAGTACTTATATCTCAAAATGACCACAAACGCACTCCACATAGACCTTTATCGCTAGAAGGTGATTAAACTCTTAAAGTTTGGAAAACTGAGATTCTTTAACAGCCAATTGTTGCTGATTGCGAGGTTGTAAAGTTTGAGAGGGTAGTCAGTGTAAAATTTATATTTGTTTGGTTTGTGATACTGTCTTTAGTAGCAATCCAATCAAAAATTGCGGCATTGTTGATATTTTTGGTCATGAGTTTGAAATTCTCCAAGAGCAAGGTGACGTCTTTTTTCTTCTTCTTCTTCTTCTTCTTCTTCTTCTTCTTCTTCTTCTTCTTCTTCTTCTTCTTCTTCTTCTTCTTCTTCTTCTTCTTCTTCAGCAGCCTGTTGGTCGACACCATAAAGGTACATGGCAAGAAAATAGGGAGATAAAGTAATGACGACGAGTACGGCAACGACAATGCCAAACTATCGAACAAAGTGGGATTCAGCCCTCCAACTTTGCTCGATGCAGCATTGTTCGACCGTTTGGCCACCCATGTTGGAAGATGTTCTTCCAACATTTTTTGTTCGATTAAGTGTTGTATAGTTTTTGCTTTTGATCATAGTCCCTTCAACGAAGTGTCTGGAAGCGGCCTATTGTCTGGCGAAATTGTCGAGGCTTTAGATCACGTGACATCGAAGGTGCACACTGAGAGGTCAAAATGGCGGAGTGCATGGGCGGAGAGTTCAGCGATTTTTTGCTAGCGGAAATAGAACTAAGAAGATGACATAGACGATGAAAGTGTAATAAAATTCTCTCAGTATGATCGAGAGAACCATAAATTCAGATGTCGATTTAGAAGAAGTGGAAAACCAGCTTGATTCTGTTTGGAATGAAGTAAGGTTTCTTTTAGCTTAATTGTTGCTTTCGTAACAGTACTAAGTTAGTACCGATTAATTAAAGTTAATAATAGAGTCAGTTATTTTAAGGAAGTTAAACTTGGACTTTCAACAACTATTTATCACGCCTGACCTTTCAAGAAGTGTGGTGCTTCCAGTAGATAGGAGAAACCAACAGCTCGCTCGGTACAAGCAACCGTTTACACGACTTGGAACGCACTTTGGTGCTCACACTGCATTACAATGCACACAGGTACAATTTAGATTTTATTTACCTAACCATTAGCTTAATACAAAGTCAGAAACAGCTTTGATAGTTTTCTGTTATCATCATCATTATTATTATTATTATTATTATTATTATTATTATTATCATCATCATTATTATTATTATTATTATTATTATTATTACTTTGATTCCATAGGCTCTGAACTGGTTATTTGCAATTTTCTTAGATAATATTTACTTCCCCCCCCCCTAAATTTATTCATGTACTCATTGTTTTGGTTAGTGTTATTTTTTTTTTACGTTTTTGATTAATTTACACTTAATGGGATTTTTTTTTCGTGGATCCATCCAAAAGAACGGATGATTTATATACACTTGATGGGAATTTTTTCCTGGTACCATCCAGAAGAACGAATGCTTATACTCCTGCAGTGCACCCTGCATCACAAGCAACACAATCTCACTTGGGCTTCCATTTCCTTCTGCGCAATTGCCCCTCCTTTGGCTTCCTAATCCCCATTTCCTAGTAGTATTTTATTGCATTTGGCATTTTCTTGTCATACTGGTTCCCAGACCTAATCCTTCTCATGTCTCATGCCCAGGTCATCTGTACAATTTAGTTCGCGTTTAAATTGTTTTGTGTCAAGGAAGGCTGACGTTGACTGGAGATTTTGCAAATTTTTGGAGAGAAGGGAAATTTTGGCAGCTTTTTTTTGCATGTAAGTAACCAGATATCCTTTTTTCTTTATTTTTATCTACAATTTAGCTTCAGAAGTCATATCATACTCCTGGTAAATGTGTCTTTGGTAGATGTTATTTCCATTTTTGCTTAATTGGCTTCGCAGTTTTGGCCGGGTCAGTCTGTCCCTGGTTTTAGTTGCTGGTTTTTCTCCTAGGTTGCCGCTTGTTGCTCTTTTCTTTTTCCTTTCTTGACTCGGAATGAGGGGGTCGGGTAGAGGTCCGGCGCTGGACTAGAAACCCCCTTGCTCGGTTGCGCTCTACCCCTGAAGATTCGCAGCCATTTACAAGCCTAATGGTGTCGCAGTCAGCTTGTCTTTATCCTTGGGATATTGGATTTGCTTCGTGGAACCTGTGTTTCATGTTCATTGGGGTTACTTTAGTTTTTCCATATATTTTTTTAAGAACGAGGATTTTAGTGTAAAGATTTTTCATATTTATTATTACTATTTTAAGAATGAATAATTTTTAAGGTGAAATATTTTTTTATCCCTCCTACTCGATTTAGTTTCTCGTGCACGTACTATCTGGCTGTTTCTGAAATTAAAGTTTTTAATTTAACACAGTTTGTTTCATTTGTTATTAACCTTGTGTTGCGGTTTAGAGTTTGCTTTGTGAATTTCTCCCCCTCATTTTACAGACTAACCCTAACGTTTGTCTGTGATTTTTCCTCAACTCACTATCCACACACGCAAAACTCCCCCCCCCCCCCCTAAACTACTTGCTGACTAGTGAATGTTTTTGTTAGTGGAGAGGAACCCCTTCTTGTAAGAAGGATTCTATTGTCAACACCATTAAGGAAGCCAAAAAGGTTGCTAGTGAAACTGCTGCCATTACTATGAAATAACCGATCCCGAATTTCATGATCAGCAAGATTGGAAAGGCCAGTACACAACTGAAGTTCTTGAACATCTGACAACAGTGTAAAAACCCTTGAAAATCTGACTGAACGCTTGTGTGTTAGGTAAATGGGGTGCTTGTCAGGGAGAAACAAGCTATATAATGAAACACTAAACCCTAGGCTTGAATCTACTATTAACTGGCACCAGTGTTACACAATCTAAATGGGTAATACGCATATAATCTAACTTTAGATCAGTGGGTGCAAGCCATCTCAGATGATCATCCGAGTCATCCAACCATGCATGCACCGTGTTTAGGACTAAGCACCCATTTTGAATAGTGCTGATAAACTGTGTTTAAGTCTAAACGCCCATTCTAAGTATGCACCCATCTTAAATCGATTAGCTTTCAACTGATTGGTAATGGGTGTCTATTAAAATGTTATAAAAATTCCCCTTCATTCAGCAGCGTGCTTCGATGGTGTGGTGGTTATCGATGATTCCTTACGCGTGGCTAACGGACTAGGTTTAACCTTTTTGTCAACCATGTCCGCCGATCATCTTAAACAAAAATGTCCTTTTTTTTCCCCTTATTTTTCCTTTAATTTTTCCTGACGAGAAAATTTCTAAGTATCGGGTAAACTTTATGTAATTGCAGTGAAAGAGGAAACGCATATTTAATGAGTTGCTTGGATGACTCGGATGATCATCTGAGATGGCTTGCACCCACTGATATAAATTTAGATTATATGGGTATTACCTATTTAGATTGTGTAACACGGCTGCTTTGGCAGATGGTGGACACCATCAAACATTATAAGAGCTACAGAACTGTTATCCCCTTGTGTTGATCTAGACCACCCGCTCAGCTTAAGGCTATCAATACGCCTTATGAAGTCACTAAAATTTTTAAAATAAAGTGTGCAGACTGAAGAAGATGCATCCTTTACTTCACCATCAACATTTAGGCTAACATATTTACGAGAAGGCAAATCGCTGCTTTGTTGACTTGAACGGCTTTTAGTTGGTAAATTGAGAGTTGGAATCGCACCAGTTTGGAGATTTTTCCATGTTTCACCTAAAAACAATTACAAATAAAAATAAAAATATAGAACCAATATTGAGTATGAAAAGTTCTTTTTGATTCAAAATTGTAAAATAATAGTGCACTTAGTTTCACGGTAATTATAAAGCTTGCTCACGTTTTAATACGTCGACTTTCTAGGCAATCTCAAATATTGCGGCTTCAAAACTTATCCATGAATGATTGTAGTCGAGGTATAAAAGTGGAAACCACACAAATACTTACGAATTTCGATGTCTTCTGGCTTAAAATGCCTCTTGCAAATGTGGACATCCCCTTCCTCAATTTGTTTTCGGAAACTTGCGACGACAACTCTGTCTCTCTGAGGCAGGGGGAAGGTTAAAAATACCAAACCCCGGTACTTTGGATTTCGTGACACGCCACAACCAAATATTGGAAAGTTTGCTCCGGGCATACTTTTGTTAGTAGCTTTCACTGACAGCTGCAAGCGTGCACCTTTGATGTCACGTGAGAGACAGAGACTGGGCCGTTTCCAGACACTTCGTTGGAGGGACTATGTTTTGATCAAACATAACGCCCATTACGACTCAAGAATGTTGCAGTGTTTTGCCGCTTTTAAAACAAAGTTGTGTCCTGAATCGAGTCACGTTCGAACCGCTTTTTGCTGAACACCGAGAATTGAAAAACCTTGATCAGCGAGTGTGAAGCAAGGCCATGTCTGTGGGCACTTTTAGCTCCTTAATCATGATCGCTCTGTTTGAGATGTCTGGTTCAGAAGCGTTTTTAAAAATCGATCCGTGCTCATTCTCATCATCTCCAAAACGGGGATGTATCTTTCAGTGAACATAGACGTTCTCTTAAACATTCTTGGTTTTTCCTCGCTTGAACCCGTCATTTCCGTCCTCAAACAAATCCAGTAGCATAAACACTATGAGCGGATTTCGTTTCAGTGCTTTCGCCATATCTTGGCGCCAACTTGAACTTGAATCAGTTTCGTCAAACAATGTGGGATACTGTTTTGCCACTACCTCAACATTTACATCCAACAATGTTGCACTTGGGATGCAACTTTGTTCGATAGTTTGGCCAGGGCTTTAGCCGACTACGTTTACACTAGAGCAAACGTTTCTGGAATCGGTCACGAATCCGCAACGTTTTAGTATCGTTTTCACTTTGGTGTTCACACAAAAAACACGAATACGGGAGGAAAAGTTCCCAGATTAGTTACGAAACCGAGACGTTATGAATCCGGAATCCAACTGGAAACTTTCTATCCAAATACTTTGACTCCGAAACATCTCGTCCGTGTAAACGGGTTATCCCACTAATCCTGATAGTCTAAGCGAGCTCGCGATCATCCTGTGATTGCTTTTGCACAAAGATGGTGGCCGGGTTAATTTGTAAATATGCACTGACTATTGTTGACGGCGCCACGCAAACCATTTGAAAGACACCGAACCACAAGTGGCGTCAAGAAATTCCCGCTGAAGTTGCTACGAGGGAGTTTAGAGGGAACCTCTACTAAAACAAGAAAATAAATTTAAGGACGTTCGCGCCAAAATCTTCCTACGGTGAGATTTTCTTCATTTCTCGCCTAGAGTTAGGTCATAAAGTACTTACTCCAAAAATGAAAAAAAAATGGGGGTCACCGACTTTGTTTCGGAGAAAATGGCAGTGGAAAAATGCCTTAATCTCGAGAAATCGGTCATAATAGCGAGATGTAGCCTCATCTGCTCATCCATCGAAAATCATAAAAATAAACTGTTGGAGTGAAAGTTTCCGTGCATAGGTTTTTAGGAGTGAGATTTTTAGATAATTGTATGCCGCTAGGGATGTGGTAAACAGTAGAGTTCATCCTCGACGAGCGTTTTCGTAAGCTCTATCTGTTGCAACCACTACCAGAATTCGATGGCACAAGGAAAGAAAATGTTAAAAAAAGATAACTTCTTATCGTGAGAATTTTTTCATTTCATCATATTTTGTAGATAGTAAGTAAAGTAAGTGATTCATCATTTAAAAAATAGGGTCACCGATGATCGGAACGAGTAAAATCGATGTGATTTTGCAAAGCTCTTGGAAAATTTCGTTTGTCACGCTTTTGCGTGACCTGTCGGGCAAGGACTGGAACCCAAGAAAGGCTCGATCGTTGAAGAAATGAAAGGTTTTTACCGAAAAAAAAAACCTTTCTTGAGCATAGCAACGAAGTTTTAAGCAGGGGTCATCTTCATTTGGTTGGTGTTTTGTATAATATCTCTCCATTGCCGTAATGCTCATCCTCTGGAGTCTGTTTTTTGTAAAATTTAATCGGTGATTGTTTCCACGCAGGTCCGCACTATTTAAGCGGACGAGGACGAAAATACTGCTCAATTTTCACGAAAGTAAAGGAAAAGAACTTTAAAAACATGCATTCACTTTGAACTTAAGTTCGTAGGGTAATAAAAACATTAAAAAGAAACAGCCCCATTAAATTTACGCAACGGTTCGTCCTCGAGTTTTCCAAACTTTCAGCCACTAGTCTACTCGATCAGCTACCTTTTCCAGAGCTTTTCCATCCTCCCGCTCACTTCCATTTGAAGTTTAATGATGAGTCGGGAATAAATGTGCCATTCTTTTGCCGGCCTGGAATTTTTTCCTCGGCGTTTTTGTCGAAAACAAAAAAACAAAAAAAAAAAAACAAAAAAAATCAAAACAAAGCACGGACCTTTGAAATGGTTGAAAATTCTTCAAGTTGACTCCGGTCGTGAGTTTATGAGCGCTTTTCAAAAATTGATGGAAAACTACAAGACGTTTTTTCGCCGTAGGCGCAATGAATTTTACCGAGATCAGGCTATCAATGAATATTTTAACCGGTCACTAGGCGAGCGTCTGTCAAAATGGAGTTTAAAAACGACAAAGGCGACAGTAACGAGAACGCCACAAAACAAGAATATCATTGGTTAAAGGAGGAGAATTATCGTGCTGCTCGATCGTGCGGCATGTATTTGACTGAGCTCATATTTTTCAGGTAATCAATACCTTTCCTTTTGGACGTTTATCACTGTCAATCGTGCAACAGAACTATTAAGCTGACGTAATCAAACATATGAGCCCACCTTTGACGATAGTATGATAATTAGCTCAAACAACTGATAACTGCTGTTCATTTTACGTGGCGGCGTTATTAAGTCCAAACCATTAATTCAATTGTCAATAATTTTCTTTTCATGACACAAGTTAAAAGCCATCACTTTTGGTATAGGTAAAACAACACTTGCTTGTGACAGACAACGAGAAGATGTAGAGGATTAATCACTGGAAGAAGCAGGACAACAGCCACTGAACATGAATACAACATCAAATGAATCCGCTAGCTGTTCTATCCACAGGAATCCCGCTGCATATAAAATTGGCGCAACCTTCGCTTACTGCCTCATCTTTGTTGTTTCGTTGGTGGGAAATTCCTTTATAGGAATAATTGTTTACAAAACGAAGACCTTAAGGAAATCAATCGACATTTTCATAGTCAATATGGCCATGTCTGACCTGCTTATTCCGCTTATCGTCATGCCCGTGGAAGTTGTAAACTTGTATCGATATTACTGGCTCAAACGTGGTGTCCTCGGCAATGCCTTGTGTAAGCTAAAATATTTCTCATTCGAGGTGTCTGTCATTGTGTCCGTCCTGAGCCTGATTCTGATAGCAGTGAGTCGATTTAAAGCTGTGGTGTTTCCGCTCCGTTCACCATTGATCAGTTCGAGACAGTGTCCCTTGCTTATTCTCGCCACATGGATCATTGCGACAGCAACCAATTCGTCATACCTGTTTGTCCATGCCCTCGAGAAACACGAAGGAAAAGTAATATGTTATTTTAAGTGGGAAGAAATCTTTGGAGAGTCCTTATCATTAAA
>OX421454.1:15516922-15519422 GCA_949126865.1 Montipora capitata | reverse complement strand
AAAAAAAAAAAAAAAAAACGCTTCAAAACTCGATTCCATGTTGAAAGGCGTCATCAACTATAAATTTGTCTGTGAAAACTGTTAAAAAGAAAGCATTAATTATTTGTGAATTATCCCTTATACGCAAGTAACTGAAAGGGTTTTGGGATGAAATAGGCAAAAAGGTTGCAATTGAAAACTTGGAATTTCGATGATACTTACAGTAAAACACATCTAGCTATTACATATAAGAAATATTGACTTCTCTTTTCTCGATGTTTGGGATTAATATTTCTTTTCTTCCTAAGTTGAAGTACATTAATCCTAAAACTTAAAACCTTACCGATAACCCTGAATTCATATAATTTTCCCATTACAGAGGCAGATGTACAATTATTTTTCCGAGTGCAGAAAAACTTTTTAACTTGTTGTTTGTACAGTACGTTGAGGATTTCCATTTTTACAAATGTTTCATGAAGTGGTTTTCATATCGGCGATTAACTACCGTGACACTGTTCAGACAAACGGTTTTCAACGAAATGTTGATCAAAATGATAAGTTCTTATTCACTGGCATGTAACGAACACAAATAGCTGATGTCGAAAGGTGTTCGCCCAGAGGAACGAAATTTTAATTAAAGAGAGCTTTTATTTGATGTTTATTCCAGACATTTCTTACGGATTGTTTCAAAAAGTAGTCGACGATTTTTCCATTTTAAACTGAAAGAAGTTTCTGGTTTAAAGAAAACTAGACGCTCCACAAGAGTAAACTGGGTTGCCTGTGGTAGGTGTTACACAAAAACAGAAGGCACTGAATTGGGTGATATTGAACCGTAGCGTTCCAGAAAAGTTTTTTAAGTCGGGGAGAGGGGGTGATGTAGACCATTTGAGTGGTCACCCAGACGTCATGCCAGCAATGGCCCTTTGGCTCAAGCGTTCATACGTTGAATTATTTTGTAATATCGTGTCCCGTTTTGAGGTCTTTTACTTTTTTAAGCTTTGGTAATAAATTCAGTTCAAACATAACAAAACACGCTCTTCAGTGAAACTCGTCGTTCTTCTTTAAAGGGGCTATGTCACTCAAAATAATACTCACTCAAAACTCACTCAAAATAATTCCATGATTTGGGGTGCAGGGATGGCGCAGTGGTGAGAGCACTCGCCTTCCACCAATGTGGCTCGGGTTTGATTCTCAGGTCGGCGTCATAATGTGGGTTGAGTTTGTTGATTCTCTACTCTGCACCGAGAGGTTCTCCTGAACATTTGCCTTGATTTGCGTTCATTGTTAATTTCAGTTTACAGTATCCCCAATTAGTGCCCCAGCGCTAGAACGATTAGACACTTGATAAGTTGCTTTCCTTTTTTTCCCCAAAATTCCCAAAAAGTCGAATGAAACATTGCAATAAACACGTAAGGCCGTTGAACAACATGAAAGAAATAATGCAAAAGGAAAGAGAAGCGTGGATGGACATAAATGTACATTATATCTCGGTAATCTTGAAAAAAGCCGACGATTTTCAAATTATGACAAATCGCCCGGATAAAGGTCGATTTTTTTCTCAGAATCAATTCGTTTGTAACGTAACGATAATTTTATTGGTAAAGGAATTCCGCATTACCATTTTCCAGTTTTAAACTCGTGATTAACTAAAGATTTTCCCTAAACATCCTAAAATAACGTGACATAGCTCCTTTAAGTGAAATAGTCTGCAAAAAAACTAACTGCAACTTGCTCTGACGGCGTTTTCCCGCATGTCGTGTCTAGGGTTACATTAACCAAACGTTTATGCCACACAATAAGGAAGGACTGAACATCTTGTTTCCGCTTCATATTTTTTCTTTTTTTTTCAGTCTAATCTGATGAAGACAGGTCACTTTTTTTTTGGCTTACGTTTGCACCAAATGGTAGCGCAAAAGCAGGGAGTTATGGTTTAGCACTTTTATTTCGCGGCGTTTAATTTTTGCGGATTTTGCGAGTAGTACTTGATCCGCAAAAATAAGTTTCCAGCAAAAAAAAAACACCAGCAAAATTAAAAACCGTAAAATTTACTCCTGTTAACATAACTAAAGCCCGGTTTACACTACAGAAAAATTTTGGCACGGTTCGTGTGAAATTGACACGGGTGCCAAGAAATAGCTCAGCAAACTTTGTTTACACTAAACCATGTTTACCGTACCAAAAATACCGTACCAAAATTTTTGGGCCCATGTAACTTCTGTTGGAGACATGCGCAGTTCAACTATAATCAAGAACGTCCGCGTGATTTTGATGGGGAATGAGCCGATCTTGAAATGTACGCAAAAAGCCGCTAGCCTATATGAATTAAGGGCTCATCCTTGGCCCGTTAAAGTGTTTACACTACTTGTTCTATCCGAACCGTACCGCTTCTCTCAGCACCCGTACCATTTTCACCCGTGTTAGGACTACCTCGCCGTAGGTCCAAGCACGGGTAAAAATTTTGGTTCGGCACGGATGAAAATTGGTACGGACAGGTTGTTTACACTGCAAATTTTATCCGAGC
>OX421454.1:15484422-15511922 GCA_949126865.1 Montipora capitata | reverse complement strand
AGGTGAGTGAAACAAACTTCTTTTCACAGTGTTTTCACTGCTTAGTAACAAGTCATATTTTAGAAAGGGGCCAGTATAGATTTCGAAAAACAATGCGAATCGCACCCGTCACCTTTCTAGTCACAAAGTAACTCCGGGCTGCAGGTCTAAAACACGGGTCACTTTTGACGGGTTACTCGTGGAAAGTCATTATTTTACCTTTTCGAAAGTAACCCAAAACCGGCCCTAATTGATTTGGGGAACCATAGACCTAAACTTGGCTTTTAGGCCTAGGGCTAGAGAAATTGAAGGTTTGGGGTTACTTTCGAAAAGGTAAAACAATGACCTGCAAGTACGAGTGACCCGTCAAACTGAAAGTGACCTTTGTTTTAGACCCCACCCAATCTCGGTGATAAATTTCTGGGACACTTGATGCCACACATAAATTCACCCCTTCCTGCCTTTTCGAAGTTGTAGGGAAAAAAACTACTGACTTTTCTCATGAATGCCCAAAGTCATAGCGCGATCAACATTGAAAAGGGGGGAAGGGGTTGTATTTTGGGTTGGTGTCACCATCTTTTTGGCTGGGATTGTTGCTAGGCAACTAGACGTCATAGCGGACCGAAGTAGGGATTAACGTGCATTTAATTTCATAACTTACAGTTTAAGTTACCACTTAATAGCACTTAAAAGAAAAATGTAATACCATCAAGGCCAGGCGAAACAATCAAGCATTACTTTCAACATCTTGTGTCTTTCAACTTTGCAGTGAAATGCTCGGCTCGTTTAACATTACAAAATTTCGGTGAGTAGCAAACGTAACAGTCGTGTTGACGCATTGATTTTTAGAATTTCAGCTGTTATGAGCAAAAAGCGTAATGCGGGCTCACTTCGTCAAATGTTTCCCTCTTTCGTTTTAATACGGCGTGTTGATCGACCATGATGCCGGACGACAAATACGGTTCATCGTAGCCGCTGGGCCGGCTTTAACTGGCTTAACAATACAGCCCATGTATCCCTCTAAGAAGACATCGTCTTGACGTCGATAGACTTAACAGCAGCAAGGAGAATGATGCCGTGAAAGGTGTAATAATTATAGGATTGTTTTGATCATTGGAAAGCCATGCCATTTTGCAAAATTTCATGCAAATATATCTTTCAACGCGAAGAAAACAGTTTTCGAAGTGACTTGTACTGAATATTTACTACTTTTAATTCCGAAAAACGCCAAAAACTGTAACTCAATCTTAACTCAAACTTAACTCAAACTCAACTCAAACTCAACTCAACTCAACTCAACTCAACTCGATGAATAGCCGATCCCTTCCGTCTCTGGTTTCCAACTGGAAAAAGTTACCAGAGAATTTGCCGTTTGGTTTCAGTGTTGTACATAACATCACAGTTGATGAAATATTAACGAGAACTCGACGAAGAGGTAAATCAGCGACTAAATTTTTTGTGCGAGTGCCGATGTTTATTTCAAGCTTCTTATGCAAATTTTTATTCCACTTAAAGGTCGTTAAAAAGCTTTATTTTTGGGCGTTCATTTGGACGAAAAATGTCATAAAAACCTTTTCCACCGTAAAATTTATTGAAACAAACAAAATATATTGCTGTTAGAGGCAACCCTTCCTATTTTAATTGCCTGCGTGCAAACAAGAAACACGAGCAATGAAATAAATTTCAGTCTCACAGTTCAGAAAACCCTTTTCGGAAGAACCTTGACCATCAATAATGAAGCACAAAATAGAGAACAAGCTTTCGTTCAAATAATTCTTCACTACCACATTTCCATTTTTTTTAACCTGAAGAGTGCGCAGAGTTGAGTACAAATTAAATGTAAATTGCCAGACAACTGAGATGCGACTTCAGCAAACACTGTGATGCATTCAAGGCGTTCGATTCCTTTTAAACCCATACAGAATTTGCCATTTGGTTTCAGACTTGTACATAACACTACAGTTAGCCAAATAACATTAGAACAAAGCTCACTTTGTGATGTCCGACGGCGAAAGATGCAATTCTTGTCGCAGACCATTACTCGTCTCTATGAAGATTCCAGATATTTATTTTTCGCCGCCTATCTTGTTTCTCAAATTGACTTTCCATTATTGAGCTCCATAAGGGCATATTTTGTTTAAAGATCCACTGAAACGCCATTATCATTACAATGACTTTCGACGCCACCGCAGGTTAATTAAATATTCTACTCTGTTCACCGGATAAAATATACCCATTTCTACAACCCCTTGAAACCAACCAAACATACGCACAGAAGACTCTACACACAGACAATACTTAGCAGCGGTAATTTTTTGACTACTTTCTTACATTGTTTTGGACAGGGCAACTGTACCAACGTTTAATGGCTGAAACCAGTTTCGAAGTTCCAAGCCACTGTGTCAGGAAATAGTTTTTTTATGGTGCCCTATGAAACGGTCATTGCTTGTAAAACGGCTCTAAATACTGTGACGTAATAAGTATGGTAACATGAGAGCCATCTAAAACATCCTATATTATATCTTTTAGGTGGCTGTAACCAGTTTCACCATTTTTGAGAGACAACAATAACATTTACTTTATTGATACAAAAATTTAGAGAATATGACTTACCCGCAGGTAGCGTCAGCTAAACTTACAGTTTACTAAATTAAGGACGAATTATAAATACAAAGAAAACAGGAAGAACGATACAAGTGAAAGAATAGATAAACAAACGACGGAAGAAACAGAATATATGAACAACAGCAGATAGCAGTTCATAGGAAAAAAAAGTAGCTATTTGACTAATCCTACTTTCTTTGCAATTGCAGACGTTTCAATACAGTCATTTTCGTTTATCAATATTTTAAAAAGGATCCCACGAATTTCTCTTTTGTAAGCTTTCGTTGGTAAAGCTCTAACACGTCGAGGTATCTCATTCCACAATTTTACGCCAAATCTGGAAAAGGAACGCTTTTGTATTTCTAATCTAGAGCTTTGGACATAAAATTGGACCCTTATTAGAAGGATTATAACGACTATACTTTGTCACGTAACCGCAATGTTATGGTACCATATGAAGCACCAATTACTGCTTTAAAAGCATGCGTCCACTATTGTGACGTACATAGGTTACCATGGCAACATGAAAGCTCTCTATAAACACCCTATATTTCGTCTTCTCAAAAATGATCTCGGTGACCCTAATTTTTTTGTCGAATAGTAATAAGCAATCTGAGATAGAACTGTCGTCAAAAATCATGGGAGCTGATTCAAAGCTACCTTAAAATTTTTCCTTCTAGTAAGAATGTCTCTTAAAAGTAATGAAACTGGTTCCAGCCACCTTAAGTACTTATATCTTAAAAAGACCAAAAACGAACTCGATAATCCTTTTTCGCTGGAAGATGATTAGGAGGAAAAGGTGAAACTCTATGCAAAAGCAATTCCCTGAGGTTGATTCAGAGCTACTTTTACGACTGGAAAATCAAGGGTGTATCTGAATCCACATGCCACATATCCAACTAAACAGTGCTTCAGTCGTGTGTTTTGATTGGTTAACTGACTCGGAGGTGATTCGTCAAGTATTATCTATCTGTGAGAAGCCAAAGAGAAAAAATATAGCACCCAGCAGTAGCAAAAGTTTCGGTGAAATAATCTCGGCCATTTGTTATTCTGCTTGCCTGGAATATACGAAAATAAGCTTATTTTTCCTTCCAAGTAAGTAGTTTTGCCCATATAGAAAAGACAAATCTAGCACAGTTGCTGCGTTTGATTGCCACGTAGGTTGTTTCTCCAAGTGCACAGTGGATGCACACTTAAGCACGTTCGCGCCCATTGCTACTGCGCATTTTTTCGCGCATGTCACGCACAAGTCATGCATCGCAGAGGTAAACACGATGCTAAAGGTGCAAACATTTTCCACAAGAATGGAATGTGAAAGCATGTGGCATTATGGGATAGCTGTGGATCCAGGTCTTCTCGGTAATGTCACGCAATGGCGTGACAGTGCGAATAGACAATCGCATTGAGAACTTCACAGCGATTTTACTCTCCTGAATGCTCGGTGACCCCCATTTTTCTTTCCGTAGATCACTTCCTTTCCTGATTTTGTCCATTTTAACAAAAAACAAAAAAAATCTGTACTTGAGAAGTTACAAATATTTCGCCTTTTATGCTCTCGTGTGACCGAAGTTTTTTTTCTTAGACTAATATGTGTCGGTTTTCAAGGTCTATTTCGCCTCAGAAAAAGACATCAGCTGCAAAAGGTTTTTAAGTTATATTAGTTATGTTGAATTGAGTACGTTTACCTGATCTAAATTTCACTAATGTAGCTTTTTTATTGCGAACAGTTGTAAGCTAAGATCGTCTTAAAATAACGCAAGCTTCTAAAAGTGCACCTCTTGATCTCGAAAACGAGCACGGTGACCCCCCATTTTTTTTGCCCTTTTGGCAAAAGTAGATCATTACCTTTCTTCGTGGCAAGTTTAAAAAAAATCTGTACGTGGGAACGTTTTGGGCGCGAACGTCCTTAGATTAATCTGCCCATAAACCACTTTAAAAAGCATCGAAGGAATGACTTTTCCACTTAGAACTCTAAGATGCTTAATTAATTTTTTTTGGAATCCTTATTTGGACATTCCGCTTTTTGCGATTAATTTATATCCCTGTATTGTTTCTCTATCTACTGATTTTTTAAAATTATAGTAACCTAATATTAAATAATCTTGTTAGCAGTACTCCATTTTCCGGTTAACTAGTTTTAAATACGAGAAGCGTTTGATACCCTCCATCACCTCTGAAAAATTTATAATCAACGATCAAGTCCTGTAAAAAATTAAGAATTAACACCACTTCCGAGCAATAGGCCATTTTCGAATCGAAATATCAATATTCAGCTTGATAGTGAGGCAGAGAGGACAAAAACAATAGGAACAAGTTGCAATGAATGTGAAAAATATTAGCACATCATCCACTTTCTTTTGTCTTTGTCCTCTAAACCTCTCTTTCGAGCTGAATTTTAATATATCGATAGTGGCCTATTGTCAAGTTGCCAAGCTCTCCAAAAGAAGTTGCATATATATTTTTGAGATTCCTAGTCCCCTTTGGTGCCATAAAAGTAATCTCTCAAGACTCTCGTCTTTATTTTTCTATGAGCAGCATCTGTTGGAATTCAAATATGACATGACGCCATTTCTTCTATAGCGCTCCTTAGTTTGGGTTGAAAGCGGTAAAACTCGTTCACTTGTTTACGTCTAAGTTAAAAAACCCAGTAAAGGATGTTGTGTATTTCCTATGAACGTTGCCTATTATCAAACAAGGTTTGCCTCATCAGTAGTGTGCACTCATCTCATAGGTGGTTTGCAATCAATCTGTAGAGACACAGATAACAATACTGCAATGTACAATTGCTGGTGGAAGAACAAAAGGAGATAATGAGAGATCTTTTGTATTCGTCAAGCAACATGGCGGCGATGACGTAACATGAAAACCATCTATTGTCTGTAAACAATCTCCCCTACGATCTTCGCTTCTGTGACGAACGCTACTCTCGGAGCTTCACATTTATCAAGTTCGAAGATTAAAAGCTGAAAAATAAAATTGCATTTGAATTAGAGCAGTTTTCTGATAAGTATTGACAGCATGTGACATATTCGCCGCCACCCAAACTGTCAGAGTGTGAATGACAATTTAACGCACAAGTGTGACAAAACTATCAGCATTGAAAACTCTGCATTATAATGCAAATAGACTTGGATAAACTCTGCTCGTAAAATAGCTTATTTTTCGGAGTGGCAATGCTCGTAAAAACCCTTATTGTGCTCGAATACGAGGAAACGTGGGCCTAGCCCCTGATACCACCATAAGATATCCACTGTGCAAAGCTTAGAGCGAGTTTCAACTGGGAGTCGTAAAACCAAAACCAAAGTAATTACTTTGGCCAATCAAAAAGGACGGAGGCAATCCACTAAGCCAATCAAAACTCGAAGTAATTACACGTAGCCGACACAAAGCGCGGGAAAATGTGCACGCGCAAGAAGTGATTGGTTTTGGTTTCAATTCTGATGGGTTGTAAAAATGGCGCGAGAACTTTGAACCAATCACTGAGTGAAGTAATGCAAAACCAAAGCAATTCGCTAATTACTTTCGACACTTGATTGAAAACCGCTCTAATAAAATAAATGTATGTATTTGAAGTGCGGGTTGTAGACGAAAAGTTAAAGCGATCCTAGCCTCGCACTTAACTGGACAATTTGAGAAATTGTCTCTTACAGAATGAAAAATTCTCAAAATTCAAGTGGCTTCAAAGGGACGAATCCGCACTTCAAATATATTTTCACTTATTTCATCGACTCCTTTTATGCATAGGAGCGCACAAATTGACTTATCTCGACTGTGTCACTCCATAGCCCAGTTCGTAGAGCATCGCAGTAGCACCGCAGAGATCATGGGCTCGAATCCAGAGAAGACACCTCACAAATGCTACTCATACCATTAATGGTTCCGGTTTTCAGTCATTCTACCAAAATTCTGTTTGAAAATGACTCATTGTGAAGGCAGACTACTTGACCCAAAAAATCCTGCTCGGAACTCTGTCGACAGAATTGTTGCAAGCAGATTCATATCTGCTACAACGACGCCTTGCCGAAGAACACAAACGCAAGGAAATTAAACAACATGGCCAGGTGGTAGTGGTATGGAAGGAGTGTTTATCTCTCTCTTTAATTGCGTTCTGTCAGTATGCACATGTGAACACAAGCTCAAATTTCAAGAGAAAGAAGACGAATCGCTTTTTTTTCATCTCTTTTACTGGTGCTAACGACAACACCACTCTAGAATATAAATTCGCGTAATAGTGATCTAACGACGCAATTATTTGGAGTCGTGTCGAATAGCAACCTTTGCATACATAGACAAGCTTACCTCATTAGTTCCTTCACGTAACCAAGGTGACGGAAGATACATGGTCTCCTGAGGCCCTATTTTCCAGTACCTTCCCAAGTTATGTCCATTGATAAAGACCACGCCTTTGGTCCAGTCTTTCATGTGAAGAAACGTGTCTTGAGGCTTACCATTTATATCAAAGGTTCCTGTGTAAAGCGCAGGCGCGGATAGGAAACTTCCTTTGATTATTTTTCTCCATTCTGCTTGTTTTTTCAACCTGAAGCGAGGATAAATTTAATTTATGTAAGATTCCTATTTCTTTCTTGGAAAACGGAATGCTCGAATGATTAAGTGCTATCAATAGATCAATCAATCAATCAATGTTTATTTCACCATATATTTACAATCAATTCATTAAAATAAAGGCAAAAATGAGAGAGAAGTGGTGAGGAGACCTCCAAAAAAAGAAAAAAAAAACCTTCGGGCTAATACTAGGAGGCCCCTTCGTTGATACATGGAAATTCAATTGACTTGGCGAGACTGTGCTTGCATGACAGATTCAGATATTATCATACCTTTAATTACTTTAATCAAAGCATTCCATATTTTTGGCCCTTGGGAAATATCATTTGATATTTGTTCTACATACTTGAAACTGAAGATGTGCTGAAGCTCTGGTATCATAACAACGAATTTGACTATTTCTCAGCGATAAATTTAGGAAAGGGGTAGGTAACAAATGATGGTGATAGGAAAACATAAATGTTGCAATGTAAAGAGGATTTACTTTAAAAATATCTATGATATTCAGTCGTGCAAATAAAGGTGCAGAATGGACGCGGAAGTCGGAATTTGTTATGGCTCGGACAGCTCGCTTTTGAAGGAGAAAAATACAATTTAAATTTGTTACATATGTGGAGGACCAAACAATAGTACAGTAATTTAAGTAAGGATAGATTAAGGTGTAATACAGAGATGTTTTCGTTTTCGCTGACAGACGAAAGCGCGATCTGTGTATCATACCCACAGATTTAAAAATATTCCTAGAAATGTTTCTAATATGGGATTTCCACGTAAGGGATGCATCGAAATATACACCTGAAATCAAAACTTAACTTCTGCAACTTGTTTAAAATGGTACGCTATCGTATAAAATAGAGGAATTCATATGAACACGTTTTTGTTTTGGTTTAAATATAGCGTAATTGGTTTTCTTAATGTTAAAGGAAAGTTTATTGGATTTCATACATGAGCTAATGTTATTGAGTTCGTCATTCATCAGGGGGTTTGGATTATAGTAAAAACCTTTTTTGACATGCATGCACATTGTCCCAACCGCTTCGAATCCATCTGATATGCCATAGTTTGATTCAACCACCCCCATCACCCACCCACCTTCCCCAACCAATCCAAGTGGTTTCCTTCTTCCAGGTGAATTTCTTAATGCATTAGCATTGTTACTTTGACGGTAATGGGTACGAACCTGATTTAAGGATGGAAAGGTTACGTTTATACAAACGTTGGCCGTGTAGCACTTATATTTTAAACGGAGTTAACTGAATAGAGTGTAATGTGAAGTGCTAGATTTCAATCCCATATGAACCATGTGAGCGTTAGCCCTACTGATGGAAATGGGCCCACACAAGGACAGAGAAAAACTCTGACCAGGTCTGACCACCCTGGTCAGAGTTTTTCTCTGTCCTTGTGTGGGCCCATTTCCATCTGTAGGGCTAACGCTCACATGGTTCATATGGGATTGAAATCTAGCACTTCACATTACACTCTATTCAGTTAACTCTGATTTAAGGATGGATGTTCCTTAACCCTTTCACCGCCAAAAATGCAAATTGACACTTATAGATTTTCTTCTGTCTAACGCCAGACGATTTTACTCGTCAATATGGGGAAGCCCTCGGCAGTGAAAGGGTTAACCTTCTTTTCAAATACTTAGATTCGTCCTGTACTTGCGATTATCTGTCGCCTATCTACTTAACTTGATCTTTTGGCCAACTTGTCAAGCGCACACGAAAGACAGCAAGTAGATGACGACACGAAATGTTTATTCACACACCTGTCAAAAAAGTTTGGTTTGAATTCCATTGGGTATATATTCCACTTTGCATGTTTTATTCCATCGATTTCAACACCTCCAAGAATGCCTGAAAATTATAAAGGAAAAAGCAACGTGTACTAAATACTAATAGCTTAAACTAAGATCTCCAAAACGTCCCTGTCGTGTAGATAATGAACTTAATTTAAAAGCCAACTGTATTTAGCGCTGGAGTGCTATTAGGCCATTTCCGAGTTCATGTCTGCTTCCTCTTTAAAGCGAGTCTAAGTGCGAAGTTTTTTCTTGTGATAATTAGTTTTCTTTCATATGTAAAGTAAAACTAATTACCATCACAAAAACTTCGAACTTAGACTCACTTTGAAGATGAGACAGACATCGGAAATGGCCTATTGGGGTCACTGTACAGAAATCAATATCAAATCATAAAGGAAATTTTGGTTTTATGAAACGTGTTTATAAAGGTCGAATTATCACCGTGAACGATTTGGAAAGCTGACATTTCGATCGTTATCCCTTCGTCAGAGCGAATAGAGGAATTGTGGGTTGTTGGTTTTTATGCCGGTGTGGAGGAGCTTTGCCATTGGTGGAAATATGGTAACATGAATTTGTGAATAAATTAATGAATGAGAGGCGTTCATTGATTCCGTGAGGATTGAGTGTACCAAGTTGGAAGATGAATTTTGTTCCAGATTCTTCCAGCTTTCTGTGTTCCCGTTGTGTAAGGATAGGCCGCAAATTGTCATGTTGTGGTGGGAGCGACTTAAAAGATTAAAATAGCGCGCAACTGGTTTTGATGCATCTGTGTCGTTTTTTTCTACATCGCGTAGTTGTTCGCAAAAACGGTCCGCCAATCCTCTATTCGCTCTGACGAAGGGCTTACGATCTAAACGTCAGCTTTCCAAATCGTTCACGGTGGTAATTCTTTGACCTTTATCAACACGTTTGATAAAACCAAAATTTCCTGTTTTACTCTCCCACCGATGCAGCACCACAGTTTCTTCAGAAACTAGAAATTTGTTTTCATATCAAATCATAGGTTGGTTTTTAAGCAGAGGGAAAAACCGTAGTACCCGGAGAAAAACCTCTCAGAGCAGAGTGGAGAAGCAACAAACTTAACCCAAGTCTGAGAATCGAACCCGGGTCACATTGGGGGAAGGCGAGTGCTCCCACCACTTTGCTATCCCTACTCGCATTTTCAACAACGGTTTAACCCCAAGGGTCTTAACATCGCATTAATCAGCCCCTTTCTGAGTTGTGAATGGTCAGCTCCCACGAGTATGGTTTTCGTATAACTTAGCGGTAGAACACTCAAAACTAGGGAAAGAATGATTTTAAGATAGATTCCTGTTTATTTGTACCCCGCTTATGCAAGTTCATCATCGAAACCAGTAAAGGGCGAACAGCAAATAACTTTTGTTTTCATTGTAAGCCACTGATATATATTTTCTTTTTTCACCAATGAAATATATATAGCTGGATTTTTGAATAGACGACGGCGGCACACTCCCACCAAAGGTAGAGCTTAAAATCATGGGGGAGGGGAGAGGGTGTGGCTGTGTCATAGCTGGTTGGCCACAAGTCTTAAAAATTGGCGACCACCTTCACATTCTTTTCTATTTATGTTAATTAAACCTACTGGCCTCATTTTGAAACAAGTATTCTTTTGAAATTTGCTCGTCGTAGCGAGGCTAGAAAGGCTTATTACCATTAAAACAAAATAATCTATTATTTGGCTGCCATTATGAAAGAGGTCTATAGATGGTTTTCAATCACGTGATGAGATGACCTTGTTGGTGCACAAAACAATAGCAAATTATGGCTCGTGTTTTGCATTGTAAGAGAGTCAAATTCCCAAAAGACTTTTTGTCTATTGTTCTATGCACCAACATGGCTGCTGCTACAGGTACAAGATTTCCCAGGCCTCAATCGGGGGAGGAGAAGGCAATGAAAGCTGGCTTTTGGGGACCGAAAGGGTAAATAGCTAATCTTCACATGTTCCACGGTTCAGCGATCGGGAACACAGGAATGGCCTGCGTCCTTAACGAGACTTGGAACCACCATTTCTTAATATATTTTTTAAGTGCCTAAAAAGGCAGAGATTGACTTCTCATGCCATTACTGTATTTAAGAGAGAGGTAAGAGCACATAAAAATTTTCTGACAAATTAAGCAAAACCACCACCAGTGTTTCCTCTGCCATTGAGGATAGATGTAGTTGCATGTCTGGTGACAATCCGGTTTTCATAAGATCAGTTAGACACATCTTTGCGTTTTTGGATTATGAAGTAATTGTTCATAAACGCTTTTTTTGCTATTTGTCTCATAAAACTGCTTACTGGTAGACAGAGCCTTCCATTTTTTAATAAATTAATATTTTCCATGTTACATCTCGATTAAAACAGATTAAAGCTTCCACAAGAAAGGCGTGCAAAACTTCCGGTAACATCAGCAATATCGTTGGTAGTTGGTTATTACAATTCAATTTTTCATCCGATGTGACCTCCTCCCACTCTAGAACGGTTTCCAAACGAAGGTCAAAAAACTATTTTCTTCCTATTGCATTGCTTTTTTGTTTGAAACGTTATCTGCCTTTTCGCTCAAAACCACATGAAAGAGGCGTGGTGGGCATCCCTCTCTTCTGCCATACACCTTGTTCGCTGGCTTGAGCGAGAGGACGGATAACATTTCAGAATAATTGGTCTGCAGTATTACAAAGACTGATGGGTTTAAAAATCGCGCCCCATATCGAGCAAATCACAAAGAAAACGAAAACCAACTTTGATTTGCTTGTGAGTTATTTCTCCAGAATTACCTTTGACTGAGTGTTTTTGCTTCGTATTATGAATGGAAAAGGCAAACACTCTAGTGGTGAGCATCACTATTGAGATGCCACACTAAGCGACATCTTTGCTTGACCACGACGTCTGAAGCAATGGTGTTAAACCAATGGAACCACATGAATGGAAGGTAAGGAATGTAGAGAACCTCAAACTGGAGAAAATTGTAAGTCGAACGGTTTCTACACTTAAAGTACAGAGAAAGACTGGAATGCAAGAAAAGCGCTCTAATGGAGGGTCTTTCACAAAAAGAATAAGATATGGAAATCAACTTTGTGAAAGAAACGGGTACGGGTCGGAAAGCTAAAGTTGGACTTTCTTCAATGGTTTAAAAAAAGCTACATGGCACAGCAACCAAAATCCTCTTTTTTTTACTACCAGTCATGGCGTCAACCCTTGAGAAATGATGAGATTCGAGGTGACCTGCCACGAAGAGTTAGACTTGCTGTGTGATGCACATAAGACCCAAAGCAGAAAGCCTCACGAATTGCCTAAATTTGGAAACGCAAAAAGAGACAGTACAAACGACTTATCTTGTCGCTTAACAGAACGACTCTGGACCCAATCTAGTCGTAAGGATGTTGGACGTTTGGAGACTGAGATTAACGAAACGTTGTGAAAGCAAAGGGAATATTGTTGCTGGAGTCCATCCGACAGGTGGACCGGGGTGAGGTTGGTGAGCTGGAGATCTTTGGGTGATATGATTTTCAGATATAATTCGGTTAACTAAAATAAAGAATGTAGAAAACATCAAATTGTGGACAATTTTAAGAATCGTGGTTTGTATACCAAAAGTACAGGGAAGGAATCTTATGGAGGGTCTTTTCACAAACTGAATAAGATATGAAAGCCAACTTTGTCAAAGAAGATTATGATAGCACTTTTTTTTTCTAGAATAGTGGAAACTGTTTTACTGTATGGGTCGGAAAGTTGAACTCCAAACAGAGGCACAAACAAAGAAAATTTTTCATTAGGGTCATCCTCATTTACAACCAGTCCTGAGATTCGTGGTGACCTGCCACGTAGATCTAGACATGCTGAGTGACGCATAACATGACCTGTAAGGCACAAGGTGAAAAGTCTCACGATTTGTTCTATGGCAACCTTCATTTAGAAAAGTGAAAAGAAAACAGGAGAAAGAGGACTCGTGTCGACGCCTAACAAAAAAGACTCTGGTGTCGCAAGGATTTTGAACACCTAGAGAGATTATACATTGTGAAAGCATGTGTGAAGGGTAGAGGGTATTGTTGTTAGAATCTGTGCGAGGGGTTGTCCGAAGTTAACAAAGTTGGTGAGCTGCTGATCATTGGCTCGATTTTAAGATATCATTAGCCAAGATAAAACTTCTTTTATTTTTGATTTAAAGAATTGCGTTGCAAACAGCTTTCACAAGGGTTCGAATCAATCGAAAACACAAGATGAACTGAAGAAAGGAAAGGGACAAGAAAAAACGTCATATTCAGGCATTCAGAGCTCGACTTACATTAAATGCTCTCTTCTATGGCTATCCGTCCTATTCCTTCACCAAATTAATTTCAAAGGAAAAGCTGCAATAAGGTCCTCCAACCCCCTATGCCCAAAAAGCAGTTATTTCGAAAAAGGACTCGTATCTGCTGAAGCGATCTGACAACCGGTGCTCAGAAGAGCCTGGATACCTCTTTGCAACCAATCGTTGGGCCGCATCTTACTTACACATGATAAAAGAATCCCTCCATAAAACGTTCTATTCGGATCCGCTCTAATTCGTGTCCTATTCTATTCTATTTTATTATATTCCGAGTAATCCCTAACCTGTTTATTTCGTTTATTCAGTTATTGGGAGCAAACAAAATTCTATTTCATTGCCACAGAAAACGGAATTGATGCCAAAAGAACCGAATTTCCTGAGCTTTCATATTCCAGAATTGTCCCTAAAAAGAATTAAAAAGCTCACCTTTCCGCTGTCTGTTGATATGCACCCCCGCAGAATTTACTCGTCCCATGTTTTCTACCAGAATATCAAGTTGAACTGTTCCTGTGGACTGCAAGAATAGGCCATAAAGTAGCTCTACTACTTGAGTAAACAAACATCTAGAAAAACACTAAATTTAAAATGCCAAAAGGCTCATTTAACTGCGTTGTTGCAAAATACAAACTCGACGTTGTCACTTATTAATAACGAACATTTCTTAAAGCCTTTATGAAAATTGGTTGACACCCTATTGCTTTCAGTGAAGAGATGAGTTTCCAGTGGCCAGGTGACTCGGAGATACTTGGAAAAATATCCGATTGCGTGCTCCCGTATAAAAGCGGAATTTTGACGAGAAAACCTTTCAGTAAAGGCAGTGAAGTTTATCTTCTAAAAGAAGACTATTTTTGAGACCAGTTAGGTGCAGTTTAAGAATAAGGGCTTCCTTTCCTAATCGTGCAGATAGTTTTCGGGTCCGAACAAGACGTTTACAAAGATGCGATCCGCTTATTTCGAAAAGCTTGTGGACAGGTTTCATGCATGGAAACGCCCTTCTATTGAAGCAACGGAATTGCTAATGTCTCTTGAAAGACACCCGAAAGGTTTCTGGCCACGGTTTTACAGTTTAGTTTATTAGCTGTGCAGGCAGGATCACAAAAACAGCTAGTGACAATAGCTGTGACGGTAATAAAAGTGACCACAGCACAGTGAACCGGATCCGTTCCCTACTCTTTTTAATTAACGTGTGGCTCCTTTCACGTTTCAAGAGATTTATGAACAAGGGTTGTGAGACTAGGGCTAGGGTTTGTAGTTCTTAACCGAGAAGACTTAAAAGCCTAACAATTTTCTGGCGGCACTTTCGCCTCAGTTCCTTTAAGACCCCTAGTTTTGGTCCGGCGGTGGTCTAAACCAACAGCCTCTCGCTTGGCAGTTCAACATTCCAGTAACCGAGTGAACCAATCGGTAGGCCAACAGTGATCTATGGATGGAAAGTACGGCAAGAGAGTTACCTTTTTCTTTTTGTTTAATACTATTTTCACTTCCCAAAGTTTTTTCTCATCAATGGAATGTTCGTCTGTGTTCATGGCGTCGATTGTTTGAATAAGCACAAAGTCAAGAAAAACCTAAAAAATCAGAGACAAAAAGAATAAAAAAACAATAAACAAACTACGGTGATAAACATATTACAGCACATTTTAACTTGAGTCTTTTCGTACGATACAACATTCATCTTCAGGAGTGATGGGTGAACAAATTTTAAATAACTTGTATCTGTATAAAACTTGAGAGAGACTAGTAACTAGATTAAAAACAACATCTCCGATCGTCTCATATAGATGGCGCGCAGGACGACTTTTTCCTACGAGTTTTTGCGACTACGACAATGGAAATCTTACATTACTTCATTCAGAAGGCACATACGTAACTAGTCCAAGTACTTTGCCACGCGTTTCAGTGAAAAACACGTAAAAACTTTCAGGAAATGAGTTAGATTTTTCGTAAACTGTAGCATGGAACTTCTATTTGGAGAAAAGATGGAACTGATACTTTGAAAAGTGTTTCAAAGGAGGGCCTTATGACGCCCTATTTTTTTTCAGAAGTTTAAAAAAATCCATGCTACAGATTTGTGTTAGAATGTTCTCATACTGTTGCGTTAAAAATTTGTGAAAAACATAGTTAATTCGCTGAATTTTTATGCTTTTTCTATTTTTGTCAAGTGACTTACCAAATATGGTTGTGAGCCGCACCAGACAAAGAAATGTTAAATACACACATAATTGGCACGAAAAAGATAACTGTAGAGCTAAAGGGACTCGAGAAATGACTATTTGAAGGGCTTCACAGCAACGGTTTGGTAGTTAGGAGCCGCCCCCCTTAAAATGGCCGAAAAAGAAGAGTATTTATGACAAAAGGAATAAATAACAAATTAACAGACAAATTGTGATAATGGCAACACCGTGAAAAAAGGTCATCCTTTTCCCTCCCACAGAACTCAAAATTTTCGTAGTTGTTAAGTTTATTGCATGAATTGCGTATGTTATGTTGACAGCAGAACTTCGTAAATAAAAAATGTTTGCTGTCTTTTCGCGCCAATTTTAATCATTATAATATATTTTTCATCGTAGTGACCCCCCTCTAAGTTTAACAGGTTTTTTAACCTTTTGAAGTCAATTTGTAATTAGCATGATGCCTTTTATGCGCAAACTCGCATGTTAATGAAACAAAATGTAGACAATGACGTCAGAAAAGATTATGTGATAGGAATGCGTCAGTGGGCATTATGGATCATTAGCTAAAGCTCGTTATTCGTTCCCTAGTTTAGCATCCACCATATGCATGCCCATTAACGTCACTTGTGAGATGCCACGTTTGGGCAATTTTAGTCCCAGAGGCACAGCGGACAATTGTCACCTGAACTTAAGTATAATTGCCTAAAGCGGCAGAGCATCTCAACTGGTAACGGGAAGGTCGTGGGTTCGACTCCTTTAAAGGAGCTTCACATTTCTTTTCCTGAGAATCCAAGAGTCGTTATCGATACAATATACGTATTATCATTTCTGAGTCAATTTTTTACCTGGGCTCTATCACTGATATTTCGAATGACAATTTCCGTTGGAACGCTTTTAAGCACCGTTTGATATACAATGAAACCATAACTTTGTCCGCAATTGTCGTTGATTGGTAATTCTTCCATTGGCACAACGGTCTCTGATTCAACGGGTGGCCCCTGAAAATGAAACTGTAGTCATTCTCAGAAATTCCATTCCTAAAGTTTACAAAGTCCATCAGCAAAATGAAAAGGAAAAGAAATGAATGCAAAATAAGAAAGGAGGAAGAAAATTTTGATATGGAAAAGGTAGAAATGAATCCTCTAAGCGTGCAGTTCCCGATAAAGCCACAAGGTTAATAACACATCACGAAAGAACAAAATACGAATAACAAAACATTTATTCCACCCTTAGCGTATTCTATGCAAGTATTACAATATATTGCGGAAATTGGAAATTATACGAAGTTGCTATTCGATCACATACATGTAAGCCAGACCAAACTGAAAGTTGGGCGGAAATGATGAAATATTAGGAGAAAAAACTTCTCGGTACTCCGGGGGTGGAAAAAATATCATGAATCGCTGGCATGCGTATACAACACCAAGGCCAAGAATTAAACCCAAGTCGTGCCGGTGGTAGAACTCGGCGAAGTGGTAAAGTGATCTTGGAAACATACTTACAAAAAACAGCAAGAAGCCGCTGAGCGGCAACGTATGCACCATCTCAACATCTTCTACAATAAGAACAAAACAAAAAGCCAACAAAAAATCACCTAAGTGTTACTAAGTAGCACTGAGCAAGCCTCCAAGAGAGAATGGTTTTAATGCAACATTTACTTCACGATAGAGCACCCACTTAGGCCATTTCGGAGTTCATGTCTGCCTCCTCTTGAAAGCGAATCTAAGTTCGAAGTTTTTGCGATGGTAATAAGTTCTACTTTAATTATGAATGAAAACTGATTTTCATAAGAAAAAGTTCGCACTTAGACTCGCTTTGAAGAGGAGACAGAAACGAACTCGGAAATGGCCTGTTATGAAGTGAATGTCTCCGCCTTCTTGCATGTAATTCCCACGTACGCCCCACAATTAACGGGAAATGCAACAAGGAGGTTCTTCCTTATTCTTACAAGTTATTTTCCACGCACCTTTTGGGAATCACATATGGAAAATAAAAAACCCGGAATCCAAAACACGGAATAAGGAATTCAAAAGCGATTATAAAAAAAAAAAAAGGCTTGTATGAATGTTTTCAAATGAAACGAAAACGAAACAAAAGAAGAACAAACAAACAAACAATTTAACACCAAATTAAACTCTCTTTCGCTTTGAATGAATTGTTGCATGCGAATTGTGATCCTGACTACTTTGACAAAAAATTCACTTTTTTCTTATCTTTTCACGTAATAGACTACTCACAAGTAAATGCGAAGGCTGCATTTGAAGTATTTTGTTTCTATTCATGTTATGTTCATCTGTTTTTATTGATATTATCATTCTTATTTCTTTCATCATCCTCATTCACATAGTGAATCGAAAGCAGCCAATCACGCTCCATGTAACTCATTATTCTGTTTTTAAAACTAAATTTATTGGCTTGACTTGTCTTTCCCGATTTTCATTTCCAGATTCCATTCCTATTCCTGATTCCAGCTTTTCCATTCTTCATTTTGGGATCGTTTCACCCTACTGTAGTTAACTCAAACATTGTGACGTATCATGTGAAAGTCGTTCATTGCCTAAGTGGTTAATACACGGGACGGCAACAAATTATTTCCTTTTTAAATTTGAAGCACGAAGTAAGTAAGTAAAGTAAGTAAAGTCTCCTCACCGTAAGTTGTTCTCTCGTGTTTTTCATTAAACGGAACTGAAAATAGGTTTAAAAAAAGTGGCATATTAATTTAAGTAGTCCATTCCACATTGCATCTACTCAAGGTGGTAACTGCAGCTAGATTAGTTCAGGAGATATAGTATTGCTTTACTGTGCAAGAGGTCGTAGGTTCCACTCCAGCTGGACAAAGCAACCAAATCGCGAGAGCTGCCTTTCTAATCACGTCTGCAAATGCCACAGGGTTCCCGTTTTTTGATTTTGTGCGACTGAGGCTCTTGCTTACCTCCGCTCCCCCCTGAGACTGCGAGCAGTCTCTTTTGCTCTAAAATCGTTGAAACGAATGCGCAGGTTGAAAGAAAAAAGGCTGTTCAAAATGTCTGAAGCTGCGGGTCGCAAATACTGCGGGCGTTGGCCCAACCCCCGCGGTATTTGTTACCCGCAGCTTCAGCAAATTTGAAGTTTCGACGCACACTATCGTTTTAAAGCAAAAGAGAGACTGATTGCAGTCTACTCTCCCCTTGCAATGTTATGCACATGTGGTGGTCAATTGCGTTTAACGAAGGGGAACGTATCCTAATCATGTACCTTGCATACGGAACCCGCGCCCGCAGTGCGCGCGGCAGTCCAAATTGTGCTAATTGTGTTTCTTGTACTGTGCGAGAATTTATTCAAAACTTTTCCCTCACTCCCAAATAAGAAATTGCTGTGAACTACTATTAGGCCAATAAGAGAATCAACATCAAAGAGGCACTCCCAGGGGTTCTGGGGAAGAAGAGAACATGGCTAATTTGAACTGGGGAACAGAGGAACAATATCAAAAAATTTTAGGGAACAAGGGAAGAAAACCAATTTAGATTTTAGGGATCAAAAAGCTGGGACTGACAAGTTTGAAAGTGATTTGGGGAACAAGGAAAAACAATCAAATATTTAAAGGGAACAAGGACCCCTCTCCTGGGAGGGTCTCGTCAAATGTTCTGTCTCAACAATTTTTGAATGACCGACACGAAAAGAAGAATCTCTTAGTGAAATAAATTATTTATTATAACACTTTAGCATGAGAAACAATGCTCAGATGCTTACGAGCACCCTCATGCCCATGTTTGTAAAAAAGCATCATGAAGCATTCCTTGCGGCTAGTTTAGGCATTCTTTAATCTTTCAACATCGGGCAAAACCAAATCAACTCCATTCTCTGAGGGCACTGGGGAAAGACGCTACAATCTTGGACAAAATTGTTAAGAAAACTCTGCTTTTGGACTAAACTCCGATCACAAGTATAAAAAAGAAGCTCTCTTTTTCCCCCAACCCCCCTTATCAATGTTGCAAGACGAAACAAAGCATGTCGAACCTGGGCGTATCAACATTGGTTGTAGGGGGGAGGGGGTGGCTAATAATGTGCGATATTGAGGACGAAGTGCGCAAAATAACCTCTGTTTTTAATATTCTCAACCCTTTTTGTCCAAGTTGTAGAAGAAAAAACTAGCCTTAATCCAGTTCTCCCAAGGTAATCTTTAAAGAATAAGATTATTGAAGGAACACTTTTGAGTGCCAACCTTAAGCCTTCTAAAACAAGCACGAACAATATTAATAGTCTTTAAATTCACAAAATGTCAAACAGCACATTTTAGTCTCATATTCAATTAGATTTGGCTGCAATATTCCTTAAAACTATGCAGAACTATATGCCATAAAATGTGGAACATTTCCTGCCTATTTAAATATGCCACAAAAGGGCTCCAAAAAGCAACCAGTCAAGTTTTTAGATAAAGATAGTGTCTCTATGGAGGTCTGACACAATACCTAAAAATTAAATGATTTGATGTCATCAAGAAATTGAATGACCAAGCAATACACAAACTGCAGCAATGTAATTAGGGTCACAAAGTGGGAATGAAAAAAAAAATTCCTCAACTGATGCTTCAATATGCATTTAAACTAATTTTCTATCAACAATTCAAGGGACTGACTTTTCAGTGTCTATTTACTGGTATTGATTTTACGTTTCCATGATAAGTTTGAAAGTGAATCTGGCAACCACAGTGCCCTATGAAATGGAAAATAAGTTTAACTAACCCTTTAATTAAACTAACATTTTACAAGGGACACCATTGTTGATGCCCTGCATAAAACAAAGAATAAATTGAAAGAAGAGTTAGTCTGCAGTTTATCCACAATGGACAGCTAGTAGCTCCATTCACCAATGTAAAGAAGAAACACATCAAGTTTCTTCTCAAGCAACCAGGTGTTCAAGGAGCTATTCAATTTCCAAAGAACACTATGGCTGTGTACCAGTACCTGGGTGAATTCGGGTACCTGGCCTGAAACTGAAACTTGTGGAGCCAAACAACTTGTAAAGCTTGGTACTTAAATTGGGTAGATAATTATGTCTACAAATATAAGTCTATTCAATCAAGAGTTTCTCCTAATTTTGTGTACCATTCACTTGTTGGTTCCTTAATAAAAAATCGCTAATTCAATTAAAGATACAAGCACTGAAGAACAAACTGCTCAAGAATGCACGACTCGAGTCACTGAAAAAGTGTTGCATGCTACGTGGATGTTTGCAGAACGATGGCAAGTTGTAATCATTGAAAGAAAACTCCACTCCAGATCTGATAGACGATGGTCGTGCAAGACTCGCCAAGCACGTGGAACACCCAACAGGATTGTTCGTTGCTTGGCACAGCACGAAGACCAATCTTACCCAAATACAACAACAATTTTGGCAGAAGGCAATCTCATCACAAGCCATCGAAGTTGGTATAAAGCAGCATAGCGCTTCACCTGAAGTTCGATCATGATGGACACAAACAAGAGCTGAAAGAACTTCATAAGGTCAGACGACCAAATGTTATCGACCCAACACTCGTTAGAGCGGCTCATATCGGACATTGAAGTGCTGAACAAACAAAGGGATTTCGTCGTAAAAATGTTCACTCAGCAACGTCTTCTTCATCGACAGAATAAAGTTCAAAATCAATCCTGGTTGCTAATCACGGGCTAACCCAATCCATAAACTGGATAAAGTGGATTGCCAAATTGATTGTCAGAACACTGCGTGATTTTCAAAGAAGCGACTGTCGAGAGTCACAAGAGAAGGCTGAACGAATTTCTATCGATCTAACCAATCAGAATGTAAACAATTGGCGTGACGTCGGATACTACAGTTTTTCCCGCTCGCTGAATTCTGATTGGTGAGTTTAAGTTTCATTAGCTCTCGCCGTATGCAAGGTAGTTTGCCACATTATTCACGCGGGTATCGGTGGATGCCACTGAAATTCACATTTTGGCCGCTATGTTGGGACACCTATCTATGTAGCATATGGAGCATTTCACCTCGAGCTCATGCAAATCCAAATGAAGACGCGTAGTTCTGGAAAAAGAAAGGTGCATGTAATCTATGTTCTCTTCGTTTTCGTATTCAACTAGCGTGTGCCAGTGATCGATTGATTTACTATCCATGGACTTGGAACAACAAAAAACAAACAAAGAGTTGACAAAAGTGGCTGTCTCTGCAGATTTCTCGAACGGTGCTCTATTGTGGAACGCACCTAATTGATGTTTAATTAGTTCTGGTAACAAAATAATTCTTCATAATGGCTGTCCTTCCTTTCTTCAGAATTTATGGTGAGACTGGTGGAAGGACGAAATTGCTTCATAGACGATATGCACTTTATATTGATGTCAGTCCAAAGACGTGCGCAAATTAAACTTCACGAGCTACTATAGTGAAGGAAATAAAAAACAGCAAAACCTTTTTGTTGTCACGCAGTGGTTTGGGCTATGAGTGGTGTGATTCAGGGCTTCAACGTTTAAGTAAGAAATCACAGGTCCACTGCTTTTGTACGTTGTGGGTAATCATATTACTTATTCACACTTTTTGTGTTGCATCCTGCCTCGTTTTGTCTGTAATTGCTGTTTAGGGTAATCACTAAAAGTACGCAATATGAAATTGCAACACGATCTCTTCTTGAAATGAACGACTATCCTTTATTGTTAGTTTGCTCAAAATGAAGTATTGTCCTCCAATTAGATTATTCTGTCCCTACCGTGCGAGCAGAGTCTCATTGATCTTCCTAGATAAGTCAGGAAGAGGAAGAAGACACTGCTGGGCGCCTCGCCTTTCTTTGATTTGCCACTCACCCAAAGAAGTGGATGAGTCAGGCCCGTTTCGACATGTTCGTTTCCCAGGATCTCTATCAAGCTCTCAGTGTCCAAAATGAACGATAATACTTCACTTGGAGCAAATTGGCAATTAAGAATAATCCTTCAATTGAGGGAGAGACTTGGTTGGAAATTGACTCTAGTGGCCTGCATTAGAAATTCAATGACAGTTTTTTTTCCAAGTTGTCGAAAGACGCAAATTGGAGAACATGGTGGTTTATGTCACAGTACTTCAGGGGAAGTACAATCTTGTTAAAACTGAGCGAATTCTTACTTGGTCCTCTGGCATCAGGACTGTATTTTGCCAGGACGTTTCTCAATGCCTTGTACTTATTTGTGATGTCACCAGCTTCTGACAAAGGCGCATCATAATCTGGAAAAGTAATGGCAAGAAAGAATTATATTTTAAATTAGGCAAATAATGTACTACGTAACTACAAGTGGCGTGGTCGACATGGCAAAAAAAATGACAGGCTTACGAATTAGGGCTGTCCTAATCACTACTGGCTATCTAGCCAAACATGAGTATTATGGGGGAAATACGTCGTCGTTGTTTCCTTACAGAACTTGTGAGTAATGTGGAGACTTAAAAAATTGGGTTGAGGGTCAAGCATGAAGGTTGAGATTTGATTGACTGAAATTGGACCACTTGTCGGGGAACGTGAGAAAATGAGCTACTACTTCAGGAGATTTTGTCAAGGTAGATAGAACTTCAAAACGGAACATTTTATAAACGTTTTAGGTGTACGTTTTGTGGGAAAAGGAAGATTCTTATTCTTCTTCAATCACTAATGATGTTTTTCAACAAATTTTGGTTTTCAGGGCCATTAATTCTCTTGATTCTGGAACGGTCCCTTCTTGAAAAGTGAGAACAGATTGTTCCTTTTATTTGTGGTCCTTTTGATGAAATCTGAACCTGTTTTGATACCACTTGGAAACAAAGTGGTCCTTCATTGAGCGCTAAAAGGGGAACCAATAGTTCCGAGTTCCGAATCAAACAAACTGGTCCGTAATGGATCATTTGGGAACCGCTATTGCTCCTAAGAAATGTGTTCCTTTTGATAACATCGGAACGAGTCTATTTTAAAATTACGGAAAAAAGGTCACTTGTTGTCAAAAGGGGAGCCAATTGTTCCACGTGCCAAGTCAATTTGTTCCAAATCAATTGAAGAGCATTTGCTCGTACTCGTGTCTTCCCAAGGCTTTATCGTCCCGTTTCGCGACAAAAGGAGCGTTTGTTCTGTATTGTGTGTTCTCCTGTAAGCGCTTTGCTTTTATTACTCATTTTCTTTCTTTTCTGAGCTGCTTCTAAGGAACAATTCTCCTTTTTGCCTTCTCCCTTTTAGCTAGTACTTTTTCTGGTAGGTTAAGGAACTGTTCGATTGCGCTTATAACTTATATAATATGTAAATCATAGTAAAATGTGTAATCAAGGAGTACCTGCAATGATAATAATCCAAAACAATTTACAAATACCGACTCATACGAACGTTGCGTCAATTCAAACGACATCTCTCTTGCTGGTTCCGATTGAAGTGAAGTGAAGTCAGTTCTGTTGTTATTATATCGACCTTTGTTGAATGAGACAAACGAACACGCTCTTATAAATGCATTCAGTTCTCTCTAAAAGAATGAGCAAAGCAAACAAGATTAAGTGGTGTTATATCGATGGCGCCTAAACCTAAACGTCTTCACCTAGAAAAAGACAATGCCGACAGTTTGTACCATTGCTGGATCACCAGGCAATTGTGCGAACATGAAGGATTTCAAGTCAGCAAGGATTCAGGAAACACGTCAACAACAAGCATAGTTGGTTCTTTCATTTCGACGAAAGACCCCGTGTAGACTTGAAGCTTGCCACAAACTCTTTAAAAGTGCCAACGAAATCGTACGCCGCAAGCACAGATGGTCATGTATTGTCTACGCACTAAAAACTCGGGGTTAGATCAATGAATTCCTTCTCGCCTTCCAGTCAAATTGGCGAGCAATTTGCGACTTGGCTGGCTGCAAATGCGTGGGTTACAAGAAAGATCGTCCTGCTCAGCAGATTGTCAATGTATGCTTGAATGTTTTTAAGTTTTGCTGGGAAGAGGAGGTGGATTTTACCCCGTGTTCTCCAAGCCTGTTGTTTAAGCTTATTGACCATTTACAAGAGGAGTGCAAGCTCGGACACGGCGGGAGCTCGAGATTGGGTTACATATTAGACGCCATTTCATAGTTAATCGACTTCAGAACATCGGATAAAGTTCTTAAAAAATTATCTGCCACGGAATTGAACATCAAAACAGCGTGCAAGACAGTGGCAAAGATGATGAGATTGCAATGGACACAACACATCCATTTCAAAACATTAGAGGCCAAGCGTCACTCGGCAACCATGGACGAGCTGTTTGAAGTCGGGTCTTTTTTTTTTACCTCGCCACGAACAAACCGTGAAAACGTGCCAAAATGACCTCAGGAAAATGAATACCTCTGACCTGACATTTAGTTGTTCATCAAGGTGAAAGGATCGCGCCCCATGACTTATAAGTTTCTCACAATTGAATCGTAAAGGTAGCAAAGGCGAAAGGCGGTTTCAGCGATCAGAAAAAGCCCGCTGAAAAGGACTGATTTGACCTTGTGATTCTACTACTACTGTCTTTATTTGAAGTCACTTTCACAGGAGTTATTTTCCAATGAGTCGTGAGTTTGTTTGTTTGTTATTTATTTGTTCGAGCGGGTTGAAGTTTTGGATCTGCTATACCCACCCACCCATACACCGATAATACTCTGCTTGTTTAAAACTCTACTAAATACGCCAAAGGCAAACATGAAAAATATACGATTAACAAACTAAACAATTTATGTAACTTAAGGTTGCAAGGTACAATTTGGCAATGCTCACAGGAGTAACTTTTTGCAGCCTTATACATAAACCCGGTACGAAATGCTTGGTGCCAGGTTTCGGGTTTCTCTCAAAAATGGGTTACCATATTTTCTTACCAATGGTGCTCCGCGCTCGTGCCTCCGCTATAAATCATCCTTTTTTCTTATCCACTATTTTGTCTATATAATAAATCCCATCTTTAATTCACAATGTTCTCATTGTTTTCGATCCCCGGACAACTGGCCCAATTCAAGTCTCAATCTTTATGCTTGAACCTCGAAGTCCCCCATCTATAATCCACGCGTACTTTGACAAAAACAATGACCAAGGATTCCTTGCATAGTACTGCATGTATGTGTAAAGGCCATGCATACATAGTGACGTAACTTACATAATAATTCCCAGGAACGAGAGAATACACAATTTATCTTAACAGGAATTACCTAAGGTAACTCATGATAGAAACAATCAGGATTGGCTAGCAGAGCTAAGACCCGCCACAAATAACTTTGTCTCTTATGACACTGAAAATGGATCGTTGCTAGCCAACCTGAATTATACATAAGTTAACTGAATATAGGGTAATGTGAAGTGCTAGATTTCTATCCCATATGAACAACGTGAGCGTTAGCCCTACTGATGGAAATGGGCCCACACAAGGACAGAGAAAAACTCTGACAAGGGTGGGAATTGAACCCACGACCCTCGGATTAGATCTCCGCCGCTCTACCGACTGAGCTACAAGGTCAGACGGGAGCAGGCCGTGGGAACTGAAGATGTTAAAGTCACGGCAATGGACATGTACAAGTACAAGGAAAGGTTACGTTTATAGAAACGTTGGCCGTGTAGCACTTATATTTTAAACAGAGTTAACTGAATACAGGGTAATGTGAAGTGCTAGATTTCTATCCCATATGAACCACGTGAGCGTTAGCCCTACTGATGGAAATGGGCCCACACAAGGACAGAGAAAAACTCTGACCAGGGTGGGAATTGAACCCACGACCCTCGGATTAGATCTCCGCCGCTCTACCGACTGAGCTACAAGGTCAGACGGGAGCAGGCCGTGGGAACTGAAGATGTTAAAGTCACGGCAATGGACATGTACAAGTACAAGGAAAGGTTACGTTTATAGAAACGTTGGCCGTGTAGCACTTATATTTTAAACAGAGTTAACTGAATACAGGGTAATGTGAAGTGCTAGATTTCTATCCCATATGAACCACGTGAGCGTTAGCCCTACTGATGGAAATGGGCCCACACAAGGACAGAGAAAAACTCTGACCAGGGTGGAAATTGAACCCACGACCCTCGGATTAGATCTCCGCCGCTCTACCGACTGAGCTACAAGGTCAGACGGGAGCAGGCCGTGGGAACTGAAGATGTTAAAGTCACGGCAATGAACATGTACAAGTATAGGATAGAAATATATAGGATAGAAATGTATAGGATAGAGATCTAGCACTTCACATTACCCTGTATTCAGTTAACTCTGTTTAAAATATAAGTGCTACACGGCCAACGTTTCTATAAACGTAACCTTTCCTTGTACTTGTACATGTCCATTGCCGTGACTTTAACATCTTCAGTTCCCACGGCCTGCTCCCGTCTGACCTTGTAGCTCAGTCGGTAGAGCGGCGAACATCTAATCTGAGGGTCGTGGGTTCAATTCCCACCCTGGTCAGAATTATACATAGTCTACGTCAATACCTGCGTTATTAACTTACCGTATGAGGTAACCGTTGGCAGGTATCTATACTTGTTTTTCTCCCTGTTTGCACCGTTCATGAAACCAAAATTTGTTCCCCCTGTGAAAGTGAATTGCCTTATGTTAGTACTTGCAATCATCATAAAACTCCATTCTCATTGGCAAAGAGCAGCATATCTCTTTCCAAGTTGTACTCGCGAAAAAATATTACGAGATAATTAAAATAGTTATGACCATTTTATAGTTCAGAAAATGTTGAGGGAGATTTTTTTCAACCAATCCCTTCCGCAGTTACGCGAGCCAATTGCTCCTGACAGTAAAGTCCATCTAATCTTACATTGAGATAATAGCTGTAGGGTCACCTAGCTGTTCATAAAATAACAATAATCGAGGACTGTGTTGCTACAGGAGAGAAATCCTAATAAAACAAGTTCTGTTCTTGGTTGATTTCGGCAATCACTCCTGCACCTCCTCCTACCTCCAAACAACCCCCAATTGTGAAATTGCTTTCGACAGTACATTTAAAAGAAAGAAATGCATATTTTTGAAGTGCGGGTTATAGACGAAATAGACGTGATCCTCCCACTTAATTGGACAATTTAAAAAACTGTCTCTTATAGACACCTGAAAAATTCAGGTGGCTTCAACGGGATTCGAACCCGCGACCTCTGTGATGCTGGTGCAAT
>OX421454.1:15461922-15479422 GCA_949126865.1 Montipora capitata | reverse complement strand
TCTAAGGCAAATCAGACAGTCTAGTACAGGCCATGGGCTCCCGGCATAATGAGTACAACATTTACTATGATGACTCTTACAGGAGAAAAATTTGCTAGTTTCAAGATTCACACACAGCCCATGTTTTGGAATTTTTCCGCAAATTATTCATTGGTTTGCTGTGTGAGTGTAAGAGGTACTACTGAATTGACACTGTACAAGTGTGGTGCTTCCGTTGAGCAAGACAATCGATGATTTTTTTGTATTTCCCATTAGATTGTTTTTTTTGGGAATACCAGGAATAGTGTAGTAGTTCGAATAAGGAAACCCTGTGAATAAATATTCGCGTTTTCGTGAACAATTAAATTTTTTTCCTAAGCCTCTTGGATTTTTGAAATACAGAATGCTTTTGTTTAAGTTAGAAAGAGTTTTCCACGATCAAAAACTTGAAATTCTAAGGCCCAAAATGATGGGAAATTTACTTAACGGTCTTTCGTTTTAAATTAGTTTCATAGGGAGGGGGCATTACCCCAATGCCCCCAGTCCCCCCTATAAACAACGGGCTTACACCCGTCCAATACGTCCTCCGAACCCAAAACCCTCAAATTTCAAAATACAAGTTACTTAAACTCTTTGGGCCCCCCAGTATTTCCGGGCTTGCTACGGCCCTGTAAATAAATCATCATAACCTAAATCGAATAATAAACGGAAAAACTGAAGTTATGTTACGGAGAATAACCTCTCCTCAGTTTTAATCAGAAAGTCCAGTCACAAAGGAATTTAAAACTGCCAACAATTGGGTCTATAATAAAGAACAGGTGGTTCAATCCTTACTTGAAGTTGTTTTAAGGCAATAACTTTATACATCTCATCATGCTGAAAGTTTGCTGTCTTCAAAACTAAGAAAGAATGGAAAGAAGAAGAGGTTTAAATGGGGAACCATACAACAAGTGAAAATAATTAACAATTACTCAGCGGCGAGGTAATTCATATTATCCACCACTTTCACCGACGCTGAGGTGAATAATTGTTTTAGATTATATCACACAACGTGACTAAAAATGCGAACCAGAAAACTATTTAATTTTTGTAAAATGTGGTGGGAAATTTCAAATAGTACTTGGCTAATTACCTCCGAGTTATCTAATCAATCTTTTGGGAATTTGACTCTATTATGATGCAAAAAAATCAGTGAGCCATAATTTGCTATTGTTTTGTGCACCAACATGGCCGTCTTATGACGTGATTGGAAACCATCTATAGCGATGTTCTCGTGACGTCACTCATTGTTATTAGTACACCAACCAGAATCCAGGTGGCTGTTGAAATAATGACTTCTTTTGTTCCGTGGTTGGCAAATTTGAATATCAAAAGAAATGTGACGAAGAGACTTGTAGGGGCGCTCGCAATTATACTTTCTTGCAATTTTCTTTGGGGGGTGGGGGGGGGGGGAAACTCAGTTACTTTTTGTGGATAATTCAAAAACACAATCTTCAAATAACTTGGGTATAACATAAATGCCTATGTATTTGAAGCAGACGTAAGTCACTTCTTCCCTATTTCCATAATTCGTACTTCACATATACGCATTTATATCATCGAGTCCTTTCACGGGAACACATGAGCCCAACAAAATTACCTGCTCCCACCTGAGTGGCTTCATAGCTCATTGCACCGGCATTGCACCCGCATCGCAGAGGTCAAGGGTTCAAATCCTTTGAAAGTCATTTTTTTAGATGTGTATGAGAACTAGTTGCTTAAATTGTCGAGTTAAGTGCGACGATCACTTCTCCATTACGTAACTTGGGTAAATCTGCCCAGGTGATTACAGAGACGCAAGCAGGCAGACATATTATCCAATATCAAAAATACCATAATACTCTTTGTCTGTCCCTACAAAAGTTGGGTCGTTTCGTACCTCATTGAACGGGCTTTGGGATTATCCAAAAGAACAATAGAATGAACAAAGATAACGATATATTTAACACAGAAAACAGTAGGAAGTACGGCACTATACAGCCAAATGAAATATAGTGTTCAACAAGAGTCCTACCCCAAAATTTTGAATACGCATTCTTTTTATTTTTCATGGGATTTATAATGGTCCCAAGAGAAACTGGAAACAATGCTTATGCAACATTTTGCAGGGACAAACAAAGAGTATTATGGTCACACAATTTGTGATCTGATGACTTTCCAATGATTGAACTTAACTTATTAACTGATTTAAACTTTCTTTCGACTGCAGTTCAACATTTTTTGCAACTTAAGTTCTTGAAAATGGTGACTGGAGTTGAAGCCACTTGAACAATTTGTTAAACATTTGTAGAACTTGGGCGAGTACACATCACTGTATAAATCTGCACCGGAGAGTCTAGTTTCTTGCACTCAATTCTTTCCAATCAAAGTGTTGTATTTACTGTTGACACAATGTTGGAAAGCACAACCTTGATTTTGCTTCCAAAGTTTGCCGAATATCCGCTCAACTTGTGTTGAACCTATGTTGGGAAAATGTCAAAACCGTTTAGATGGGCCTTAAAGGAGAACTGAAGGCCAATTTTTCCAAAAATATTATTTTGAAAGGCTAACATAAGGCTCAGTTCCCTTTTAAGACACGTTTACAAATAGGTTTAAAGGGGAACTGAAGGCAGAAAAATAAGCATTTTTTATTTACACTTTAGACCAGGCACAATAGTGTTTTCAACTTTTTTTCTGGCATATCCGTTGTTTTTCGACTTTTTCCACCTTAAAAAAAATGTTTTTATTTCGATTTTGCGCACCAGCATTGCGGCTCAGAATGGAGGAGTCAGAGGTCATTTTTGCAGCTTATGACGTATGATATGGGGAAACACGCGGGAGCGCCCCATTTAGCAGCAGTGTTTTGACTGATGTGTGTCGTGAACTTTGACTCCGCGAAGAACATTTCCGACAAATAAGGTAGACAGAAGCCTTTAAGGAGTTCTCGGGGCCCTATTCCTCATATCATACGTCGCAGCAGACTGCTGATTTAGTTTCTGAGCCCGCACTGAAAAGGCCGAAAAAAGCGGAAAAAGCCCAGCTTTGAACGTAATTTTCTCGCAAAAAACTTAACTTATGTTAGGTTTTCAAAAAATTGTTGGAAAAATTGCTGATTTTGGCCTTCAGTTCACCTTTAAGACCGCATGAAAGACATTTAATCCTTAGAACATTAATTACGTACAGGTCATCATGACAGACTTGAAAGGCTTGCTTTCTAAAAATTACTCCTGGATTATCTATAAAAAGGGCATGACACAATTATATCGAAGTTGTATGTAACGCCCCTCATTATTACCTCCTGGCAAAATATCATACCTCCTGGTAAATGAGGATAATATTTGGCTTTCATGGTTCCGATGCTATCCGATGTAAAAACCAGCTCTTTAAGGCCATTTGCTGACATAAGCTAAAATAACAAACATAAGTATTTCATACTCGTAAAAAAGGAATTCCTGACAATACAATGCACACCATTGATACACAAAACTTAGGCCCGGTCCACACATATCCGGATACCTTTTAATCCGCAACTCAAGCATTTTCTCGTCCACACGTAACGTATTCAAATTGAATGTGCCAGTCCACACGTATCCGGACTCGTTCTCGTATCCAGGACTCCTGTGCTACGCTTGTCAACAAAGCATGCGCCATCATTTGGCGAAAGCGATGGATTTCGTTCAGTGGCCATGTTGCATATTTACGCGGTAACGACTGGGTCTGAGTTTGTAACGGCATTGGGTTTTCGACCGTCCACACGTTTCCAAATCCTTTGCGTATTTAAAACTTCCCACTCTGGATAGTACATTCGCGCGCCGGATTCGCTGGATACGTGTGGACGCAAGGCGAATCCGCAACATGGCTCTTCACACACACACACACGATAAACAGAGTGTATCGTGAGATACCCTATAACACGGTTCCCGGTCTAAAGCATTTTCAGTCTAATACACTACATCCCTCCAAAAATGCAATAGAAGTGTAAGATGAAACGCTACAACATTAACAAAGTTCAGTTCAATATTTTATACTGTGCAAAGTTCAGCTGCCATCAGATCTACAAGCCACTGTGCTCAGTCATCCTCTTGACAGTACATAATCATCAAATTGTTTTGGCAATCTAATTGTTCGAGTTGGTCTTAGGCTAGTTACATGCTGAACCGGACTCGGACTAGCAACGTGCTGCATAGGTGTTGTTGAATCAGTGGCACTCAGAGGCTCCATGGGATCATGTTCCTCAACTGTTTATCTTTCTATATCCAAGTCTTCCTGCTCTCGACGCTCAGTTCTAGCTTTTTCTGAGAGTCTCTCGTGGTACTTTTTCACATACGACTAAGCATTTCCTAAAGCAGTTTTCGGTCTACAATACAATACAATACAATACAATACAATACAATACAATACAATACTTCATTTAACGAGGGTAATAGGAAGTATAGTAATTGGGGGTAAGAGCGCTTTTATATAAAACTTTAATAATTGACCTTGGGATTTGCGCTGAAAAATTGACCTTGGGATTTTCGATTTCAAAATTGATGTTAAAAATACTTATCAAAATATTTAGGAAAAATACTTAACCGTGTGAGCGGCAGCACAGCCTTGGAAAGGCGAGCAGGGGGATGGCGAGCCGGCTTTTGGAAGTTCATGGCGGGTAAAATTTAACGTAGCATGCGTTTGCACACGTCATGTAAAATTCGGAACCTCCTTCTATTTAGCAACAAATATTAAAAACCCTAGCGAGCTAATAAACACTTAGATACATAATGTATAAAGGAAAAACAAAATCAATTATATAGTAAATTCAAATTATTGCTGCATTGTATCATTGATGATGATGATAATGAAAATACTGAAATGAAATTGTATTTATGCCGAAGATTTATTGAAGAATATTCAGATAATAATACAGAAACAGATACAGAAAAAGAATCAGAATCAGAATTTGATACAGCCTCAGAATTTGAAAAAGATGAAAAAGAAATTAATAATTTGGTACAGGAACTATTTAAAACAAAAGGTATTAAAGTTAATAGTGTTGAGATTATTGAATCAGATTGTAACAATAATAATATTAAAACAAAAAAATATTTTTTCTGACTTAAATATATAGTAATATATAATATTAAAGATGGAATAAAAAACATTCATGGCAATACTAAATATTTTACTAATGAAGAAAGGTTACAAGCTATTAAAGAATCAAAAAATAGATATATGAACAAAAAGGAATGGAAATGTGAATATTGTAATAAAAAATATTTATTAAAAAACAAATGGAATCATTGTCTAACAAAAATATAAAATAATGTTTAAAAACATATAGAACTATTTTTTGTATATAAAAAGTTTAAATAATTTTTTTAATTTATTTAAATTTTTCATTCAGTTAAAATTACTTAAAAATTCAATTCTATACTACTAGTATAAATGAACAAAAATATTTACAACAAAAAATTACTTAAGAATTTAAATACTACTAATAGTATAAATATGATTTCAAATAATTATGCTAAAATTTTAATCTGAACTAATAATAAGATGAACAATAGAAATATTAAATATAATAAACTCACAAAACAAGAGCTTATTAACATAATACTAGATAAAAATAAAGAGATTAATTCTCTTTAAAAACCAATTTCATATCCAAGAACAAGCAAAACTATTTTACAAAAACCTATTCCATTTCCTCGAAAAAGTGTAAAACAAATAGTTCAAGATTATGAAGATAATATAATTAAACCACCACTTGAATTTCGTGATGATTACAAACCAATACCTACTGTTAGAACTAAAAAACCTGTGCCGCTACCAAGAACTATAATAAAAGAAACAAACAAAGCTTTAAAGGGTTATACTAAATCATATGAAATAAGCATTTAAAACAATAAAAACCCTTCAATTCAACTACAAAATACAAGAAAGGCTGTTGAAAAACATATTGAAAAAAATTTAAATGAAATTAAAGGACTAAAATTCATTGAACGCTTCATGAAACATTGAAAAGCAGTCAGGTAATGAAAAAATAATTAAATCAGCTTATTTTAACAGTAAAATACAAACAAAAATTAATAAAACACAAATCGAACTAGCTTTAAAATTATCCAAACAACAAATATTACTTAATATTTCTCAATGGATTTCTGAAACAAGCGGTTGGATTATACAATCAGTTGATAATCACTATCTTAATATTGTTAAATATGATCCCATGAAAGGCAAATCATATATTAAACTACCACAAGAACTTCAACGCAGTTCAAAAGGATTGATAAACATGAAAAACAATGACAATGAATGCTTCAGATGGTGTCATATTTGTCATCTTAATCCACAAGATAAAGATCCTCAACGTATTAAAAAAGTTGATAAGGAATATAATGAAAAACTAGATTACAAAAACATTGAATTTCCAGTAACTATTAAACAAATAAACAAAATTGAGAAAAAAAAACAGTAACATCAATGTATTTGGTTATGAAAATAAACAACCTTTTCCAATCTATGTATCAAAAGAAAAGTATGAAGATTTTATGAATTTATTATTGATTACTGAAGAAACCAAAACACATTATGTATTTATAAAGGACTTCAATAAATTTATGTATAACCAAACAAAACAAAAAGAAAGAAAACACTTTTGTATGTATTGCTTGCAATGCTTTAGTTCTGAACTAGTTTTAAATAACCATAAAGAATATAGTATTTCAATTAATGGTAAACAATCAATTAAAATGCTAGAAAAAGGTTCAACAGTAAAGTTGAACAATTTTCATAAACAACTTCCTATTTCATTTGTAATATATGCAGATTTTGAAGCTATTATAGAAAAATACATAGATGTAAGAAAAATAATGATAAATCATACACTGAAGTGTATCAAAAACATACTGATTGTGGCTATGGTTATAAAGTTGTTTGTTGTTATGATGATAAATACAGCAAACCTGTTCAGATATATAGAGGTGAAAAAGCTGTACACAAATTTATGGAAAAATGCTTGATGAGGTTAAATATTGTAAAAATGTTATGAAAAACAAGTTTAACAAACCATTAAAAATGATAGATGAAGATGAAGTAAACATCAAAAAAGCTGATTCATGCCATATGTGTAACAAAAAGTATACTGATAAAGATATTAAAGTTTGTGATCATTGTCATATTACTGGAAAATATAGAGGCTCATCTCATCCAGATTGTAATCTAAACTTTAAATTAACAGATAAAATACCAGTTATTTTCCATAACTTAAGAGGTTATGACAGCCATTTTATTATGCAAAATATTGGTAAAATACCTAAAAAACACAGATACAAAAATAAGAAAGGAGAACTATATGAAATGAATATTAATGCAATCCCAAATAATATGGAAAAGTATATGGCTTTCATGCTTGGCAATCATTTAACATTTATTGACAGCTTTCAATTTATGAGTTCAAGCTTAGAAAAATTGGCAAATAATTTACCTGATGAAGCATTTAGATACACAAAAGAAGTATTTAAAAACAATTTTAAGCTTATGAAACAAAAAGGAGTTTATCCTTATGATTATATGGATTCATTTCAAAAGTTTAATAAAACTAAATTGCAAACAACAAAAAAATTACAGCATATTAAATGATGAAAATATATCAGATGATCAATACAGTTATGCTCAAAATGTATGGGATACTTTTAATTTGAAAAATATGGGTGAATATCAAGACATATCTAAAATCTGACATTTTGTTATTAGCAGATATTATTGACATTTTTAGAAAAACATGCTTAGAATATTATAAATTAGATCCAGCTCATTATTTATCATCTCCTGGTTTAAGTTGGGATTCAATGATAAAAATTACTGATATTAAATTAGACCTAATGACTGATATTGATATGTATCAATTTATTGAAAAAGGTTTAAGCGGTGGGATATCTTACATAGCTAATCGATATGGAAAAGCAAACAGTGAAACTGTGAAACAATGAGAGCATATGATCAAAACAAACCTTCAAAGTATATTATGTATCTTGATGCAAATAATTTATATGGTTGGGCTATGAGCCAATTTTTACCAACTAGTAATTTTAAATGGTTGTCAGAAAAACAAAGTGATAAAATAAACTTAGCAAAATATAAAGAAGATAGCAAAAAAGGACTGATGTTAGAGGTTGATTTAGAATATCCAAAAGAATTACATGATTTACATAATAATGATTATGCATTAGCAGCTTGAAAAATTAAAGTTTCAAAAGATATGTTATCACCTTATGCTAAATCAATTGCTGAAAAATATAAAATTTCAACTGGTCTTGTTCACAAACTAATTCCAACCCTAAAAAACAAAGAGAAATATGTTGTTCATTATAGAAACGTTCCATTATACACTGATCTTGGATTAAAAGTCACTAAAGTTCATAGAGTACTTGAGTTTTATCAGTCACCGTGGATGAAGGAGTATATTGACTTTAATACTCAGAAAAGAACTAATGCCAAAAATGCTTTTGAAAAAGATTTTTTCAAACTTATGAACAATTCTGTATTTGGTAAACGATGGAAAATTTAGGAAAAAGAGTCGATGTAAGGCTCATCACGGATGAAAAAAAACTGTTGAAATTAACATCCAAACCAACCTACGTAAGCAGTAAGATATTCAACGAAAATCTAGTAGCTGTTCATAAAATCAAAGAAACATTGACATTAAACAGAGCTGTATATGTTAGTATGCGTATTTTAGATCTCAGCAAAACGCTTATGTATGAGTTCCATTATAATTATATCAAACAAAAGTACAATGATAAAGCAAAATTATTATTCACAGACACAGACCCTCTAACTTATGAAATTGAAACCGATAATGTGTATAAAGACTTTTGGAATGATAAAAATAAATTTGACAACAGTGATTATCCAGAAAATAGTCCATATCTCAACAAAGCAAACAAAATAGTTGTAGGCAAATTCAAAGATGACGCCTGTGGAGTTCCTATAAAAGAATTTGTTGCTTTAAAATCAAAAATGTATTCATATATTAAAGACAATGATGAAAACATTAAAACAGCAAAAGGAATAAAAAAGATTATAATCGAAAAAAATCTCAAAGATGAAGAGTACAAACAAATGCTATTTTATAACAGACAAATTCATCATAAAATGAAAACCATCAGAAGCAAAAATCATCAACTTGCAAGGTATGAGCTGAATAAAATTTCATTGTCATGCTTCGATGACAAGCGCTATATTCATGAAAATGGCATAACAAGCTATGCCTACGGACATTATAAAATTTGAATTTATAACAAACTTTACTTATAAAGTTTACTTATAAAGTTTACTTATAAAGTTTACTCATAACGTTTACTCACAAAACAAATTTATTCGTATGAATTTCCGAGAATTCACGCTATGATGATTCTTCAATTTGATTATGCAAATATTTAAGCACACTTCATGCATCACCTACTACACAAAAAAATTACACAAATGTGTACACATTTGTGGAAAAAAAATGTGTAACTTTTGATTGGTTAAAAATCACGGGAAAACCCCTTTATGTAGTTTTCAATAATGTCATGCTTTGTGATTCTTCCATTTGATTATGCGAATATTTAAACACGCTGCTCGTATCTTCCAAAATAGAAACCAATTTGGAAATAAAATTCATTTGAGAAACAATTTTGGCAAAAAAAAATTGTTAAAGTAATTATAAAAATATTTATAGAAGTGGTAAAAATATAGGTTTTTTCAAGTGTTCATTAGGTCGCTAGGGTTTTTCTAGTAATGGTTTCTAATATTTTTTGTTAAATAAAAGGAGGTTCCGAATTTTTCATGACGCATGCAAAAGCATGCTAGGTAAAAATTTACCCGCCATGAACTTCCAAAAACCGACTCGCCATCCCCCTGCTCGCCTTTCCAAGGCTGTGCTGCCGCTCGCACGGTTTTTAAGTATTTTTGCTAAATATTTTGATAAGTATTTTTAAGATCAGTTTTGAAATCGAAAATCCCAAGGTCAATTTTTTAGCGCAAACCCCAGCGTCAATTTTTCAGCGCAAATCCCAAGCGCTCATACCCCCAATTACTATACTACTGTAATACATTAACCGTAAAGAGTTTTCTAATATGTTGCCCTAATACACAACAAACAGTTTTGGTCACGCATCTCCATACATTTAAATGCAATGCTACATTTAAACACAAATACAATACACAATGAATGTTAATCCTGGCAGATTTGAATTGGGTACAACATTTGGTCTATTGAGGGTTTTCCCTCACGTGATCATTTACCTGTTTTTCCACCAAAACAAAAGATAATAGCGTTCAAATCCCGGAGGATTAGTTGGAGACACCAAACATGACCGCCGTTCCTTTGTTGAGGGACACTAACATATCCGCAGTGACGTCACGTAAAAACACAATATTGTTTATTTTCCTGCAAAACGTGGTTTAAAAAAAAACACTTTTCTGACCCTGATGCCAGGGGACAAAACTGATACCCCATTATTACTCTTGGATGATGGACTCTTGCTTACGGGGTGTGTTATAAAAGAAAAAGAGAAGGCTGAGAGCATTATAAACACCTAAAAATGCAAGCACACTCAGAGAGCTCAATTCTTCAATTCAGTATACGTAGGGCATAAACTTGCGTAGAGATCGAGGAGAGTGGCGAGGCCTTTTTTATCCGCATAATTCTTCAATGGTGCGAAAGGTAGAATTCCTGAATACAGCCACAGGTGTTTGGGGAAGGGTATTTGGCAGGACTTGCGGAATCAATAATTATGCTGAGTGTAATGTATTCAGAACAAAACTTTTGCAGTGCCTTTTGCTAACTTATTTTATGTAATTTGGTCTCCTGGTTTTTTAACTGCATAGTTATTTTAGGAAGCCAATATCCATTTTTCTCTCTTTAATTTGAATACCTGTAAAATTAATTTCTCGTATATCTAAGGGGAAATAAAGGTGTCTTGTCTTGCCTTGTCTATGACGAATGCTCCCTCATTAGAAAATGGCCTCTGCTTCCCCGAGCTTTGATTTTCAATACTTACGTTTTTGAGATGTTTCATGTACAACGCACTAAGGTTTTGACTGAAGCTGCCATATTCATTTTCCACTTGAAAGGCTATGATAGGACCCCCATGAGAGAACTGAAACAATTAAATGTGTCATTCAATTGATACTTTTGTTAAACCGTTACCACCATCTTGTGTGGGGCACACGTTTTTGCAAGGGGAAAAACAGACGGCAAATTTCGATGCAAAGAACTCCACACAGGAATGGGTAGGGAGGGGGGGGGGAGGTTATTGTTCCCTTGTTCCTTGAAAGATTTACTTGTGTTCCCTTGTTCCCTAATCCCTAAAATGGACTATGTTCCCTTCTTCTCTGGGATATTTTGTCTTTGTTCCCCTGTTCCCCAGTGTAAATTAGCCATGTTCTCTTATTCCCCAAAGCCCCAGGTGGTTCAAGCCAGACTGAGTTTCAACACTAAAAAGAAACGTTGTTATTCTTGGGTTGCACGTGACGTCACAAAAAAATAAAATACAAAACTAACGAGCCTTTTGAGTTTTTATCTTAATCAGCTACAAGAGGTTTTAAAAATACATCTATTTGCATGTTTTCAGCTCGGTACCGTGCTTCGTTTCGAAAATAGAGCAGTTTGAATTTCAGAGTTTTTCGCAGTGCTTGACATGCTGACGGCTTTCGAAAAACATGCCAGTTGCATAACAACATCGATTTCCCTCGTGTTTTTGTGGCCTAAACAGCCAATATACTAGGAGACGTGTCTATACGAATGTTTGCTATCTCATTATAAAGCAGAAAGTGTTAAAGACAGCCAAAATAAATTCCAGATGTTCCCACAGGTTTCCGGCCGCCATGTTGGTGTACTTCAGCAGTACACCAACATGGCGCCTCCATACTAAACTCTACAAATTTCAGTCATAAAGTGTTGTGGTGCCAATCCTTTTAATAACAAGGTCTCTTGAAATTGTTCAAACTGGTTTGACCCACCTTAAATTGGAAAGAACATGTTGACTTAATTGCTAATACGGTTGCTACGTCCATAGGCAACATCACAAAAGCCAAATTCTACCTTTCTATGCCATTGTTGCATATCCTACATTTTGCTCTTTTCTATCCCTACCTGCAATATGGAACCATTGTTTGCGGCTCTTACGTATAAAACTGCTTTAAATAGGCTTCTTGTGTTGTAGAAACGTATCATAAGAGTAATCACTAAATCATGTTTTGATGTCCCCCAGTGCTTTTTATTCTATGAACATAATCTTCTTAACATATCCAATATTCAAATGCTACAGATTGGCTTGTTCATGTTTTCTTTCAAAAACAAGTTACTTCCAATAGGCTTCCATGATATGTTCTTGTCTAGTTCTCAACGTCATTCCTATAATACAAGCTATGCCATGAATTACAGATGTCAGTTTTCTAGAACCAATGTTAGGAAATTTACCATTGTTTACCAAGGCCCAAGATTTTGGAATACCCTTCCTGCTGAACTAAAAAACAAATCTTAAAAAAATGTCTGTAAAAAGAACTTACATAGATTCTTAGTTGAACAAGCAAATCTGTCATAAATTAACTTCACTTTGCTGATTCATAAGCGATATCTGATAGCCTAGTCTTTTTTCCTGCTTAATTCGAATTATTAGATTAATTATTACTTTTGAATTATCTGCATCAATAATTGTTACATACCATCAATTTAAAATATTGATTGCATTTGATAAATTATAACTCTTAATCTTATTACCAATATTTACTTTATTCATGTCATTTATGTATTGATACAGCCTTGAATTGTTTGTAAATGGGTAGCCTGAATGTAAATAAGCCGTATGGTTTTCTATTTAGGCTGCCCTGCCACCAGCAATCTCTCGTTGGTGGTAATCTTATGAATTAAATTTGTTGTTGTTGTTGTTGTTGTTGTTGTTAACCATGAAGAGAAACGGTCTCTTACCCAGTGAGTCTTTCACTCTTTTGGACACTCGCGATAAGGTAACACTTTTTCTTTCATAAAACAGACAATAGTGGCGTCAAGAAAGCAAAAGCGTTGCTTTATCTCCACAGGCAGCCCAAGCGCTAATGTGTATTTCAGAAAAAAAAAAAGCAATTCCTGCTTATCCACGTAACCCTTCTCGTCCAGCATGACTTCCAAAGCGTAAACACACTATCTGTCTAAAATACATGAAGCAACCTACAAATTCCCCTCGGTTTCTTTAAAACAAAGGTCTGGGCTGCCTATGGTATCTCATTCATGGTCAATCTTTGAACAACAAAGCTATAAAAATGACTTAAACAGCATCATTTCTCAGCAAGGAAAACATAGACCTACCATTATTTCCAGTAATTACACTTACCTGGAGAGGGACGAAAATCGGAAGAATTTTGTTAAAATAGTTATCCACTGCATCAATATAACCTGGGTACATGGATCGTAGTTTCATTTCAGGGTCCCGAAGCAGCCAGCTATAAATGAGGAGTAATCATATGTATGCATTAAATCTATCAGGACCCATTCGAACAATTTTCAATTTTAAAAAATTTTGAGTTGGCCCCGTAATCGACCATAAATCTTGCTTATGAAATGGCTTATTCCGCCTGCCAACAGTCCTCGTAAAAATGGCTTATTTGCTTGCTTCTTGGACTTCAAACCTCTGCTCGTTACCCAAAAACATTGCTAGCAATTTGGTCAGAATTAATTTTCCTCACGAGGGGATAAGGGGAGAGATCACATCCCCATGCCCCATGGGTCAATAATAAATTTTTCAATCATTTTAAGGATGGTGCCCACTATTGTTATTGGGCATACGTTCTGCGCATGACGACGGGCCAAATTTAGATTGCAAAAAGTACCCTTGGAAGAGGCCCTTGTATGGTCGATGTGTTCCCTCCTCGCATCCTCTCTTGGTTTTCTACATATGGTAGCTTGCAAACAGGCTTTCTCGGCGATGCAAGTCTGACTCAGTGAGAAAAGTGCTAAGAAAGGGGCCAGTTCACAGCTATAAATATGGAAGGAAGCCTTGGCCTTACACAAAGATATAGGGTATAGAGCGTTTTCACATGACGTCACGGCGGCCATGTTGGTGTTCCAAAACAACGGAATAGCAGCCATGATTGTGTACCAAACTACGCCTCCAGGAATTGAACTCTTTTTTATGCAAATGCTTTCTTTTGTTTCAGTGATCCAATATGGCTGCTGGTCACGAGAGTGAAAACGCTCTACACAACCAAATCATTTCATTAGGATCCTACAAAAAAATGACAACGTACTATTATTATTCTTACAGCTGTCACGGATATACTGTAATTAGTGTTGCCCGAAACGTAAAATACCATAATACTCTTTGTCCTCCCCCCCTCCCAAATTTTTTGAATAAGCGTTGTTTTTGTTTTCTCTTGGTACCATTGTAAGTCCCAAGAGAAACTGGAAACGATGCTTATTCAAAATTATTGATTTGCATCCACGTGATGAGACGGTCATGATGGTATACAAAACAATAGAAAATGGCCCCACAAGTTTTGCACAACAATAGAATCAAATTTCCAAAAGAAGTTTTACTGCACTGTTCTGTACACCAACATAGCCACCGTGACGTCAAATGCAAACCACCAATTTGGATGGACAAACAAAGAGTATTATGGAAATTTCCGTTTCGGGCAATTTCTGCTCACTAACGTATCCCAGCCTATTCCCTATTGCATTCTCGTCGCCAGAACAGCTCGGCCCTGCAAGCTGCTGGATACTGGGCTCTAGAACACCTCATTCTCAGTCTCCAGCGGGTTAAAAAGCCACGTGGCTCACAATTGGGGCAAAACATTATAGACATGGTGGCTGAAAATATGATGAAATGACACGCTGGTAATGATCAAGGGATAATTGTTGAGAGAAGAAACGCCTAAGCTATAGCCACTTTCAAAAGGCTCCTGAACTGTAAGAGGTGTATCTCCTGTTGTAGGAGTGACTAACATACTGCTGATTTAGGAAATCAAGAACCCATGACCCGGAGCCTACAACTCCATACTGGGCCTACGCCACGGCATTTTCACAGACCGATCTATTTTTAGACTACTTTTCCGAAAACAAACAAAGGCAGTTCCGGTTCCGTGACCCTATGACGTCAGGTTAGTTACTTGCAATTGGTCATCGGGCTCCTGCGGGAGTCTCATTCACGGGAAATTCAATCTAAAAATAAATCGGTCTGTGAAAACGCCATGACAAGAAGACAATGGAGTTGTAGGCTCCGGGTCATGGGTTCCTGAGGAAATCCATTAATTGAGGATGGCCGTCTTTGGCCAAAAAAGCCTCACGCACAAGATACATATGTTGATAAAACCGGTCAGTGCGGTCCGAAGCGGAACAATTTATAATTACCAGCGGACCAAACACAGCCGACCAGCGAAATACAAAATACAATAATAATAATCATCATCAGCATCATCATCATCATCATACTACTACTACTACTACTACTACTACTACTACTACTACTACTACTACTACTACTACTACTACTGATGATGATGATGATGATGATGATAATCGTTTATTCCGCCCTCTTGCAGTTAGAATAGTATATAAACTGGATAAACAAGGGATAATTTCAATATTACTACTACTAATAATAATATTAATATTCTAATTAAAGTCCCATGCGAAGGTTGTGCTGGCCGGGTTGCAAAATGTGTTGTAAATGCTTGTAAGAGGATTTAAAAGAAAAGTTTTTCCACAGTTAGACGGGCCTTTTAAATACAAGTTGGGGTATTTCCCTCTTCCCTTGTCAAGAAGATTTCTGATAGCCTCTGAAAATTCGTCCCCGGCTATGTTATTTCGCTCCAAAAGATTTCGCGCCATTTGCAACCAACGGCGGTCACAACCTACAACGCATTCCTTTCCGAGCTGACTGTACAAAATCTCCGCTCTACTCTTTTCGCTGCGCTTCATCTTACCTTCTGCTTCTTCTAATTCCCAACCTACACTGAGGGCCTCATCAACCGCCTTTGCTCCCCTATTCGCTATAAACTCCGCAAGGTCTGTTTTGCCTTCCCTTTTTTGATTATTTGCGTCGGCAAGAAGCTGCAACCGTGTGCGAATACCCTTTTCAACGACAATTTGTGACACATCAAAAACGCTCAGTCTTTTCCGCCCTTTTCTACTTTTTCCTTTACCACTGGCATTACCTTCCGAGGAGCTTTTCCGTGATAGAGCTCTACTAGCTGCAGACGTACATGGTTCGGAGGAGTTTGACAAGTCCGGATGACTTTCAGACTGTATGAAATGCGCATCCGCCTTAGTTGTGTAACGCCAGGCCGAGTAATAATCGCAATGTTTATCACTAAAATTTATTTTTACACGATGCCTTTCTTCTAAATAATTGCGAATTTTTAGCCAACGACGTCTAGCACTTAACTTCACAGCCATGTGATAATGAATGCCACCAGCCCTATGTCCTTCTTGGCTACACACCCACTGCACCACTTCGACTCGACTGGAAGGATCAGCGTTTGAAAAACTGTCCAAAACAATTCTTGAAAATTCTTCCCTTGTAGGAACAATGTCAAGATCGGCTTGACTGTAAGTTATTAAATACACAAATCGTACTTGACGGGAATTCAGTGTTCGAAGTCGCACAGGCCTTTCCCCTAACCCACCTGCTGCCCGCGCTGCAACCACCGCAGTCTTCCGCCATAACATTAAGTGGTCGCCTTCTTATCTGTATTCCGCTGGATGTACAAATTGACTTCGAACCTTTTCAAACACTCCTTTACAGCTACCGATCTACTTTTTTAATTAGCAGTTTTCTTTTCTGATAGACGCATCATCTCTCAAAATATCACTGACTAATGTTGACTTTATTTAATTGCTTCTGCAAACACACAGATAAAAACAGTATTAACACACAAAAACCAGCCTTTCAACAAATAATTCTGTACATCTTTTTAAGTTTCCTCCCAAGACCATTAATACTATTGCCCAAAGTGTATTTGGCGACAAATATGTACCGTCTTAACATATCTTACAGCCCTACAACAATAATTTCACAATACACTTTCCACGGTCGTCAAATCACGTTGCACACATGAAATCACTTAACAGTGACAAATACAGACTCGGTCACAAATGTTGTAACACTGACGGAAATTTTTCCCTCCTCCCCTTTCAATGTTGATGTTTATGGGTTCCAATGCAAGAACTTGCCGGTAAACGCAACATTAGAACGGCAAACGCAACATTGAAGGGAGAGAGGGAGGAGGAGTGGGTTATCAATAGCTTGGATGCGAGTTACGTGCTTTTCAAGAAAGTGTTACAACTATTTATGACCGAGGTTGTAGCCTTACTCGGTCATAATCTTGGGCTGCTTCCTCGGATAACCGCGAATAAACTTCTAGCGCGCGTCCGGACAAAAGTGCACTAAGTTTCGAAGCCCATCCTGTCTTCTCCCATTTAGCTGTCGCTGCAAATCTTTCAAATCTTTGTAAATAAGCATCCAAGTCGTCCTTGCCATAG
>OX421454.1:15444422-15456922 GCA_949126865.1 Montipora capitata | reverse complement strand
CAATATTGAGAACTTTCAAAACATCACTCGTGCCCATAAATTACAAAATACACTTGTGTTCAGACGATTTCCTATGCATATTTCGTTTGCTAGTTATGTTCGCTACTTAGGAGCCACATCAAAGTAAGTGGGCATTACATATTTATTATATTTCTTTACTTTCTTTCGCATAGGCTGTTGGTTCGCTGTTGAAGTATTTGGGTTATACCTAGATATTCTGTCTTTTGCCTCCTAGTTCAAACCACACATCAGATCATCACATCAAGTAGAATCATAACATCGCTTGGAAGTCATGGAAATTAGAAATTGGCTGTCACAATAAAGTGTTCACGCTCTCGTTTCAAGAGTGCTGATCGTTTTTATTAGAGCTTCGCATGTGCGTGAGCAGCCTGCAACACCTTCCAGCGGAGCAAATATTAAAAGGAAACACTACTTATTCATGAAATTTCCAACCGGCCGAGGTCCAAAATCACCTCTGACATTTTCCACTTCAATGTTACTTGGACATCGGATTGTGTGTACTAAAGGCACCTGTCGGCCAACATATTGGCTGAGTAACGGCCAACACACGGTCGACCGTTTCTCGCTATGTCGGTAGCGTATCGGTCGATACGTCGCCGGTGTCTCGGGCAACGTGTCTGTCCACGTATTGACTGATAGGCGGCGTTTCAGTGATTAGGCCTAAGCACTCGTAAAACAGTAGTTTAGCTTTCATTTTTCCGGGTTCGGTCAACTACTCTTTTCACGACATCGTGTGAAGAAGAAAGCACTAGTTTACTGATTAAGCCTAAGCGTTCGTTTCAGTGATTAGGCCTAAGCACTCTCGTAACATTTTAGCTTTCATTTCGCGGTTTGGTTAACTACTCTTTTCACAAGATTGTGTGAAGACAGCACTCGTTTACTGATTAAGCCTAAGCGCTCGTTTCAGCGATAAGGCCTAAGCACTCGTAAAATTTTAGCTTTCATTTTGCGGTTCGGTCAACTATTCTTTTCATGAGATCGTGTGAAGAAGAAAGCACTAGTTTACTGATTAAGCCTAAGCGCTCGTTTCAGTGATTAGGCCTAAGCACTCTCGTACCATTTTAGCTTTCATGTTGCGGTTCGGTTAACTGCACTTTTCACTAGCCTTCAGTTTATAAACATTTCGTCGTTCTTTCATTACAGTTTTTGTTGTAAAAGTGCAAAATAGTCATTTCACAAGAGTGAATGATTATGCATGGACAAAGGAAATTTTACATTCTGCGTTATCTTTTGTTTATATGTAATGTCAATTAAAAAGAAATTGCATAACGGTATATACGTCGTTCTTAAAGCATATATAACATTCGCGCTACGCTGGGCAAATGAGCCATATATATCTCTTTAGCGTGCACAGAGAAATAACATCTGCGCTACCGTGGGCAAAACAAACCATATATATATCTCGTTCTTTAAGCGTGTGCAGAGAGATGACTCGTTTTGGCTAAAAGGAAAGTGGACGAACTTAACCGTACAATATGTTAAGGTAAATCGAAGAATCGGAAGAATTGTAAGATCGCACGATGAGTTCAGAGGGATGTTACGCTAAAGGCGTAAAATCTGAATAATCGTAAAACCGGACAATGATTTCTCAAGGATATTAAAGTAGAATCGTAGAATCGGAAGAATCGTACGATCGGAGAATGATAATTCAGAAAGGTGTTAAGGTAGAATCGTAGAATAGGAAGAATCGGAAGAACAAAATCAATTTGACATTATTAGATTTAATTCAGATACTGGCAGGAATACTTTACAGTATAGAGGCCCAGTGATTTGGAACTTTTTAAATAGACTGGTAACAGTACCCGAACGTTTTTGCTCTTTTAAGCAGATTTTACGGAAATACTCTAGAGATATTAATACTTTCTCTTTTAACAAAGGAGTATCTCTTATTGCTACGAAAAAAGAAGACTTCGTCTATTTTAAATATTACTAAATTAATAATTAATTGATTTTTTAAAGTAGTTAGACCTTAATAAATATTTTACTGTTTGTATTCATGTTTATTTGTAGTAGGTGCACATCAGCCCTTTGGCTGCTCCTCTTAAACCTACCTATCAAATAATCGAATCGGATAATTATTTCCCAAGGATCCTGCGGTAAAATCGTATAATCGGAGGAATCGTAGAATAGAAGAATGATTTTCAGAAAGATGTTAAGGTGGAATCGCAGAATAGGAAGAATCGGAAGAATTGAATCAGATAATTATTTCCCAAGGATCCTGAAGTAAAATCGTGTAATCGGAGGAATTGTAGAATCGGAGAATGATTTTCAGAAAGATGTAAAGGTAGAATCGTAGAATAGGAAGAATCGGAAGAATCGTATTATTCTTCAGAAAGACGTTAGGGAAACTTGTAAAATAGGAAGAATCGGAGAATTATTCCCCAAGGATCATAAGGTAAAATCGTATAATCGGAAGAATCGTAGGATCGGAGAATGATTTTCAGAAAGATGTTAAGGTAAATCGTAGAATTGGAAGAATCCTACAATCGGTGAAATGATTTCAGAAGGATATCACGATAAAATCGTAAAATCGGAGAGTACTTTCAGAAAGATGTTTAAGACTTGAGTGGTAAATAGGAACCCTAAATCGAATATACTATTCCTCCGATTTAGCCATAATTGCACTACTCTCCGATACTTGGTGGACACTTGATCGCTAAAACGGTCGACACTCGGCCGCCACCTCAACCGGCGGTATATCGGTTGACTGTCAGCGGTATGCTGTTTGTTAAATTTCTTTATTTTGATATGTCAGCCTTATTTAGAATAGTTAAGACATGAGTTTTATTAATTTATCCTCTGTTGAACGAATTACAAAATGAAGAAAAGGATACTTTTACAGCTATACTCTATACAGCTATACAGGTCTTATCAAACAACAGTAAGCTTTGGGTGAGTATTGAAAGTAGTCGTATATGAGTGGCGTAATTATCGCCTGTGATTTGTATTGTGAATCGTCTTTCGTTTGTGTTGTGTTTGGGGTTACGTGCACTTTAGGACCCTAATATAAGTCAATAACAAGAGCGACGGTAGAGAAACGGCAGAGTGTCGCTAACGTATCGGTGGAACGTTGGTGACTTATCGATCGGCATCTTGGTCGACATATCGACCGACACCAGCGACCGACACTCAGTCGATATATCGATTAACTGTCAGTAGATATAGCAGCCGAATGACGGTCAATATATCGGCCGATATGTCGACCGACCACAATGGACCGATAGCATCGGCCGAGTAAACGCCGACATTTCGAGCGACATGTCGACTGCATGAGTATGGGTCAACATATCGGCCGATGGTATCGGTCGATACTCGGCCTACGGCTGCCGTAAGTACACATGATATCCTGCACATCTAATGTTAGTGCACTATTACAGTGATTTGGGATTAAATCGAATTAAGGAGCAATCTTCTTCTGAAATCATTGACCCGATACAAAAACAGTTTGCTGGATGGGGAGATTCTGGTGGAAATTACGACTCAATTGAATTCTAACAATTCTGTCAACGGAAGAACACATCCACAGTTGGTATGACAATAAATCATCTCCTACAAAAATATTCCTAAGCCGTTTAACACTAAGACTGAAATCCCCGTCAAAGGAACTTTGATTGCACCGGAGCTTGTAATAAATTTTTGAGAAGAAAGCCCGCAAAACCAAGCATCTAAGTTTTACTACAAATCTAAGTTTCAGCCCTACAGATGGAAATGGGCCCACACCTTGTGTGGGCCCATTTCCATCTGTAGGGCTGACGCTCACATGGTTCATATGGGATTGAAATCTGGCACTTCACATCACACTCTATTCAGTTAACTAAGTTTTACTATAGTCTTACAGCCAAAGATTTGACTTGCTTGATGCCTGGAGACAAGATTCGCGTCAAGCTATGGGCTAGTTAAATTAAAGGGCAGGAATGGAAGAAAGAAACTGACAGACACAGATACAGAGACAGATACCGTTCACATTCTGTACAAGTAGATGGAAATCTACCGAGACAACCGTGTACATCTGAAACAAGCAAGACACGCAAGCTCTTGACCCAAATATGACAGCTGACGCTAACAAGACATGGGCTTCCCTAACCAACACAAAATTATGAAAACAGAGGAGTCGCTTAGGCTTGCCCTTGGGATAGGTAAATTTCAAAGAAGTTATTTTCAGATGTTACGAAAACTAAAGTCTGTTTCCCGAGACGTCCGCAAATTCAGAAAAATTCAATATGATGACTCTTGGCTTGGTTTAATTCTCAATTACACTTGAGACGACATAAAAACTGCAAAACGATTTGGAGCAAACGACTATTACAATAGATGGAATGAATTGAACTACATTGTGTATTGTGAAATCATCACGAGTAAATTGAATATATGTTTGATAAACGCAAAATTATGCGACTAAATCAGAAACCATGATCGAAAGTAGGTTTTTACAACAATAAATCATACCTATTTCCACCGGCTAATCTTTTCTTATTTGAAAAAAATATTAACCTTTTGTGTACTGCACGCCCTTGTCCGAATTATCTTTTCACCATTTGACCTTCGGAGTGATTTCAATAACGTGATTTACGTTAACGGAAAAGAGTTTCAGAAGCAAGGAAATTGGTATATCTTGCCCCAAAACTATAATTTCTTTTGAATCCAGTGGTATTTTTGATAAAGAAATCCGAAAGCCATACTGAATATACAAAAGCCGCCATTACACAATGCCAGATAGGTCTCGTCTGACACAAGAAACAGTCCTTTGATCGTAAAATAATAACTTTTGTGAAATTCATATATCCCGAGCAACGCTTCTAACTAACTAACTAACTAACTAACTAACTAACTAACTAACTAACTAACTAACTAACTAACTAACTAACTAACTAACTAACTAACTAACTAACTAACTCTCTCTGTCTCTCTGTCTCTCTCTCTCTCTCTTGGCCCAACTGAGCACAACATCAAGCCAGCTAGCCAAGACATTAAGACCAAAGAACCGGAAAAGTGTACATGGAAAATAGAAGTGGTCACTGCAAGAAGGACCCCCTCAGGTCTCTTAGTAAACGTTCCCATACTCCAAGTACTCGTAAAAATATAACTAGACGTCTGGGTGGAGGGAGAGGGTGTTGGATTTTGGGACTTCCTGATTAGTAGGGGAAATGAATAAGCACAAGGCGAGTTGAGTAATAAAATTTACGGTTGTTTTCTCTGTCCGTACGAGTACTTTATATAACTGTTCACTGACAACATTTAAAACATAAAAATGTAATTTGTGTATTTTAAATAAAGTTAAGTTTAAACCATTGACCGTTACTTACACTATATCCAAAATTCCCTTAAAGTTCAGCTGACCTTTGAATTCTTCATGTAAATTCCATGGAACATACCTGTCAAACAGACAACTGATTTGAGTATTTAGAGTTTCAAAAAACGTTAGCCCAGCTAAGTTTATAAAAAAATGTGCCTTATATCAGAAAGGCGACAAAGCACACGCAAAATAGCTGCGCAACTTGGGGTGTGTGTTTTACATATTTTGAAAATAACATTTTTCAATGAATTTTTGTAAACATCAGGCAGGTACAACTGGTGTTGTTTAATGTGTAATGGGCCCGTGAGGGGATGGGAAACTAGATGGTTGGTAATGGGGGTGGTGGGGGGAGGGGGGTCGTTTATCTAAGTCCTGAGTGGACAACGTGTTCTGCTGGTCCGCGGGTTCAACAAAGTCATGCGGCTACAAATTTTATGGTGCTCAGCTTGGCAGCTCCAACCCACTTCACGATCTGCAAAGGCATCGTAAATAACCCGATTTGTCATGTTTTCTATTAAATTCAGTATTCAATCAGTATTACTCAGTTTACCCTGAGATTCCTTCGCAGCACACGTTCAGCTTTTGTCAAACGTTTAGTGTACTAAGCCGGTATGTAGGTATGAATGTATCAAGTTAACAAAACGTGGGAAGTATTGTTGTTATGACTAAAAATAATCTTATTTTACACTCCATCGAGTTTGAAATATTGACGTGCACAATGCTGAAAATAGCATTTCCCGGCCTCTAGATTTCAAAATTTTCTGGGGGAACATGCCTCCAGACCCCCCTAGAGGCTCCCGCCTTCGGCGTTAGTATTTAATAACCCTCCTTAATAATTATTTCTGTCAATACGAACACCCTTCCAAAAACTTCACCTACACGCCTTTATAAAGTGTGTAACAGCCAGGCCCCTAGCTCATTTGTGAACCGCTAGAGCCCTCTTTACCAACCAAAAATTTGAGATCTTCTTCTAACAACTTATTGAAAGTACCGGTATGCAAACACCGTTTCATAACAAAATCAGAAAAAAAATATGAAACTGCACGTTGTGATGCTAGCAATGTTCGAGAGTATGTTGAAGTGGCAGGTTATTCTGTAGCTAAGGTATAAGGCCAAACATGTTTTACTGTGCACACAAGCCGCCCAGACGCAGAATTCGAGCGCTTCGTTTACAATCCTTTCGATTTTATAAGGATTTGTATGGAAAACAAAAAAAACAGCAACAAAAAAAACTGAAAAAATCGGCTAACCTTAACTTAAGGCAAAGAAAATAAATAAAGTAAACTTACTTCCGTTTCACCTTGTGCCGGCCCTTTTGCCATAATTTGAGGCGATTTGGGCTGATTTGCGATCATTAAATTGAAGGCAGGAGACTTGAAACCTCTGCAGCCAGTGACCACTCTGCGATCGAAGAAGATTTTATCCCAAAAAATCTAGGGGCATGGAGATTGTTTTCGAACTCTGTACCGTTCTTGTAGATCGCTTGTCATCGGGCTTTACGGTAAAGTTGACAAAAGATTCAGGTCGATTTTTGGGATATAAATTATCGTGATCACTGGCTTCAGTGGTTCAAGTCTCCTGTCTTGCCATAATTTAATGTAAAAGGTAAAGAGATGATTACAAACGGGCCCAAATTGCGCCAGACGCAAGATAAAGGAAAAGCAAGTTTATGTATTGACGATGACGCACTGTTTGTCAATCAACAGTGGTCGCAAACAGAGCTCTGTAATAGTTTGTGCAATACAAAAGCCCCTCATGGCAATGTTGCCGTAATATGTCATGAGATGTTATCTATCGGTGTTTTTTTTTTCTTTGGTTTAATTCCCTGTGTCTTTTTTGTCGCGCTGGAAGTATTTTTTTGCAGGTTCTGTCTGCTTGTTGATTGCAATCTTGGACAACTGATCAGTTGTGCTTGAATGAATTCGAACAAAAACAGAGCGTGAAGCGATCAATTTATAGTGCGTCTTCGTGTTTAAATAAGCTTAGCTGTTTTTTCAGTATTTTTTTGTCGCGCTGGAAGTATTTTTTTGCAGGTTTTGTCTGTTTGCTGATTGCAATCTCGGACAACTGATCAGTTGCGCTTGAATGAATTCGAACAAAAACAGAGCGTGAAGCGATCATTTTATAGTGCGTCTTCGCGTTTAAATAAGCTTAGTCGTTTTTTCAGTATTTTTTGTTTCCCGTAGAAAGACATAAAATCGGAAGGATTGTCAATTCTAAGTCTGGTTATCCTGTGCTGCGCATGGTGAGGCTGATGTCACGTGTTTAGTGTGTTCGTACTGTTATATCGAGAAAAAAAAAACATCTTTTAGGTGAAAATATACTCATAAGCTTTTTTGAACATATTTTTTTCCCCAGGTTATAGTATAATAGATATAATCCAATAAGCTTTAAAGAAATTTAAGGATGACTAGAAATACACACTATTCGAAAAGAGTAGGGGACAGTGTTCCCGGTGTTGTGGTCTGACCTTTCCAGCATGTGGTCGGCTTGGCAGGATTAGCTGGAAGGGCTTCTGTGTGAATGAGACCACAATTGTGCATAACAGTCAAAAGTCACTCAAGAACTCAAGAACTCAAGAATATGCATATTTGTGTCCGAAGCTGATAACGTGACGTGACATCTAGTTGAAAATATTGCATGAGACATTAAGCCAACTTTTTAAGACTACATTAAGGCCTGTTCCAAACGTCGTGCTACTGCCGTGCCGAACTCAAATAAATTTGGCTTGGCAGCGGCACGACGATGGCACGGAAGCGGTTTCAAACGTCGAACCTAATACAGTCGCGCCAAATTCAAAAGACAAAACAAACCATCCATCCAGCGTAATAGTATGCAAATAATGCAAACTACATTAAATTAATTTATGAATTGAGTTCGGCGCAACAATAGCACGCCGTTTTGAAACCGTGGTTACTTGCCGTGTGGCACGGCAAGTCCTGCCGTGCTAAGTAGTCGTGCCGAACCTAAGTCAGCCGTGTCACGCCTAATGGTTTCAAACGGCGTGCTACTGCCGTGCTTAAATCGAAATGACAATTTCATTTGAGTTCGGCACGGCAGTAGCACGACGTTTGGAACAGGCCTAAGACCAATGTACTAACTTACGTTTCTACGGTGTTTAATCCCATAGATTTGAGCTTAATCAGACGATCTCTCCAATACTCGGGAACAACTCTGAAGTAATGAATAGAGCCGCTCAGAATTCGAAACGGTTTTCCTTCCAGAAAGAACTCGTCTCGCTCGGTTCTTAACCTACGTATTTCCATGGGTAATTCTTTGAAGCCTTTAGATGTCATCCAGAGAATAAGGCACATTGAGATTCCAAAAATGACGTAAATAATGTTTCGACGAAGATACATGGTTCACATCATCTGTAAAATCCGGCCGGCAGTCGCAGCGTGAAGGACAAACTATAATTGCGAATGACTATTAAAGCGTATTTTCCGCCAAATTGTGGCACTAACGATGACAAAATCGGTAATCCGACCACTTCTACAAGGCTCTAACAGTTCAATCTTATCGTAAGGTTCTCTTTCCGAGCGCCAACAGAGTCCCAAAACACAATATTCCTTGTAAGAACTTGAAAGTCCCAATCCACCTCAAGTCACGCTCGGTTGGTAGCACAAAGCATCGTAAACAAAGGCCTTCAGGCTAAACTACATGCGGTTAACATCTTCTTTCAAATATTTTTTGTTAACTGATTGAAGAGCTACGGAGAAGTTCGTAACCCAGAAGTCTCGATCTACGATGGAATGTCTCAGACTGGTTAAATTTAAGTAGTGCCCTAAATTAATGGCCATGCAGGCGAAACGAAAGACTGACACTCCGGATTGTGAAAGTTCTGGAAATCAATCTCTTTAATTAGCATAAGGACGGCACGCACGAGGGGACTTGGTCGCAGGGACAAGTCGTTGGGACTTTTTTGCAGGGACTAGTTCTTGTAAAGTTTACACAGTGGGACCAACTGCGGGGACAAATGCCTTCGCAATATTCAAACGATACAAAAAAGCAAAGTTTGAGGGGCTTATCTACAAATTTAGCGATAAGTAGCGTAGGAGCGGTTTCAAATGGATCGCAAATCGTTGCATAGGCACCCCAAGCTCAGTATGACAGAAAGCCAACAAAAATAGAAGGATTTGTATGGGAAGCCCGATAAAAGACCTGAGAACATAATTTTACGAGAAAATTTTCAAATAATTAAAAAGCCTAACCTTATTGCCATTGTGGTTCGCTTCCTTCCTGTTTGTTTTTTTTTTTTTTGTTTTTTTTTTTTTTTGCAGATTCAAATTGAATTGAGCCATTATCAATTCCTTGTCAACGGTTATTTTTATTATAACCGTTGACAACCGACAAACTGATAACATTCTTTGGCGGCTGAGTAAATTTGAGTAATTGCAACGATCACAGACGCCCCAAGCGATGAGGGAATCCATCAAAAATATAAGGATTTACATGGAAGTCCCGAGAAAAGACTTGAGGAGATAATTTATTACGAAAAAATCTTCAATTAAAAAGTTCAACTCTATTGCCAATGTGGGTCTCTTCCTTACTATGTGGACTTGTCCCACGAATTTAAATCGCGTAGCTGGTTGAGCATCTGGCTGTCATGCGGTGGGTCGCAGTTTCGAATTCCGGCCGGATCAACACTCAGAATCTTAAAATAACTGAGGAGAAAATGCTGCCTTTGTAGGTAATGATCATGACATCTGCCAAGAGAAAATGACTTTCAAGTCTTCTCGGATAAGGACAATATACCGTGGGCGCCGTCTCACAAATATCTTCTATGTTCATAAATTCACTGTGGGACGTAAAAGAACTCATGATCACACACTATTCGAAAAGAGTAGGGGTGGAGTCCCCGGTGTAAATGTTATGGCTGTCCTGTTCTCTCCAGCAGAAGTGGCCGGCTTGGTAGTGATGTCTCTAAAAAAGCGTATGGTGTATGAGACCACTTAAGCAGAAACAGCCATAAGTCAAAAAGGGATTTTGCCGAGTGCTGCAACATGTAGATTGTCCATTGCGGATGCAGATGAAACCAGTTTAGCCCGGCACACAAGAGAGGACTAGTCCATGCGACTAGTCTCTGCAGCGACCCGGCAGCCCCGGGGACCAAGTCCCTTCGTGTGAAATGTCCAGTCAGTTACCGGAAAATAGAGTCGCGGGGACCGAATTTGGTCACTGCAACTATAGTCCCAAGAAATCAAGCTGGTTTAAGTTCGTGGGACAAGTCCCTACGACTTAAATTTTTCGAAAAGTTGAGGTAGCTCTGAACTGGCTCCCATGAAAATTTTAAAACTTTACCGATAGTCCTATCTCAGATTGCTAACTACTATTGTACAAAAAAAAAAAAAAAAAAACGCGGGTCACCGAGTTCATTTTTGAGATAGAAGCAAGTAAAGACGAAAAGTCCAAGGTCTTACACCTATCGAGATCCCAGATCCCATATCTTCCAGTGGCCAGAAAAGCTTGGCGCCTATGGGAACGAGAATTCTTCGCAGTCATTGAAAAAGGAATATCAAATTTAAGTTATTGTTCAGTGCTGATTGACAAGACTGAATAACCGCAGTTTGGGTGAACTTATCCAAAAAAATCTTGTCCAAAAAACCGACTGAATCGGCTGCCAACGCGCACTAAGTCAATGCATAGTTCATGAATGGAGATGGTTATGAAACTCGACCAGTTCCTTTGTCTCATGTTTTTGTCCGTATTTTTTAACCTTACCCCTGCGCAAAACACACCTTTTTTCGAGAAGATAACCAATCAAATCCTTTGATTAAATTATTCGCAACTAATTTGCAAACCCGTACGAAGCGAAAACAAACAATTGTGCAGGGTCACGGTCAATTCAACATCGATCGTGACAACATACATCGAATGCATAAATGACGGCCAAAAAAAAAATATTATGTCTATGTGCTTAATTAGACAAATTAGCCTCGTTCTAAAGTAACATTTTTTCGTCCGTGCTAACGAGGCTAGTGGGTCTACTTGGCACGAAGACAAAATAATATATTTTTGGTCGCCATTTTAGCATTCGGTCTATTGTTCTCGCTTTTGAAGGTTTTAAGGTTTAATAACCAGCCCCTCAATTAGCTATGGTCAATTTGGGCCGAGTAATCCTACACACTTGATTACGCAACGTGACCTCTCGATTAGCTTCTGTAATAGCATGGGCCCTAGGGCAATGAAGAATTAATTTCACGCGTGTTTTCCGAGTTTTCACAGAAAATTGGAAAACTTTGAGAATACAAGTGAAATTGATCCTTAATTGCACGAGGGTACATTGGGATTACATGTTAATCACATAAAGGGCAAAATTATTGAGGGAAGCTCGTTTACTGCCGTTCAATGACAAATGACAATCAACTTAGCACGCTTTCATTGGGTTAGTTCAATTCAATAAATCGTTGCTGTCAACAGAAATAGCGCCTAAAATGAATGCTTTCTGTGGACAAAAAGCAGTTTCAATCAGAATCAGAATCTGGTGGAAGATTCTCTTGTAACTTCGCTTACTCTGAATAAGCAACTGTAGAACCAATCAGGGTCGCGATTAAGGAAAAAAATCCCCTCCGTCTCAGCCAATCAGCATTCAGTAACTCTGCCCCCTATGTGATAAAGACATAAAGCTCTCTGTCTCAATAATTTTACCCTCGAATGATGAGATAACAATGATGGTCGAAATATTGAAAAGCAGTCATTCGAAAGAAATGATTTTATTTACACAAATTTACACAAGATAATCACTTACGTTCGTACAAGATTTCGGAGATCATACGGATAGATTTCGGTGATCATACGTACATCTCATGTTTTACTACCCAGCATAACTAACTGTTGAGCAAATAACATTTGAAAAAATCGCCGTCAGATGACTACATCTTCAATTAAACTCTTTTGTCGGTAATCGTCTTTTAAGAAGTTGGCTCCGACACGTCCGCTGACTTCACAGGCTCGGTAGAATCACGAGAGGGTGCAGAGTCAGGTCGAGACTTAGCCGAGCTTGGACGAGAAGAATGAGATCGCGATGAGCTAGCTCGCGACGACTGCCCAGCCTTCGGGCTAGCAGTTCGCGATTGCGGTTTTGGGCTTTCTCTGTCAGAAGTCCGCGATTTTTCAGTAGCTGGTCTTGAAGAGAACTGCTCCTGTCCCGAGGGTGGTCGGGATGAAACTCGGTTCTCAGAGACAG
>OX421454.1:15426922-15439422 GCA_949126865.1 Montipora capitata | reverse complement strand
GTACATGTCTCGCAAAGAAGCAGTAACGCGACGGTTAGTTTCAGTGCCTTGAGCAAGGATGCCGAGAAAGTTAAAGGATCGACGTTATTAGATTCACTCATGTCCTGGATTGACCCTAATTGGATGCAGACCCAATTCTGACATCCCTGAGACTTGTTATGGATTCAGAGATATTACGTACGTTTTCTCCATGTCATAAGCAATCTGGTTAATCTTTTCTGCTTGTTCTTGAATTTCTTTGCGAGCCTGTTAAGCAAAGAAAATGTGCATAAATGCATTAAGAATCGCGGAAGCAATGCCCTCTTTTCTCTTTCAAAAAATCTGTGTATCTAATAGATAAAAAGGTCTTTTTCGAAAGAGAAAACAATAATATGAAGACATGAATAAAACTGCGGTGCTTAAGGACGGTGCCTACTATTGTTATTGCGCATACCTTCTGCGCATCTCGAGGTACTCGGATTGCCTAATGCTGGTGCTTATTAATACTGGGATATTTTTGCGCGGTTCAAAACTATGCGGAGAAAGCAGAACTTAGCAAGTGATCTTGGTATCCAAAAAGAAAATTTGGGGTAACCACGCATTTTTCAGAGATAATTGAGCTTCAGTTTGGAAAAGAACGCCGTACATTGCTTTGCATTTTAAAACTTTTTACAAATATTGTTGATTAATTATCTTCGAAAAATGCGTGGTTACCCCCAATTTTCTTTTTGGATTTCAATAACACTTGTTATGATCTGCTTTTCCCGCACATTCAGTAAACCGCGCAAAAATACCGGCGAATTAGTAGGCACCGTCCTTAATGATAACTCCTTGTCACATTTCGTCCGGGAATGCCTTCGTTCTGCTAAAAAAATAACTTGTCTCACAAGCCGGAAATTAGTTAAGGTGGCCGAACACAGTTCTCGTGCGCGCTCTTGCTAACGCAACATGGCTTCAATACAGCAATCATTTTATTTGCTCAATGCTTCCGCTATCTGTACTATTTTTCCTCATAATTGAACAAATTGTTTTCATGGTTTTAGTCTTTTATGAAAATGTATGTTAGAAAAGGCAACGATGCAAAGAACTCCGCAATTCGCAGATTTTTCTGTGTTATCGAAAGAACCTAGCTAAAAACTTGCGATTGAATGCAGAATAGGTTTCTCGGAAATAAGGTTATTTCTCGAGAATCACTCGTTAGAATTTAACGAAATCTGGCACAAAAATACTTTAAGAAATAAGTAACTAGAGTATTGAGAAAAATTTGGACTTTAACAAAGGAAACCTTAGATATTCCAGTGAACCTTCAGCAAGGAATAATTAAAGGTCTCTCAGTCAAATTATTTTTAAAATAGTGTTAACTTGTAAGCATCGTTACAAGCTTGTTGCATGCAAATTATAAAGGAAATCTAACGACCAGATTTTCTGCAAATAAACAAAACCGATATTAAAGGTCTCTTTACATTTATTCATGTTGCCATAGCAACAGCATATACGTCAGCTTAACTATCAAAAAACCGAAGTTCGTGTTGTTAACTTGCTTGCTACCATTTTTGGCGACCAAAGGATCAAGGGTTTTAGAGAACAAAGTAAATGAAACTTAGGTATTAAAAACTGTGTTCAACCACCTTATTTTCGTTCTTCTCGAATATAAAAGTTTCCCTTGAGTACAGTCATTTAGTGAATAACATCTTCTTGGTCGCATTCGTTTCGGACGCAAACTGTGGGTCCACGAAGAAGGAATAGTGCCAACGAACGCGAACTCCCAACATTGGAAGTTGTTGATTCTGTTGGATGGTGTTGGCAGTTGTGTGCAAACGGAGAAAATAACGCCCAACAATGTAAGGACGTGCAGTGTATTATGCGAAGGATACGACCTATAAGACTTTGTAAACTTACAAAATTCGTCTGCCATCTTGTTTTCAACATGTTAATGCGATGCTATCTCCGTGGACTGGAGACCATAAGTAATACGCGTGCGTGGCCCCAACAATGTTGGGTTAACTGATTAGAGTGTAATGTGAAGTGCTAAGTATCTACCCCATATGAACCATGTGAGCGTTAGCCCTACTGATGGAAATGGGTCCACACAAGGACAGAGAAAAACTCTGACCAGGGTGGGAATTGAACACACGACCTTCGGGTTAGATCAACGCTGCTCTACCGACTGAGTTACAAGGTCAGACGGGAGCAGGCCGTGGGAGCTGACGATGTTGACCAACAATTTTGCGTCCGTTTGCGGCACGGGGCTTAAATTGCAGACTTAGCGGTACCACAACAAATGTGTCTTTAACCTGTTCCTCGGCTGTCTTGTCGATGGCTCCCATTATTATGTCTTCCAAGTATGTATCAACGGTGGATTGGTGAACCTTGACAACCTGAAAAGGAGTCAACTCAATGAAGGCACAACTCGATTTCGTTCCTGATAAACAATTTGTAATGGTAATTGAACTGAGGAGTGGAGTGCAATTTGGCCTGAAAATAATCATATTTGTGATTACAAAATTGTGCGAGCGCGGAGCGAGAGTTCGATTTGAAATCACAAGTATGATTTCAGACCAAAATTGCACAACACGAAGTTCAATTACCACTTTCTTACATGCATTTAGAAATCACACAATTATTTAATCACTAAAATACAGGATTTTAGTCAGTATCAATATTGTTGCATATCAATCGCTCTTATTTGTCGCTGAAATTTACCATTAACTGCATGCGTGCAATTTTGACACTGGTTACAATGCAATTAAGGTCCATTTTTCGCATGGGGCTATTTCCTGCTTCGTATCCCATTCTGATTATTCTACCCCGGGAGCCAAATTTACGGAAAGCCAGAGTATATGATTTGCTCGGAATACTGGAAATCCCACACTTTTTTGGGAAAAATCGCCGAGCACTGCGGGCTAAAACTCGAACTACGGTTACCTTGGGCCACCTAAGCCAAGGCTTTCCTATTAATACTTCCTGTACAAACCTGTTACCGCTACTCTACTCGCGTATCCACGAAAACGGAACACGATTGAAAAAAATGTATATATTTGGAGCGCGTTACATGAATACACGAAAAAGAGAAATGATCCTCGCACTTATCTGGACAATTTAAGCAACAACGAATGAATGAATGAGTGAGTGAGTGAGTGCGTGAGTGCGTGAGTGAGTGAGTGAATAAATGAATGAATGAATTAATGAAACTTTGTTTAACCACGGGCAATTCATCAGCTATTTACAGAAAGATCAAAACCTATAACTACAAACTATACTGTATTAAAAAGCTGCTTTCCGTGAATGCCGTGCCTTATAGAGCTTTGCTAATTTGAACGACCACAGGGATTCCGTGCAACTACAACAAGTTGCAAAAATAGTGGAGACACTTTGCCTTCTTGACGCGTTAGTAGCTTCCCCCATCTCTCCCACACTGCGACCCCCTTCCCCCCCCCCCCCCCCCTTATCAATGTTGCTAGCAATACCAAATCATGTGGAAAACTTGAACGGTCAACATTGAAAGAGGGAGAGGGAGGGGGAGGTGGGAAATCATTAAATTCTAGATTTGGTGGGAATGGAAAGGTAGGAAAGGTGTTTTTTAACGGGAGTGTCTCACCATTTTTGCAACTTGTTGTAGCTTCACAAGGAAGGCCATTCCACAGTGTGGCGCAACTATCTCTAAAACTATTTTTTTATTATTTTCTGCGTCACGGTGGCAATCTAACATTAAGTTTGTTCTCGGAGTCCTTCAAGTTGTAGCTTGTATTTCGTTCAGAAACTTTCGATACTAAATAGTCCGGAGCTAACCCATGTAGGCATTTGAATACCATGGTGGCCTTTTGTACGTTTCGCTGGCGATCAAGCTTTTTCCACCCCAGAATTTCCAACAACTGGTCAGCATCAACGTCATAGTTAGAGAATGTTAAAACACGGGCTGCTCTATTCTGCAATTTTTGCAGTTACCCCACACTCGGCACAGGTTCCCCAAACAGTACTGCAGTAGTCAAAGTAATGTTGTATTAAAGTGCCCTTGTGACCAAAAAATCAATTCATATTTGTCTTTGGATTTCAAAACTATGTTAACAAAACACTAAGTGACCCACGTTTTAAGCCTTGATTTCAAAAAGACACCTCTTTATTTTAACTGTAATTTTCCTATTTAATGGTCCGCCATTACTAACATTATGTTCTTGAGAGAGCTGGATCGAGGAGAAAATGACGTCAAAGGCTCACTAGTTTAAGAATGCAATACGTGTGTACGCCGCAGAATTAATATGCAGCACGGGGGTTTTGGGCTTTCAGACTTTTAAACTCACGCTTTGCATGTATAATAAGCTGCGTTTACACGCTGAAATTTTAAGCTAGTGAGCCTCTGACGTCACTTTTCCCTGGATCCAACCGTCTGAGGTCCAATCCGTCAGTTTTGAACGTGAGTAATGGCGGACCGTGAAATCCAAAACTTACACTCAAAGTAAACGGCCTTTGGATAAAAACCAAAGCTCAAAATTTTGCCAGTCAGGTGTTAAGCAGACACACTTTCAAAATCTGAAGGAAAAAAGGAAGTGGTTTTTTTTATCACAGGGGCACTTTAAAGCTTGGTATATAAGATGTAAGGTCGCCTGAGGAACCATGTGCCTAACACGTTTCATGGCATCAATTCCAGAAGCCATCTTTTTGGTTAGTTTTCGATGTGGAAATTCCAGCTGAGTTTGTCATCAATTGCTACCCCAAGTGATTTTGTAGTTGCAACCAGTTTCACCCGAGTACCGTTCATTAAGATTGATGGGGAAGAAGCAATTGTATTTAGCTATAGCCTTTGGCCAGATCCTATCAGCATTAATTCTGTTTTAGTCATATTTAGAGTAAGTTTGTTTGCATTAAAGCAAGTATGCACATTCAATAGGTCGTCACTACGACGTGGTTCAATGCTACCTCCACCATCACCCGCATATGTCAGATGCGTATCATCGGCGTACATCCTCGGTTCACAGTGTGACAAACAATTTGGAAGGTCATTTATCTATTGCAAGAATAAGAGTGGACCGAGAATGGTCCTCTAAGGGACACCGCAGGTCAATACACGTTTGTCAGGTAAGGACCCGCCAACTAAGCATTGTTGTATACGGTTCTCCAAATACGACTGAAACCATTTAAATGGATTCCCAGATATACCATAAAAGTCAAGCTTAGATAAAAGAACCTTGCGGTCAACGGTATCGAAAGCATTCCTTAGATCTAGAAAAATAACCGCATTGATTTTCCCGATATCTATATTACATGCCAAGGAGTCAGTTGCCTCAAGCAAAGCTGTAACAGTTGAATGAATAGCACGAAAACCGGATCGATGTTTACATAGCATGTCGTACTCTAAATAGGCACATAACTGATCTTATTATTCCACTATTACGCCATTTTACCATATTTGGTCAAGAGAACGCGCAAAACATGAAATGGTAATACACTGTAGTATCCCGGTCTCACCGCCTTAGCACAGAGCAAATACTGACGGAACGGGAGTTTTTCAATGAAAGAAATTGTTTTCATCACCATGCAAAGCCTGAGAATCTAGCTTGTCATCTTTTGTCCCTCTTCATTTCGTTTATCCAATCAAATCAAGGGCATTTGGCTGGCTTTTTGTGCTGTTTACATCGTTCGCACGCGCCCTGAAGGACAGATGATGCATTTTTTTAGAAACACTCTTACCAAATAAAACTGAAGTAAAATAACACCTTTTTTGTAGTGGAATAATAAATCGCATATTCGATAAACATGTATGTAAACGAACCGTGAAAGAACTGGATGAATGAAATAAGTATAGGAAATCGTATGAACGCGAGTGCATTTCGTGATTTATGGGTACGAGTGATGTTTTTAAAGTTCTCAAGATTGCACGAGCCGTAGGCGAGTGCAATTCATTGTAACTTTCGAAAACGCCACGGGTGAGCGTAAATCACGAAGAACAGGAGCCAGTTCGTACGATTTTCTAATTATTATAACAACAAAATAACTCAATCGCTTTGTTTCCATAGCAACGTCCGTATTGCACTCTTACCTCTTTTTGCACTCTAAAACCATTTACGCCTTCGTCATTGACCAATCAGAAACGAGATATAATGAATGTATACATCTGAAGTGTGGGTTATTAATGAAAGGGAGAAGTGATCCTGAAAAAAGACTGAATACATTTGCTTCACAAGAAAGCTACCTTATAACATCCCCTTCTCATTAAGTTAGTCGATCGCAAGTTATAAGTAAAGGAGAATTTAAATCTTCGTGACTGCTACTATCACAAGGTCACTTTCGGAACGATCCTAGAGCAGGAGATCTCGGGTTTTGATTAAGGAAAAAGCTGCTTCTGTTCGCTAAACATCTTCTATTATTTAAATGCCATACACACCTGCTTAAAGATTTCATCTTCTTCGCGTCGTCTACGTTCCTCCAGCTGTCTTCGCCCGCTCTCCTCAGCTTCGCGGATTCGTCTTTGCCGCTCCGCCAACATAGCAAAAGCATGAATGCGTCTTTCTTCCTAAATTTTATTGAATCATAACACTCGGTTACTCATTCCCAAAAAAACAAAATAGGTTTATAGCGGTTGGAGAGCGTTACTGGCTATGGCCTTCGACAAGAATTAGCCATTTTTCAAGGGGTTGAATAAAAAAACATCTGTGGCTATGTTTATGCATGAAGAAGTTATGACAACGCCTCATTTAATCTTCGAAAACCACCATTACAAGGTAACAAAGTGCGGTTTTCACAATTTGTTTTCATTCGTCAAATTCATTTGACCAAAAGCCTCAAAATGATTGTTTCATCCTTTAGAAAAACAATTTCATGTAAAAAAACACGATCTTAAATGGAATACTACAAAAGAGAAAGTCGGTTGCGGTTTGATACTCAACAAAAAAAAGAAATGGAATACAAAAAGCAAGAAAAAATAAGCAACATGATAAACCATTTTACAGTAATATCCGGATATTCTTAAATATATTTAGAGGCTTTAAAGATAGTTCGAAGATTCCGTAAAGGGAAAAAAAATAATTTTTAGGATTTTTGGGTTTGTGACTGAGTTTATCCATGCATTTTGTTTGACACTTATGGTGGTAGGTAATTAAAGGTCATAAGCTTCGTACTTGGGCTCTTTACACGGACAGAGAAAACGAACATCTTAGCACCAATCAAGCAATCGCCAGTGATGGTATCTTTCTTCCGTACTTATTCACACTAACGCTACGTTCCATGGAGCAGATATGTCCAGAAAGGCAGGTAATTAGATGCACGGCAAGTCTAATATGCGTCACAAAGTACCCCCCCCCCCCCCATGAAAATGTTCCATGGAGCAGATATGTCCAGAAAGGCAGGTAATTAGATGCACGGCAATTTTAATAAGCGTCACAAAGTACACCCCCCCCCCCCCCCTCCCCCTCTGCTCTTGTTCTCAACTTCAACATCACTCGCGTCTGGGAATAGACAATTGACACAACGACTAAAGTGTTCCTCAAATGCTCTGCTCCTCAAGTAAGGATATACAGTTGCATTTACCCTATGCTAAAAATAACGCTAATCCGGCTTTATCCGTTGCCTTATTGTTGAAAACAGGTAGCAAAGGCTTCGACTTTAAAGGGACACAACGTGTTGGATGTCAAAATTAGCTTTGTCGTTGCCGTAGCCGTCGTCGTTTCTTTAACTCCCGGTTAAGCACGCCACGTTTTTGAGACGCGGGTGGCAACCGTAAGTGAGCTGTTTTCCCTTTAAACTTTTGTTCAGGGTTAGGGTGGTCTCTAATCAGGTGAGACCTTGTAAGAGCTGCGAGGCTACCGGCTACACGTAAGTATCTTTTCTCCATCAGAGATCACTACTTTCCTCGCCCAGGCTGGCGTAGTCGTGAGAACGAGTCAGCGAATAATCTAAAAACCCAGGCTCTCGCTAAAGAAGAAAAGAGTGAGCCTGGAAAGAGATTTCGCTCACTGGCATGTGTACGTTACTTGGGACCTTATATAATAGGAACCTTAAGCACGCGCGTTTTTGAGACGCGGACGGCAACCGGAAGTGACCTGTTTTTTCCTTTCAACTTGTCTTCACTCAACCACATTCATAATGCTAAGTATCCTTTTCTCCATTAGAGATGATTAGTATAAAAATCTAGGAGACACCACTGTCCTGGCACGCGAAATGTTCTCTTCCGGTTGCCGTCCGCGTCTCAAAAACGCGCGTGCTTAAGCTCCCTAGTAAAGCAAGGAGGACGACGACAGCTACAAGAGAGTTGACTTAAATATTATATCCCGTTGCTGTAATATTTTTGCGATCACTCCAAGTCGCTCGGCATGGAAAGTCTGTGTCCACATTCCAGAAATAAAATTGGTGAGAGCGGTGTGGATATTTCCAGAGAAAATTGAAAATTCAACGTCAGGTGCTTGCGTCCTCCACGCAACCTCAAAAATTGGTTATTTCACGTTGTTGTCAGAACGAGAACGACAAAAAAATGTATCAACGTGTGAAACGCACCTGCGGATGTATTGTTTTTGCTCATTAAAGGAACCTCCAATCCGACTAATGAATAAATGTAAAGCGAAGAAAATAATGTTTGCAATCAAATTTGATCGACAGTTTTCTTCAAAAAAGTGCTTGCATCGAAAAAGTGAGTTTTAGAATCGCTTATTTTCACTTTCAAATTTCCTGGGCACTGCCATCTTGAATAATTGTGACGTGTCGTGATTGCCCTATCGTTTCAACGATAGGAAAACCACGACACGTCACAATTATCCAAGATGGCGGCGCCCGGGAAATTTGCAAACCAAAACGAGCGTTTTTGAAATTTATCTATTTCAGATGCAAACGCCTTCAGTGGAAAAACTGGGAACAATATTTATTGTAAACATTATGTTCTGTGGTTTAAAGTTATTTTCTTGTTTTAGTCGAGGTTCCCTGTAAACCTTTTGTTTTGTGGCGTTCTCGGAGCAGTCGCAGTCGTCTTTGCTTAAGCTTTTTGTTTCTGCATGTTCACAGAGCGCCTAACCTGAAGTCGAATGAGCTCCTTGCTCAAAAAGTCAAACATATCAGCAAGGGTGGAACCCTCCATCTGAGCCAATGCTTCCTCGACGAAAGAATCCTTGAAAACAGAACAATGCACAATGGATAAGAACATTTCTCAAGGACATTGCCTACTAATTCAAAAGTATTTTTGCGCGGTTTACTGAATATGCGGGAAAAGAAGATCTTAACGAGTGTTATTGAAATCCAAAAACAAAATTGGGGGTAACCACGCATTTTTCGAAGATAATCAATCAACAATATCTGTAAAAAGCTTTGAAATACAAAGCAATGTATTGCGCAGAACGTATGCGCAAATAACAATAGTAGGCACCGTCCTTAAATAATTGTATGAAGAGAATGGTAGAATTGCGTTATCACGACACAGCTATAAAGTTTACTCAAGAGTAAGAACCTGGTATCCGGTTTGTCCTTATCAGGGTGAGAAAAGTACGTGTCTATTTTTACACCAAATTTTGTGGCAAAACAAGCAATAGACCAAATCGGCTAGCTAAATGCTGTCCTCAATTGCCCATTTCCGAGTTGCAGCATGCCTCAGTTTCAAAGCGAGTCCTGGTGCACAACCATTCAAATGTAAACGAGTTGCGTATTCTTATGCAAATCAAACTCATTTCCCTTACAATAGTTGAGCACAAGACTCACTTCGAAACCGAGACTAACAGCAACTCGGAAATGGCCCATTCAAATCTCCCAATATTGATAAATCTTACTATTGGGTGATGGATTCTTGGTCACTGCTATAAGGCAACAAGGCTCGAAACTACTCAAGCTTAAAAAACGCAAGACTTTTCGTGAACTTTCGACTTTGCAACACCTTTCTTTGACCAATTTCATTTTTGCTGTCTAAAATGGTCAAGAAATCTTTACAGAGGAAACACTCATCGACTGCTTTTTTTTCTCCCTTGCTCCGAACGAGTACTTCCTTAGCAAAATACATTTTTTGCATTTTGCATATTTCCTTAATGTGCGTGATCCACACCACATTGAATAAAGTTTCTTGAAACAAAGAACTTTCTAGCTGTCCCTTGGCTCGTGTAAAAGATGAAAAACCTAGTTTGGAGATGTTTTCATTTACTGCAATGGAACGACAACAGAGCAAGGCAAATTCGTCAGCCAGTAACAAAGGCCTGGTTCAACAACATGAACAAGAGCACAAGAGAACAACAACATGAACAAGAGAAAACAGTAACGATTGCGAGCAAGAAAATGTTAAAATAGGTTTTCCTTCAGTTTGGCTGACATGGAGGAGGTACACCACCTTTCAGTAACGTCAACGAAGGAGAGCCTGCCATGCGGGGAACATGCAAGATTTTCGAAAAACAAATTGGCTACCTTGTTAGTGTCAAGTCTTCTTTGTCTTTGCAGACTGAGCACGGCTTGTCGATCATTCCTCTTTTCCAGTTGCCCGGCTTCTTGAAGCGCATGGGTACTGCGCAACTCCTGAATCAGCTCCAAACGCTTTTCTTTTCCTTCAAACATCTGAAAAATCCAAGGCAAAATGAAACATTTACCAAACCCCTTTTTGTGACAAGTTGTATAGTAGGTGAATAGTCACCCCGGCCTCAGTGAGAAGTATGGTAGCGAAGTTACTATTCAGGCATTTGGTCTGGAGAGTTTTTCCCCGATGAAAACTGAGAGATACTACACATGCGTATTTCTTTTGTTTTGTTTTTGTTTTTGTATTTTCTTTGGGAGAGGGCCCACAACAAACTCTAACCACAATCGAAGGGGTAAGTTTCTAGGAAAATTGCGGTACTGTGTCTGTGCGGAGAGAAGCACGGCAATTTGGTTTTAGCAAAGGATATAGGTATTGAGAATGAAAATAATAATTTTATTATCAGATTAAGAAGTGTGATCTTGATCAGATGTAACACCAAATTCTCATGTCTACCCAAGAAAGGAATCTATGGAACTAGTTAGGCGAATGAACGTTTCGATCTTGGAAATGAAAGGGTTGAGCAGCAACGAAGGGAAACCCTATTCGATCATTGTTCAAGCCTAAGTTTATGACCTCTGCCGTACCACAAGGGCGTTAGAAAGATGAATCGGTATACACCAAATAGGCTAACTCATTGTTGTACCTAATTCCAATCTCTCTTTGTGTATTGTATTTGCATTATAATGTAGCATTCACGTTTTAATGATATGGAAATACATGGAACGTTTCATTCTCAAAGGCTTTGAATTGGGTACAACATTGAGTTAGCCCATAAACATTTGGTCTATTATAAGGACAGTGCCAACTAATTCATAGGTACTTTTGAGCGGTTTATGAACATGCGGGAAAAAAAGATCTTAACAAGTGTTTTTGAAATCAAAAGAGAAAATTGCGGGTAACCACGCATTTTTCACAGATAATTAATCAAAAATATTGGTAATTAAAAAAGCTTTAAAATACAAAGCTATGCATGGCGTTCTTTTCCAAATTGAAGCCTAAATACCTCTGAAAAATGTGTGGTTACCCCCAATTTTCCTTTTGGATATCAAGAGCACTTGCTTCATGTAAGTTGTGCTTTCTCCGCATAGTCTTAAACCGTGCAAAAATATCCGTGTATTACCAAGCACCAATCAAAGGAAACCCGAGTATCTCGAGATGCGCAGAATGTATGCGCAATAACAGTAATAGGCACCGTCCTTAACACCATAAGAAATATTTTTGAGCTGAATTTTCAAGCGTTATCCCAAGGTTCAACAGAGCGAATTAAGGAATTGGGGGTTGTGAGTTGTTTATGTAGGAGATACTAGAAGAGGTTTACATGAACCATTCAGCATCAACATATCTTTCCATTTCGTTTTCAAGGTGTACGTCTGAGGCATTGTACCACTGTAAATCATGATTTTTTTTGTCTTTCAGTTTGTATTACTGTGATAGTGTACCTTTCAACCTTTTGATTCTCCTCACAATCTCAATGAAATGTAGGTCAGACAGGTATTGAGAATGAAGATTATTTACAGTGCAACGCGCCTTACCGTGGCCACCCAACAAACTTTCACATTTGAATTACGTGTAAATACATCAACTCAACAACCCATGCAACGGTGTTCAACTTACAACTGTGGGAACTTTGCAAGGAGGCGTGACTGTCAATGAAATTCACACATCCTGATTGGCGGACAATTTGTAAAAAACTTTGTTAGGTGGCCACGGTAAGACGCATCGCACTATAATATCAGCTCTTAATACACTGTAACACCAAATTCTCATGACTTCCCAACGAAGAAATATATGGTACTAGTTAGGAGAGTGAACGTCTCGATCTTGGAAATGAAACGGTTAACTCACCATATTCTGAATAGCTCGGCCACGGATGACTTTTTGTAGGAAGATAATGGCCAGTTCCTTTTCCTCTTCAAACTGAAATAAAATAATTAAGAAGATACGCGAGAGGTTAAACGACAACAATATGGGTCAACAAAAATGGGTGTTCATCAATAATGATATAGGATTGTTGCTTATTGTTCTATTCCAGAAGAACTGTTGACTTTGATGT
>OX421454.1:15406922-15416922 GCA_949126865.1 Montipora capitata | reverse complement strand
AAAGAAAACTTGCAACTGTGGAAATCAAGGAAATAACAATTCGTTCAGCCACTGTTTTTTCTTTCAACAGAAAACTACATACCATACAGGTAGTCATGAGTCCTAGAAGACTGAAGTTTTCCGTGTGTCACTGTTTGCGTTGAAGACATGGTTAATTCCCCGAAAAATATTGCAGATAATTTTTACATTCTCTAATGACAAGATGGCCGTCAACAGAGTTGATGTGTACGCAGTTGCCATAACAACAAAATGTTCGCCACTAGAGCCCATGCCTTCGCGAAAAAGCTCTTTGTTGTCATAACAACACCAAATTCCTGTAGTTTGCTTCCTCGCTATTTTAAACACAAGTTTGAATCAAAATGACTTACGCTTCTCAGAACGTTATGCCTTTTGTGAGTGAGCTCAGAGCAACAGGGCACGGTGAGCTGTGGGATCACACCGATGAAAAAAAATTTCAGCAGTTCGGCTGGCGATGCACCAACACAGAGAGTTCCTACAACACCAGTACGTTGATAGGAAACTGGAACGAACAGAGATTTGATATCAACAGAATATCTAAACCGAAACCCATTCCTTCACAGGTAAATTTCTTTTTTCTTCTGTCAGTCTCCATATTTTTCGTTTGATGCATGGACTTACTTGCGATCGAGAAACAAACGAAATTCTTTGCGATCAGGTCACGCATGACCGACGTCTTTGTTGTTGCGGCTGTGTTTCATGAGCTTATTCTGTTTGGAATTTTCAGTACAATCACTACTTTAAGACAACGTACGGTTCTGGATATAACACAGTAGACACAAGCAGAGTACCTGAGGCATTAAAGCATCTTGAAGGTGAGAAATTATTCTTTCAACAAATTGAGCCATCTCGATCTCGTGACAACTAAATTGCGTTACGTAAGTATCACACAACGTTTATTTTTATTCAGACTTCGATGAACAATAATTGAGGTGACGCGGTAAAAGCAAGTTTCAAACGAGTAGCGCTGATTGGTTATTATTATTGTTGTTATTATTATGATATTCGATTCTCTCCAGTTGTCGGGTGTTCTACTGGGTAATGTTGATTGTGTTTCTGCAACTCCCCGTAGCTTTAGACACAGTACTTTCTGCAACAGGTGAGCATTTCCAAAAATGGCCCATAATTCTACAGTTCCAAGGAAGTCAGGTACAGCTAGCTTGCCAAACCAGGTCTTTGCACCTTTCGATATGCTCACATTAGAGAACAAATCACGATAGGTATTATTATTATTATTATTATTATTATTATTATGATTATTATTATCATCATCATTACAATTATCATTATTACAATTATCATAAGATCCCAACGCAAAAAGTATGCAGTTACATGACTGTACACTGTATTCAATGGCAGTTTAAATGCTGCTCTAATGAATTTTGTATTGTGTAATTTTATATACTGTACAGTTAATAGATTAGACACAATAACACATACTGAACATGTACACACTTGTGGAATTTCATTAACATCTACCAGAAACAACTTCTGTCGAGACAGCTAATGGCCAGCAGTCTATCTTAATTGCTAATATAAAGTCACATTTTCTGTGTCTGCAGCACGAGAGCCAACAGCATTTCCAGGCCATCAACCTGAGCTTGATCCACTTAAAGTGAAGAAACAATACAACAGCTTCTTGACAACCTCCAGGGCTGCGTTTGGTGATCCAAGCAAGCAAAAATAATTGAATGCAAAAATTTAATGGCGATTTAATAGTGAAATGAATTTTAATCATTAAACAAATTCAAGTTTTTCTTAAATTACGAATTCAAAATGAAAATATAATGACCCAATTCTGAAACTTTAGTACTTGTATTTTACAGAAATAATAATTATTGTCACACAAATGTCAATCCTTAATTCTCAACTTTGCAAACTATGTTATTCTTAATTTTTCTTTCTGTGCAAATATGTTAAATTTTACATTCCAGAACAAGCTGCAGTAAATAAAATATACGTGTTTAGGTAAAATTTGAAGTTGCTGGCTGGTCAGAAACAGAATGTTGTCATATGCCAAAATGAACTGTAATTTTTAAGTTGACTTCAATTTTGGGGAAAAAAGTAGCCGACCCCTCTGCGTGAAGTAGCTAGCATTTTTTTGGCTGTCTGCATGAGTACTTAGTGAAACCACACATGTCCAATACACTCCAGTTGTGAAATCTAGATTCCGTTGGAGTTACTAGAAGTCTAGTTGTGGAATGGAACCGAAAGTCATATCTGTTTCACATTGGGGAGGATGAAGTCCATTGGAGTCCACTGGAGTTGCATTGCGTCAAATGGATTTACCAACAGTCTACTCATGACATAAAACGAAAGTCTAAACAGTTGAAATTAAAAGAAGAGGGGTGGGGGGGGGGGGGGGGGAACTAACTAATAGTCCAATGGAGTCCATCGGACCCACTGGAGACTCAGGCCAGGTTCAGACCCTGCTCCACTCATGCTGAACCTAATTGAGTAAGTCTGACTTTGGAGCGACATTGGCGCGACATCTGATCCAGACGGTGCACTGTGTGTCGAGCCTAATCTTTATTTCACTAGGGAGAAAGAGAAAGGCTTGGGTCCAATACCTTGTTTGCGTGCCATAATTCAATTTTCAAGATGGTGGCTGTGAAGGAGAGGATAGCTCTGATAAGGGAATTTTTAAAAATTAAAAAATTAAAAAAACAATAATTAAAAACTTAACTAGTGAGCAGCACTCTGCAAACTGTATCTGTAAAACTTGTTTATTCTCCGGCAAACTTCCTCTAGCTAACATAGACTGTATTTAAGTCATATATGGTAGCACAGTTATAGCTAAATTGGCCCCAAAACATCGTTTCTCACGACTTGTCGTAAGATTTCACCGCTGCGCCTGTTCCCTTTCGAAAATCCGGTCAAACCTTACATGTTTGTGACCGTCATTTTTGCCATCAGATATTACTTAAATACAGGTGTTTTATAATGTCTTATCGTATAAAAACTCCCTGAAGAAGTCTACCTTAGCTAGACGAAACAAGTCAGAGAATAAACAAGTTTACAGAGACGGTTCGCAGAGTGCTGCTCACTAGTTTAGTTTTTTACATCATTTTTTACATCATAGTGACTATACTATGAAGGAAGGTGAACGGGGACCATTTTTCCCGAAACTTCGTGTACGTATTAAAGACAACAACAGCTCACCACATGGTAAGTTTTATCGATTTTTATTTCCATTTTCTAGCAAATTTTCAGACCTAAACTTCGCCTCATGTGTTCTCTATATTTACCTATGTGGCACACACAGTAAGCCTGGGTTACCTGTGGTAAAACTTACGAGCATGCACGATAAGTTCTCGAAGGGACTTGCGGGAAGATTTACAAATTATCATAATGTATGCATTTGGTTCGGCACATGAGAAGATCGCCGTATGAATCAACTGTCGCTCCAATGTCCGGCGAATAATGCGACAGACCCTGTCGAACTTAACGTTTTTGCCGCACTAAATTAAAACTGCCGTACCAAACTGATTTAGATGCTGATCTTTTGCCATACTTAATTCCTTTAGTTAGGTTTGGCAAATGATTGGAGCGGCATCTGAACCGGGCCTTATGGAGTCCAATGGCGTTACCGAAGTCTTAACTCCAAACGTTTCAAATAAGCCACGCAAAGAAACAAGCGCACAGCACATTGTGTATACCTCGTTCTTAAAGGCGAGGTTTGAAATTGATTTATGTTAAAAACAAGCGCACAATACATTGTGTACAATATACCTCGTTCGTAAGGCCGAGATTTGAAATAAACCGTGTAAAGAAACGAGCGCGCAGCACATTGTGTATACCTCGTTCTTAAAAGCCGAGATTTGAAGTAAGCCACGTAAAGAAACGAAGAATCCCGCCATTCCGACCAAAATTTTTCCTTCATCCCGAAATCCCGAACGCACCGCGCACCGTGAACGCACGAACCGCGCACCCGTGGCTCAGTTGGTTGAGCACCGGGCTGTCACGCGGGAGGTCGTGAGTTCGACTCCGGCCGGACCAACACTCAGGGTCTTTAAATAACTGAGGAGAAAGTGCTGCCTTTGTAATTACATCTGAAAATGGTTAGACTCTCTAGCTAGTCCTTATCCGAGAAGACTATAGTCTTCTCGGATAAGGACGATAAACGATAGGTCCGGTCTCACAACCCTTCAAAGTTAATAATCCTGTGGGACGTAAAAGAACCCACACACTTGTCGCTAAGAGTAGGGCACGTAGTTCCCGGTGTTGTGGTCTGTCTTCTCTTGTGTATCATGGTTGGGAGCGTTAAAAAAGGGGCCACAGTAATTGGAGCAAGCTGTTGTGGCGCTCTGTCAGCTTGACTGGCAAAGTTAAATAAATAAACGCTTTTATCGGCCAATCCCGTTCCCGGTCATGACGTCACAACATGTCCAAGCCTCGTCGTCAATTGCAATCACAACTACAGTTGATTTAGAATACGCCTTGTTAGTCTTTTCCAGCAACCTTTACGATCCAGTTGAAGGTAATCATAGCAATTCGCAATTGCAGTTTTGAAACCGAAATGATGCGTGATTGTCCATTATCGGTAGTAATTGAATCACATGTTCCACTTTGTTAAACTCGGTTGTAACTTTAGATTTAAGGACGTTCGCGCGAAAATTTTCTATCATTGATTTTTTTTCTGCAAATTTTACCATTGAAAGAGGATGAGTTAGTGATGTCAGAAACGTAAAAAAAATGGGGGGTCACCGGCTTCGTTTTGGAGAGAACTTGCCCGGAAGAACACGCCAAATCTGAAAAAATCTGGCTTCTTTAGCGAATAAGGTCACAGTGTGTGTAAGCCCAAAAATATGGCAATTACATTTTTGAAGTGAAATGTTCTCTACCAAACTTTGTTTAAAAGGACCAGTAAAGTGAATTTAGTTAACTGTTGAGGTTCCTTAAATAGCAAGTTCGCATTTAGCGACCATAGTCTCGTGCGCATTGCAGCCGCAAGATGGAAGGATTCCATGTCCCGAGGACAGAAATCTTGAAATTTTATTTAACTTCCCACATTGATTTTTTGTTCATTTTTAGACAATGTGGAGATAATTGTAAATAAAATCTATTCCTGAAAAGAAAAGTAGGGGTCACCGAACATCCAAGATCGTTAAATCCAAGCAAAGCTATAGCAATGGCCATCTGCCCAATCATTGTTCATTTTAGTATTTAGCGCGCGCACTCGATGCATGATTGCGTGCGCTGTAAGGATGCGCAGTAGCAATGGGCGCCAACGTCCTTAATTGAGCAGTAGAGAGGCTAAGCATCAGTGTTCCATAAAACGGCGAAAATGGCCCTTGATATCAGTGCTAATGTATACAATCATCTACAAGAATACTTTTCTTCCTGAAACTCCTAATTAACATGAAAACAATGACCGTCAAGATAAAAAGGCCAATCTACGAAAAGGAGGCGTTTCCTGAAGTGAGGAAAATGGTCACGTGGTCATTACTGACGTTACCCATTTGTCGCATAAGTGAAGATTTAACTCTCTTCAGGGTTTTCAGTAAATCATAGCAACGGCTTTGGATGTAATAATTCTGTTCTTAAAGCGAATAGTTCTTCCTAACCAGGAAACCGTTCCGAGAAGGAAGCCAGTTGGCCTTGCAGTCCAAAAATGTCGCAATCGACACCAACATCATTGTCAGCTTCGTCGTTTTCATTACCAAGAGACTGTTCTTCTGAATCTTCATCGCTGTAGGACAAATCGTACTTAAGAACGCCTTCTTCCGTCGTCTTCATCTTCCACTTCATCCCTCTCATTTGCCTTGCGGAGGGTTCAGCTGGCTCAAGGGAGACCGCATCCCCTGGTTGCACTTCTCTGCGGTAGAGATATGAAGGCAGCGTTCCGGCTGTTGCCATCGTAGTTTGGTGTCTGACAGAACTCTGACGGACTGCTGCGCCAAACCCTCATGCTCTGTGGCGTCATCGTCACAGGTGTCAAAGGCTGCATGGTAAGCATGGAAGAGAGAAACATGGCTCGTTCGGGTACAGGATGCAATGACTTAGGATTTGTAAAATAGTACGCCGCCCAATGAGTGCCCTCTTTGGCTGCATTTCCAAAGTTTGTGGATCTTATTACGGTCAAAGTTCACGACAAAGATCAATGCATAGGGGTCACAAAAGGCACGAGTCAGCGTGGTGGTTTTCCGGTGGTTTCCGTCGTTGCCAATGGCGAAGGATGAGTTTATTTTAAAAATTTCGCCGTTAGAAATCCCGGATCTCGGGGCTTCAAAGTGACTATTTCTCGGATCCCGCTTCGTGATAACGCTAAATCCCGCGTCCCGTCCATAAATGCAATCCCGAATCCCGCTCCCATATTTCTCTAAATTCCCGAACCCCGGGCTCCAAAAAGGCCAAATCCCGGATCCCGAAAACCCTATTGGGGACCCTCAACACATTGTGTATACCTCGTTCTTTAAGCCGAGATTTGAAATAAGCCGCGTAAAGAAACAAGCGCGCAAAACGTAGTGTGTATACCTCGTTCTTAAAGCTGAGATTTAAAAAAAAAACCACCTAAAGAAACAAGCACGCGACACAATCCGTATACCATGTTCTTAAAGGTGGGCAGACACGAGGGATTGTGTTGCAGGGACATGTTGCAGCGACAAAAAGGTGTGTAGTACACACTAAGGCCGTTTATACGAGAGAAAATAAGCCGCGGCTTGCCCTGGCCGCGGCTTACATAATACGCAAACACCCCGTTTCAATGGTACAAAATCGAAGTTCACGGCTCGCTCCATCCGCAGCCTTCTCAAGCCGCGGCTTATCCTGCTTTAAGGGTTTTTGGCTGTGCTTATGTTGGCTGCGGCTTACCTTGGACGTGAAAGTGTTCTTATAAATGTACTCAAGCGTTGTCCGCGGCTTGCTCAAGCCGTGAACGGCTCCTGCGCATGCACTTGTTTTGTTATTATAGCCCAGACTTCCTTTTTGCTCCCGTCCATTCGCCTAAGAAAAATGGCGAGCGCGAGCAACTAATCACGTATTCCTGGTGAAAAAGCGAATGCAATGTGGAGTGCCTCGGAAGAGAAACAGCTTCTCACTATTTGTAGTGGTATTGAAATTGCTAAGCAACTTGATAATTGCGTTACTTCAGCCAGTGTAAGTTCTGAAGCACACCGCAAGTGTTCGTTTACGACTTCACTGGATCGATACTAGATTACATGTAAAACTTTAGTTTAATCATTTTTCTTTGCTTGTTTTTCTTACTCGAGCCATTTATCTAGTAATGTCGCAAATCTTGCCTCACAATCAACGACCCCAAAACGAGGCATCAAAATAAATTACGTCATCATTGGACCAGTTGACCGCGAACTTAGTCGCGAACAACAGAGAAGAAAAACGTCTGCGCATGCGTGCGGTTGACCCTTTGTGGCGCGTTTTCGATCGTTTGATCGATACATACATACATACATACATATACTATTTGTTAAGGCAGGTCAGTTTGCGGCAACCTGAAGGCTGGTGTGGACCTGCCAACATCTTAATTATATTAATTATATTATATCTATATTTACAAAACCTTCAATGAAAATAATAAAAACTTCTAAAATTTAAAAACTAAAAATATAAAAAATCTGATTGTTTTGATGTTATCAGACAGGCCTCTTTTTCGAATTGAATTCGTTCCAGTATCTTTGAGGCCTGTCTAAGTTTTTGTTTAAAAAGTTGATAGGAGGAAGCTTCCTTGATGGCTTCAGGAATTAAATTCCAAACAATGGGCCCTTTATACCTTACACTATTTCTGACAATGTTGCTATTGTACCGTACATGCGAGAAGTGATTAATACGCCTTAAATTATAATTAGTATTAGTGTTGCGTGTTTCGAATAGGGCTGTGAATTGATCAGGTAAACTATTATGATAGACCTGGTGCATTATAGAAGCGAGCCTACGCTTGTAAATATAGACTAGTGGTTTCCATTTTACAAGGTCAAGAACGTCAGTGTCAGGAGTTTCGGTAAGGAGTTTGTGGACTAGTTTGGCTGCTTTCAGGTGCAAATGTTCCAAAGTATAAAATGCAGATGGTGAGCAAGATCCCCAAATAGTGATGCAGTAAGTGATGCTTGGTACAATCCTTTTGAAATATATTTCTTCCAAGACACTTAAGGGAAGGGCTTTAAACTTTTTCAGGAATTTTAGCTTTCCTCCAAACTTAGTATGCAGTGCTTTAACTTGGGGTTTCCAGTTCAGTTTATAGTCGATTTCAACCCCTAAGAGAGTGGATTTAGTGGTGAAGTGAATGTAAGAATTTCCGAACATAAGAGGTCTTAATGGACCAACAAAAGCATGGCTGGAAATCAGCATAGCCTCAGTCTTTCCAGTGTGAACAGTCGGATGATTCTTAAAGCACCATACTCTGAAGTCGTTTAAAATGTAGTTTAACGCATCAATAGTTTCTTCGACCTCTTTCCCAATATAGTAGATAGTAGTGTCATCTGCAAACATGGATACATCCGATTTCGGACGAATTTGGTAGGTCGTTGACATATATTGCAAAGAGTCTGGGTCCCAGTAGAAAACCTTGGGGAACACCGATAGCGATTTGTCGCAGCTTTGATCTTGCGCAGTTGACATTGACATATTGGGATCTTTCATGAAGGTAGCTTGCAATCCACTCGTGGAATACACCAGAGACTCCTAAGTCTGACAATTTGGATTTAAGGATGACATGATCGACAGTGTCAAATGCCTTCTTAAAGTCGACAAAAAGAACACCAACTTTATAGCCATTATCAATTGCCTTTTTTCATGTTTCAGTTAAGTACAAAAGTAGTCATTCAGTGGAGACACCTTTTTTGAACCCCCACTGATTTGGGTGTATACAATCATTAGTTCCAAGGTGAGAATCTAAGGAATCACAGACAATGTCCTCCAAAATTTTGCTGTTCAAATTGAGCATTGTCAACGGTCGGTAGTTGGCACAGTCTGATTTAATCCCTTTCTTGTGTACCGGGACGACCTCTCCAGTCTTCCAGATACTGGGGAAAATGCCACATTGAATACTATTTTTTAAGATGCTAAAGAGACCTTCAAAAGTGACTCGGCAGCCGCGGCCATATCGCGCGACGTTATTTTGTCAGGACCACCTGTTTTCTGCTTGATGTGAGTTAATTTCAGCTTTATTTGTTCTTCGGAGAAGGCTACCTGATCCAGAACAGCAGTTCCAGCGTTAACAAATGCTAATGGCTGGTTAAGTGATGCACCAGAATCATGATGAAACTTTTCAGCAAGCTTTGTTCCAATATTTGCAAAGTAATGATTCATTTCCTCAGCCTTGTTGTAGTCATTCATTCGCTATCTTGCACTGGAGGTATTGGCCTTCTCGCGTTTTTTCCCTAAACCTTCCTTACAATTCGCCAAAAATTTTACCACCTTGAACAATGTTGTTCTTGCGGGCGATTTCCTGGTGATTACCACTTTTGACAATATAGAACTTGACGAATTTTGAGAACAATCCAATTCAACAAGAAGTCTCTGGCATACCGAACTTATTTTGAGGGAATATTGGCTGTTTCGCAATTCTAAAGCCGGCAAATCGTGTGGGAAGCGTTGCTCGACACTCACAGCGCCATTGAGGTGAGTATAGGCTTGTCTTATGTCCAGACTTAACTTGAACAAGATTAGCAATTAAAATTTCAGCCGACTTAACGTAAGTTATGCCTTCTATGCTTTGCAAAATGACCATTTTATTCCCAAACAAGGCCACGAAATAGCGATGAAAGTGACATGTCTAAATCAGTTAACTGTTAAGTGCTATTAAAATCTAATGCTTAAAAGATACACGTAAGCTTAAATTCCAAAGTTATGACTTGAATTTTATCGTCTGCCTTTAAATTACACACTCCAGTTTATGCTTCGTTAATATTATGAAAATGAAAATGAACTGATTGTCAACGTTTGCCTTTGATTATGCATGTTGACTTAAATGCGCTAACTTGTGCTAAAAAATGTGCCAATAGTGCTGGCTTAGAATTCAGTTTTT
>OX421454.1:15384422-15401922 GCA_949126865.1 Montipora capitata | reverse complement strand
AAAATGAACTTCTTTCTAACTCTCTAACGAATAGAAAACTTGTCACTCCCGTGGAATGTATTCGTTACGGATGAACCCATTAGAGTCCATGGAACAGTTTTCTTTTGGCCTAAGAAAACGTTTTCATTGGACTCCAGTGGATTCATTTGAAACTTAGAAAAAAATTATTGCCGTTGATCGGTGGCCCCAGAGAAGTTTTCCATTGGCAACGAATAGATTCCACTGGAGTGACAAGTTTTCTATTCGTTAGAGAGTTAGAATAAACCTTTATTGTTGTTTTTCGGGGGCCCTCCAAGAACAAGTATAAACTGTTTTTGCATAGAAGTCTCTAACGAATGGAAAACTTGTCCTTTCAGTGGAATCGATATCTATTTGTTACCAATGGGTCCCCTACTATATTCACCACTAGAATCCCGGTTTACCAATAGAGCTTGAGCACACACGACTGGAGTCTAGTCGAGTGTATTGGACAACCCTCATTGAATCAGTGAAAATACAATAAATTATTAGCCACAAGAGTGGTTAACGAAAGAGGCTCACTCAGACAGCATGTTCATGAACCTTTAAACTTGATAAATGATGTAGAAGAACATTCACAATGTACTAAACTCATTTCCAACTTGACAGGCCAATAAAAAGAAAAATTATTTGACAGGATTTGCATCCCAATTTTAAGATGACACCTTTTTTGCAACCCCTGTCAGCTTTGCTCGTGTTTTAAATAACTGTTTCAAAGAAGCTGACAATTCTTGTTTTTCCTTTTCACTCAGTTTCATCTCTGCCATGTCTGCCAGAACATTTGCAATTTGAAACTGAATCTGTTGGCATCTGAAATGAAAGTGTTTGAAAATTGGCACATTAACTTACCAGTAATCTATGAAGGGGTTTAAAGTCCTACTATGACGAAAAAATCAATTCTTCTTTTCCTTTGGATATCAAAACTTTGTTAACTAGCCTTTTAAACACTAAGTGTCCCAAGTTTTAAGCCTTGATTTCAAAAGGACACCCGTTAATTTTAACTGTAAGTCACCATTACGAAGTTTAAATTTTGGAGAGGTGGATTGAGGAGAATTTATGACATCAAAGACTAACTATACTAGTTTGAGAATGCAATGCGTGTGTACGTCACGTGGCTGAATTAATATACAGCGGGGGAGTTTCGGGCTTCCAGACTTTTAAACTCGTGTTTTGCATATATAATAAAGCTGCGTTTACACGCTGAAATTATAAGGTACTGAGTAAATGGCGTCACTTTTCCCTAGATCCAAAGTAGTCCCTCTGAGGTCCAATCCATCAGTTATGAATGTAGACCTAGACTGTAAAACAGCCATACCGGTAGTCATCAAGCAAAAGGTCTGGAGCATGGGTAAAAAAGAAGGGTGACTCTCCCCAGTCTGGACAACAACAGTCTGGGTTGAAGGTCCCTGTGCCTGCCACTGTGTAGGTGAAAATATTATTATTGACTTTACATTCTGGATAGCAAGACAGCCTAACACATTTGCTTTTTGCAACAGCCTTTACCTATGCATGTAAATGTCTAAGTGATCTGAAGTGGTAAGAAAGGCTTCTATCCATGTTAAATTGGCACAAGGATCACTCATAATCACATAGTCATCATTTCTCAGTGTCTGTTGGAAGCTATGAGTCATCTCCTCAAAGTTGGTATACTGACTGTTTTTCTGTTGGAAACAAAGCATACAGTAGGTACCTAAGTGGCCAATTCATCAATTTTTAACAGGTGCATGTGTATTGAGCAACATAGCAAAGAAAACATACTAAAGAACTGAAAGTGAACTGACGGAGAAAGAGGTACATATTAGAAGAAAGTGTCAGCTCATATTCATTTAAGAACTCGAAGTACGCACTTTCACTTTCTGTCTGTTTGAGTGGTGTGGTGTACTTGTCTCAAGAATGGGAACACGTTTCAACAACACCAACTTAAAATAGTTTATTAACCCTTTCACTCCCAATAGTGCCACTTATAGATTTTACTCTGTCTAACGCCAGACGATTTTACTCGTCAATGGGGAACCCCACCGGGCTGAAAGGGTTAACATTAATCCGAAAACATTCAATCTCCTCGTTTTAACACGTGCTCTGCTTTTATGCCTATCCTATAATTAAGAGTACCTTTCATATTAATGACTTCCGTTTCCGGTGCAGTGCAATGGGCAGATGACTATATCTGGGTAAGCTGATATGTATTTTGACGATTAATTTGATTGATCATGCGGCTTTTTTGACCAAACTTTAACCGATTCATCCCATTAACGAGTAAAATCAACAGTGGCGTTTTAGAGAGCAAAATTTATTAAGTCTGGACTGAAAGAATTAACAGGAATCTGTTGTTGTCAACATATATTTTTGTTGTCCTACTGGCTTTGATGTTCTTTAATGCCATCAAGAAAAAAAATTCAATTCCCCAAAATGAATAGCTTAGGTTGACGTCTCTGCGTGTACTGCAAGTATCAATAATTTTTTTTTCTTGTTGTACTGACCTTATCACTTGTGGGTTTATCTCCTTTAAGGTAATTCCTTAGTATTGCATTGCGCATCCCTACTGCGCACGATTTTCGCGTCATTAGCGCGCGCACATGAGCACGTGCGCATACAAAACGTAAGAGATTTCGCTCAAACTAAACCCGATAGCGAAATAAATGCTCCTTTTCTCTCAAACGAGCACGGTGACCCCCGATTTTTTTTTCAAGTATTTGCTAAGACAGTCTAATAAAGAACATATTTGAAGAAGAAAAAAAGTTTGATAGTAGAACATGAATTTTTTTTGGAAAACAGTTCCGTAGTGGGTGTATTTTACCCAAGACGAGGACTTCAAGCTAACCACGGAACTGTCCCAAAAAGTGCACTATTCCCACAACCAGGGAATCAAAGTCGGCGTAAATGAAGCATTACTGCTTATGTAAATAAAAGAAGTTTATTTTCAAAATAAAATTTTGTGTCTTTGAAGTAACCAAGACTTAATTCTGTATGAAGGTGATTCGGATTTTTAACGCGAAAACAGTAAAAATACCCCATTTTAAGAGCCTGCTGACGCGTAAACAAGCACGGTGACCCCATTTTTTTATTGCATATTTTTAGTGTTCATATCATGAATGTTAACTATGCCAAGTTTCCAAAAAAGTTTGATAGTAGAGCAATTTCAAGGGAATTATCTCAAGCGGAAGGAACTGAACAAAGTGCCCATTGCAGGAACTGAAAATGGTTTTGTTGGTTTCATTAAAAAAACACAACACCTCTGTAACCACTGCCAGTACCAAATTCTTCTTGCTTTATTCTTCTGTCTCTTAATATTGTTTCAGTAGGGGCCATGAACATCACACCCTTCATGCATTGCACTAACCTGCTTTTCCAACATTTCCCTGAGATCATCATGTTGCCGTTGAAAGAGAAAATCCTTCTTCATCTGCAAGTCATCAAAAATGATTATTATTCATATTGGAGCAAAATAGTCAACAACTATTCACCGAAGTGGAAAATACTAAAACAGTGAGATAATATACAGCACAAAAAATTAATTTGGATGTTTTCTTCACTTGTCACGGATGCAAATCGGGACGCCATTTTTTCCCGAGTTGCTCGGAGGTAAATAGCACAGGATATTCGGAGTTTGACGAGCCAATCAGCGCCCGCGTTCAACGCTATCCACTGTTTTAGTATATACTAATAGCATTTATCAGCCAGTATGCGGGATGAAAAACTGGATTACATGCATGTGTCACTTTTGATCGTTCTCAAAGTCAAATGTGGCATTGGCTAATAGAATACAATTGAGGTAACTTAAGTCATATGTTTGTCAAATGCAGGTCAAACATTCAAGCCATTGACACTTATTATTGAAGGCTGAGTTAAAAATGTGCCATTTTCACCATTTCTCCCGTAAGGGGCTCCCAATTGACGAGTAAATGTAATACCTGTCGTTAAACAGTAACCAATTCTAAGGATGTAAAGAGCTATGGGGAACAAGGTTTTTCAGTGAAACTAGATGTTCTTACCAGGAGGGGTGGGGGTGGGGGACTTTTCACACGAAGGGGTGGATACTTATCGGAAATTAAGCCCCTAAAGGAAACCTATCTGGGCGTGGCTCAGGCATTTTTTGAGTCTTGAAAAAGAGACCCTATTTAAAAAATATTAAATTAATTAAACATATATTTATATTTTTTTCGAGTGCAACCCCAAACAAGACCTTCATGGCTACAGGAAATTTACACCCTCAAGTGAGAAGATGAGCCCTTTTTAAACACGAAACCCCCAGTGTTGTTAACCCCTTCCAATTGACCTTTCTACAGTTATGTGCTTAGTTACCTGGCCTTTAAATGAAAGTGAGGCTGGAGTTGACCTTGTTATGATACAGCCCCGGCCCCCGCTGCTTTTCTTATGTTAATGGTTTTATTCTCATGCTAATTAGTTTAATTTACATATATTAAGAAAAGCGGGGATGTTCCTATAAAAAAAGGACAAGGTCAACTCTAGCCTCACTTTGATTCATAGGCCAGGTAACTAAGCATAGAACTGTAAAATGGTCTATTGACCTGAGGAGTGAATGGGTTAGATAAAAATATAGTCATCATCATTATCATCATTATTATTCTGATACTGATTGTGAAATGTGTTAGCCACAAGTTCCAAATGAAGCAACTGGGTTTTCTGTGAGTATGACTTAATTAGCAGTTGCAAATTAATGTGCATGAATTTTAATAATTCAAATCTAATCTTAGAACTTATAATGCTCGCAACCAGCTAAAAATAAGTAATATACTTGTATACCTGTACAACAGCTTCCCTTTCTTGTCTTTGTTGAGTAATAAATTTTTCTGTTGCTTCATGAATGTTCTAAACAAATCAAGACCAAGTTTAACCCCTAAGACACAATGGAGCTATAAATTAACGTGACCTTATAAGTAGGTAAATGCTGATCCCCAGAATTTGTAATTTCAAAGGCAAAAGGTTTAGACTTAATACAACTCTCTTCAGATAAAGATGATAACCTTAGGTTCCTTCTCACAACTCTTTCTCATCAAATTCTGAGGGACATCATAGAATTAACTGACACATGCACACACTGGAGAGAGTAGACTGAGCCGAAAGTTACTGGCATGATGACTCCAAGGCTCATAATATCCGAAACAGGGAATTTGCCTTAAGCACTGGAAATGAACATATCGAAAGTACAGAATATTACAATGAAAGTCAAATATTTGAGCTGCTGTCACAGAATGGTAAGTCTTGAAGTGAGATTGGGGAAGTTATGAGAGCTCAATGTTTAAACAGAAAAATGAAAGCCTGATCGAAATATTCAGGCCTGCATGGGATTTGAACCCTGGTGACAGATCTGCATCACTGACTACCACAGAAGGCAATTTGATCATGATTGTATTTTATCTGCCAGAGTACACTGTACTATATCGCGTTAGATCAAGATTATTAGTCCTCCGCAAGAGTGACTCGATCTTTATGGGTACACGTAGTAGTCAGGCTAACTGCACCTGAAGATTTCACTTGTAAAATAATATGATTAACAACATATTCTTCTGACATAAAATGGCCCTACTGATGTCAGCCAATGACAATAATAGTGCGAAAATGTCTTATTCTCCTTGGATGACAAATTGGTAGGCTGAACAAAGACACATGCTTAGATCAGCTACTAGTTGGCGAGCCACATTGGTGTCCAAAACTAATTCTCTACATTAGAAGAAGCAAAGAGCTTGCCCGAAATATTACAGTACTGGGACAAACTTTCAGATACTATTTTGATCAGTTGTATAAAAAGGAAATAAATCAGTACTAATTTGGAATTCAAGCTAAACCTGAGCCCAGCTACAAAGGATCCCACCCTCAGAATTTCAACTAACCTCACCAGCTAAATATTGAATGAGAGAATGTTGTGAAATTAAGAGACATATTCTTACCATAATAATTATACCAATGAACAAGTTTGTAAAGATGAAGTGACCCAGGAAAATAAAGATGATAGTGAACCATTGGCTGTATGGTCTTGTGTTCAGGTCTTTCTGAATCTCTGTCCAGCCATCCACCTCAAAAGGACAAAAATTTCTTTTCATTAGGAGATATATATGATGCATCATCTTAGAATAGCATGTTCAGATTTGTCTCTTACACTGTGTGTTCCTTGTAGTACAACACTTTTTAAGATATAATGCTCTTTGACATACAATTATTTCCAGAAATGCATGCAGATGCAGCTGTAGTCATGCAAGCCCAATTTTGAGATCCAACATGAAGTATCCTTTTAAGTCTATATATTTAATAAAAAGTACTTCTTATACCTATTTCTAACAATAAGATTAATAGACCATTTTACAGTTGTGCGCTTAGTTTCCTGGCCTTTGAATGAAAGTGAGGCTGGAGTTGACTTTGCTTTGATAGAATCCTCATTAGCATGAGAACAACATCATTAACATAAGAAAAGCAGTGACGTTTCTATCGAAGCAAGGTCAACTCCAGACTCACTTTCATTCAAAGGCCAGGTAACTGAGCACACAACTATAAAATGGTCTATTGGGGTAAAAGTTAGCGTCACTGGGTAGATGCAGCAGTTTAGCCTAATACTTGAGGAGCATCATTTGGGGGGCTCTTTGCGACGTTTATTTATTTGCAGTGTGCATTGTGAGACATGAGTAATGTTGAAGTTGGGGAAAAGAGCAAGCAGCTGCATGGGACACTTCGTGATGCTTATTGAAATCTGTGCATGTACAGCATATGCTACAATGTTACATTTTGCATGTGAAGAACGTGAAGATGTTAACTTAGGCAAACTTGAATTTGTTTTGGGTTGCTTGACAAAATCCATACCTAGAAACCAGATCCAGCAATGAAAACTACAGTGTTTTCACACTCAAAATACAGAGAAAAGAGTGACTTGATTTCTATTATTGTCAGCAATGCTGTAACTTACTGTCACAAAGGTAAAAAGAGTCAACATGGCTGTGCTGAGCGTTCCCCAGTTCTTTTTGTCACCAGTTTCCTCATCATAACCAAAAATGTAAAAACCAACAACAGCGAAAAACACCATCAGCATTGTTAGGAGAATCACGACATTGAGCACAGAATTCCGTATGGTATCAATCAAGGCAATGACAAGAACCTGGAGTCCTTCAATGAAGGATATGGTGCGAAGGGTGCGTGCCACTAAAGGAGAGAAATACGTGTATCAGAGTCATAGACTGATCAGCCAGGTCTTTACCCGAGAAAAGATCTTGCCCCAGTTGGATGCCTTGTGGATCATAATTCAACATTTTGTGCGAGTATTTCAGTATTTGTTCAAGTAACCATGAATATGCACAATCTATTAAGCATAAGCAAGTAAAAGGTGTGTACGAAAACTTTGCGGAACATATACTTTGGAAACTACTGACTTACATACTGGATTTAAAATTATTATCCAGCCTTTAAATTGATGCGCAACTTATGTTGGGTGGGACGGGTCAAAGGTCACTGTTAACACGTCACTTGTAACAAAACATACTTGCACACATACTTCTTTGACCACTCCCCATGGGGGCTTTTCAGGGCCAATGAACACAATCATGACAGAACAGTGCAGACATTCAGCAACAACTGTTAAGAATCCCAACTGGCCAGAGGCAAACTAGTTGACTACAGTGTATTTACAAGCTATATAGTGCAGCTAAGATGTTGAACCAATAACTACCAGGAACAAATTCGACCAGTGGCCAGACCGTGTCTTGAACCCAGGATCCCAGATCTCAAGGCAAGTGCCCAACCACTGGGCCACACTAGCTCCTCCACTGCTCGTCATAACCAAAAATGTAGAAAATACCAACAACATCGAAAAATACTATCATCATTTTTCAGGAGAATCACCACGTTGAGCACAGAATTCTGTATGGTATCAATCAAGGCTATGACAATAACCTTTACTTACTACATGCTAAACTTAGGCCTCATTAGGCCAAAAAATGATGTTTAGGGCTACGTAAGGTTAGCCAATTTGAAGGTTTTGGTTGCTTTAAGATGGGTAAAACAATGACCTGTAATTGACAAGTGACCTGTGAAAAGTACGCTGTATTTTAGCCCCACCATGTTCGATGCCTGTAAGGAGGCATGTATGTAAGAGAGTGTGGGGTAGTTAGGGTTAATCCAGGGTTAGGGTTAATCCAGACCTAATCACCCTCATTCCTCACCCCTGGAATAGACATGCCACTGTAAGGCCTAGTGGATTTTAAACTGTTATTTACAAACCTCTTAAGAGCCTCAAAGGTGTTAGAACTTTATCTCCTACATTAAGCTCGTCCATAATGACTTGAAAATACGAAAGTGCCAATATAGTGAAGTCAAATATGTTATAGCTGCTCTTCCAGTATCCTCTTGGCTCTGCATACAGCTTCATGAGAAACTCCATGGTATAAATTGCAAGGAAAAACTCATCCAATGCTTTGAACACGTTGCTGTGTGCTTGCTTATACTCTTCGACTGTTTCAAAGCCAATGACTAAGGCATTCATTACAATCATAACCATGATGAAGCTATTGAATAGTGAGCTCTGCAAAGAGGAACAAAGTTCCATCAAGAAAGGAAACCATTGTGCTGAGTACAGCAACAGAATCTTTCCAGGACTAAACCAGCAGCATGAATTTAACATTATTTTATGATTAAGAACAAGCAACACAATGAAGGAATTAGCCAGCCAGAGAGTACGTTCACTTAGTACAATTGTAGAAGACCGTTTCATCTTTAAGCTCAGTTGCTGGTCTGCTTAATTAAGGATGCTACACAGGGCAAATTGACCAGTTGTGCACACTCTTTTGCCATAAATTGGCCCGGCTGTTTTCATCTGCTAACTTAATTATGTCAAAAGCATTAGAAACGCCCAGCTGTCAAACCCTGATGACCTCCTAAAGCAAAATATGGCCCTTAGGAATGCTAAATGTTTGCATGTGCAACTGAATATGGAAAATCTGTGAACTCATCATTATTTAGGATTCAGTCAGTTTCCTTTCACTAATTTGGGGGAAATAAACTTGGTAACTAAACTGTGATTACAAGTGATTTATTATTGAACAGTTATCTCCAAGGTTTTCTCTAAAATTCCAAAATTTATCAATTTAAACTTTAGGCCAGTGATGATATTGAAATGATTTTTTTTTATTTTCCCGTGTTTGACAATAAAATTATTATCAATAATGACACTGGCTCAGTGGATTTCAAACACGGACAATAAATCATCTTATCCACCAATCAAAGAAATCTTTTTTAGCCTTAAAGTTCTTTTGGGCTCTGACCAGCAAGATGCACACATAAATTTATAACATAAACAAGCAACCGCATAATATGGAATGAGAAAGTTAAGCTGTCGTTTGTAGTATTTTCAGTCACTTTCGCCAAAAGTATTTTTGCTACAATAATTTTGAAGAACATAATCATTGAGAACTTGACTGCAACTGAATTTACAGATTTGAGCTTATGAGGGCTTATTTCCAAAGGGATAAAAGTTTTTCTCTGAGAACATGCTGTATCTATAGATCGATTCTACGGTTTCAGTCTTAAATGTATAAAAAATGTTGAAGATATTAAAACAAACAAAATGCACTTACATACACCCTAAAGATGAACATACCGTTGTTATTTTCTGTATGTATCTTCGGAATTTATCATCCGTTCTACGCTTTGAACCTTTCCGTTTTCTAACGAAAAATGAAACATGTAAATCCTCAAATAAAGGTGTTGATTTTTCATACAGTAAACGTAAAAAGCCTTATTGTCCAAATGCATATCGACCGGAAAATATTTTCTAAACTGTCAAAACCTACCGTAGTATCTCAAGAGTGGCTTGATTAAGATTTGGAAACATAGCTTGGATGAATGCACTCAAATAAAGGGATTTCAAACAAAATTTTCACCCTTGTTTTCGTTGAAGTGACCGGCTCGCGTGTTTGCTGATTTCTCACTGGACACTGGGAACAAGTCTTATCGGAGACAATCGGAGACTGGAGAAGAGAATGAGACCACAGGTATACCAATGTTCGTTAAGAAAAAAGTCTGTCTTTGGAATCATCTTTCATTTCTTGTACTCTCCAGTGGTGTTCCTTCAACGGCATCTTATATAACCGTAGCTCGCCTAAATAAACAGGATAAGCAAGACTTCGCAATTTTGGCTGAGAGGATCTCCGATGTAGTTTAGGATTATCAAGGCTCAGTTGTCTCCGTTGCCATGAAACTTACTATGTTAGTCAGTTTCACGGCGTGGAACTTGGGTTTATATACAGCGAGCGACGTCACTATCTCCATCAAGGGTGCTAGCCACATGTGAGTTACGTTGCTCATTATGTACTGTCTTCGCTATTTAATTAAGGGGCGGGGGGGGGGGGGGGAGGTTTGCACTTATATAACTACAGAAAGAATGATGCTTGCTAAGGAAACTTTTTAGTCAAATAGCCCTAAAAACGGCTTGCATAGATGGTTCTAAGAAGTGTCTTTTTCAATGGAAATTTGACATAACTTAGGGTTAACTTAGGGTTAACTTAGGCCCATGCGCAACTAGTCCCAGCCCTCCGCCGCACGTTTCAGTGAAAAACAGGTAAGAGCTCGCAGGAAACGAAAGCAGGAGGCGGTTTTTTCCCCCGGGTGAGAACTGTCCCATCATTTTTTCGTAAACTGTAGTATGGAGATTTTATTTAGACAAAAAATGGAACTGGCATTTTGAAAAGTGTATCAAAGGAAGGCTTTATGACGTTATGATTTTTTGGAGAAAAAAATCTTTTTTATAATCCATGCTACATATTTTGTGTTAGAATGTTCCCAATCAATCAATCAAATCAAATCAATATATATAACGTGGTCTACGCATAGCTAAAAACCTAGTTTACAGGTACGCCACGAAAGAAAAAAAAAAAAGAAAAAAGAGATTATAAGAGCTTTTGAAGGTACATAAATTAAATAAATTAAGATTAATTAAGAACTAGCCTATAGTAAAATATAAGAATTTAACAATGTTGTCACCAAGTAAAATGTATAAGAAATACGATCATTAAAAGTACTGGTAAATATTGATTAAGGATAGATCCACATCGCACTCAGAGTCCCGTGAGATCTAAATTATACATAATTGAGTCTTGTTTTTAAAAGTAGTGTTTGCTTGTTTCTTTCGAGATTCATCCGGTATAGCGTTCCACAGTTTCGATGCGGCGTATCTCCATGATCTTAAGCTGAAAGTTGTTGATTTTACTTTCGCATGGAAGGTCCAGTATTGTGGTGCCCCTAAGGTTATAAGTGGAGCAACTTACTTTTATAAGATCACGTAAGCTTGTTGGTCCTGCATCGCTGGCTAATATCTTGAAAACAATATTTTCGCTAATCGCCGTTCACGAAGACTTGAGAGACCGACACGCTTACATAATTCCTCATAAGGCGAGGACTTATCTCTAAAAACAAAACGGAGTGCTCGTTTGTTTACCATCTCTAACTTGTCAACTGACTGCTTAGTACAGAAGTGCCACGTTTCGGAGCAGTAATTAAAGTCCCTCAGTTAAATCTACTAAAGCTTCTCTTGAAACTTATCTTTTCCGTAAATATTTTGATTTGTAATACTTTTTTTTTCATTTAAATGAGTATCATTATTATATTTTAATTCTGTAAAGCATTGAAACTTGTAAAATACTATATAAATTATCATTATTATTATTATTTTGTTATTATTATTTGACAGTAAAAAATTGCGATAAAACATTTTTAGACGTTTGGCTAACGTCATTATCAAGTCAAAAAAAGTGAAAGATAAAAAATTTTTAAATCTTAAAAAGACAATAGGTGATGGAATGTTCTAAACAAAGAGCTTTGCGCGAATGTAATCAGTCTGCGTGTTGAGACTAGGATTGCACGGCTTGATGAAAAACCTCTCATAAACAAGACAGTCAAATTTTCCTTGGCAGTTTTTTAGGATGCGGAATTGGCTTTCTTTGAGGAGGCTTGTATCCCCGTGGGCTGTCAAAAAGTGTTTACCGATCGCAGAATTTTTATGTTCAACAATGCGTTGATGAAGGTGTCGAGTCGTATAGAGCTACCCCCCTTAAGTCTAAGAGATCCACTGCAGGCAATACTATGCCCGTGAATGGACAGATTTATAAGTGTAGACTTACTTGATGGGTGTTGTAATTGGTTTGGGCCAAAGGCAAACGAAAAGAAAAAACACATGTCTTATATGTAATGATCCTAGGCAAAAATTTCTTTTACAGCGTGAAAAGTAGCGTCTCCGTTAGTTACGGATTCTTAAAGGAAACTTTAAAGTGCTACTACGATGAAAAAAATCGGTTATCGTTCTTCTTCATAATTCCAAAATACTTGCGTTGATTGCTCAACGGGCGAAACTTTTTGTAGTAATTTCAAGAGGAAGACTTTTTTTACACTCCACTTTTCTCATTGAATGGTCGGCCATTACTTGTGGTGGTTCCGACCGATAAGCTTTCAGCAATCTGGATCGAGGAGAACGTGACGTCATTTAATCACTAGCTTAAAAATGAAGTGCGTGAACACGGCTTAATAACTATGCAGCACGAGAGTTATTTTGGCTTTCAGATTGCCAGATTCGTGTTCTAATTATGGAGTTTGTGATAACCCTGATTAGCATAAATTGATATTTTGCCGTCACGTAGCAGAGGCCTGGTTGTGAGCGGCAGGCGCTTGGAGTACCACGTGATCGTGGTTTGTATTTGGCGACCGTTTAGCGAGTGAAGCATTCTACGGTCAGCCTTCGCCACGTGCACAAGTCCTGTTTCGTTTTTTGTCCTATCGAGCTGATTTAGTGTTTAAGGCCTTCGTTAGGCTGCATATGACAGTGTTCATTTACATTGTAAGTAGTGTCTTTCAAGTAGAATACCCTAGAACCCCGAGGGTCGCACCATTGCCTTGGTCGGGAGTACACGTTCCCCACTTTTTTTCCACCTGTTGGGTTTTTTAGGGGTATTTAAGTCCGGCTCTGGTGCATTGCTTTTCTTTTTATTTTAGAATTGATGTATTAATACTTTTGGCCAACGCGCCCATGTCCTAGCTTGAGTGTCCGGTTGAGTAGTCGAGGCAAAATGACCTCTTTTAATAGCTTGTACGTTTTGTTTTCCCATTTCAATCTACGTGTTGTTCTCAGGGGAATTTTCCTTTTGTGTTTTCATAAGTTATACGCACATAAGCACGCGCATAAGACGACATTTGAAAGAAACTGTTCTCTAGAGTAACATCACGTGGTCTGAAATGGAAAAGAAAACGTACAAGCTAAGGATGACAATTAAGCCGCATCACCGCTGCATTTTTAAGCAAGTGAGTAAATGACGTCACTTTCTCCTCGATCCAGCTCTCTGTGGGCTTACCTGTCAGAACCAGACCAAGTAGTGGCGGGCAGTTAAATGAATATTATTGCCATCAAAATAAAATGTTTTTTCTCTTGAAATGATCGCATAAAATTTCGTATTTCGAGTACTCAGCAAGACAACTTTCGAAATGGGAAGAAAAACGGGAAGTGGTTTTTGATCGTAGTAGCAATTTAACTTCCGCTAACGGAAGTATGGGCTAAAAGTAAACGGAAGATCCTTGCCAAATATTCCTGAAAAAACATGCCGTTCAGAGGGTGAAAAATAAGGGTTTCCGTTTCCGCTTTAGTAACTTATTTTTAAAGGAAACTTTGATTTCCACTTATGGAAATTTAGGTAACCGTTGTGTGGTATTGGCTAGACATAAACAGACACCTGTGTAATTTGCAAGTTCCGTATAAAATTTGTTATGTACTAGAAGTGTAAGTAATGTTAATATTGTAAGATATTTTAGTCTTGTAGCAAAGATTAGTATTGCAGATGTAATATGAATATCAGATTGTAAGTAATGGTACAACTGTAATAAAAAAAAAAAGTAATCATTAAAAGTTAAACATAAAGCTCTTTGTTAACCGACTGTCTGCCAAGAGATTGTTCGGAAGAAAGAAAATGTTGTCCTTTTCGCACTTATGTCCAGAAATTCAAGTCAGATGCAAGCCCAATTTTGATATCCAATACAAAGTGTCCCATTAGTCTAAGCATTTTCTACATATTTAGCGTAAATGTTAGCGTCGTTTTTAGGAATAAGGGTGAAAGGCAGCAGTTTATCCTTATTTGAAGAGCAGCATTCCGGGGACATTTTGTGGCGTTAAATGTCTGTATTCTGAGCCACGAGTGGGACTCGTGGTAGTGATTATTGAAATACTTGTGCATTTCATTTACAGTGCGGATAGCGAGAGGAAATATTAGTATGCCTTTTTCGATATATTAAAATTCAGTTTGATAGTGAGGCAGTGAGGACAAAGACAAAGGAAAGTGGATGAATGATATGCAATATTTTTCACATTTATTCCAACGTGTTTCTATTGTTTTTGTCCTCACTGCTTCAATATCAAGCTGAATAATTGATATTTCAAAAATGGCCTAAAGGGAGTTTACGAAACGACGACGGTTACGACTTCGACAACACCGGCCACAAAACAATAACATCATTGGTTAAAAGAGCATAAATAATCTTGCTGCACGTGCAGCACGGATTATTTTAGCAACCTTGGAAGTATGTTTGCGGTCCTCTGCATAACGACAACGTGAAATCACCAAATTTGAGATTTTGACGACAAAACGTTAGCATGGAACAGAGAATCTTTCGTTCTCTGTTTTCACTCCGATACCGCTCGTATCAATCTATTTTTTAGGATACTTCGCCCATATTGTACCAAATGAAGGAGACTGAATAATCGCGAAAGACTTATGATAGAGCCAAGTTATATTTTGAGGTGACGCTTTCGACGACTGTCGCCGTCGTGGATCTTGAAGCCCCTATTAATACGATGGCTAGCTATGGCCCTAGACACTGCCTAGAGTTTAGAATTAGATTAGAATTTTTGCTCAATCATCATGACGTCGAGGGTCGCATCAGGAAGAAATCAAGTGTGTAGTATGATTGAATAATTCCAAACACGGAAGAAACAGATTGTTGTTTTCAGCCGTTCGATCGTGTTGACGGACTTTGAAAATGAATCTCAGCCGCACGAATTTAGTCGTTTTGGCACTTTTCACTCCATTTATCGGGCTTCACTGCATTTACAAGTTCACCGAACCCATGCGAGAGCGAGTAAGCTCACTACGACCAGAGGGAGAACAGTTTTTTCTTGATGGTAAACAATTTCGAATACTAAGTGGCTCCATTCATTACTTCAGAGTTGTTCCAGAATATTGGGAAGATCGCCTCCTTAAACTCAAAGCCATGGGCCTGAACACCGTCCAAACGTGAGTGAGTTTACTTAGCGATGTAATAATTGCCAAGTTGCATAAATTATGAAGATGTACGTTGTTGAATAAATGGTCCTTTTAAGTATTACAAACAGCAAGCATAAATTATTTCTCGATGGAATCCGTGATCCTGTAAGTGAACAAAGTAGTCCATACTCCAGATCAGCTTCCATCGAGGTATGAAACTCCTGGGTTCAAGTCATTCCATCCCGTAAAATTTACATATAGCAACACGTCGGAAACTGCAGTTAAAAAAAGTACATTCTATTTATAATTAAGTTGACATTGGTAAACGCGCTTATTTTTCTAAGGAATGATAGAGTTTCAACATGCATACAAAAAGAAATAAAATAAATAAAAGGGGAAACTTTGCTCGTGAAGATGTCTTCCCTGGCTTCCACTTCAACGGTAATTACCATTGCGTGCTTTTCTAGCTGTTAACCTGCGTAAGAAGCAGTTGCTTACAAGATTGCATCCATTCATTCGTAACTTCGTCCATGGATTTATCGTGTGACGGAGAGAAGAGACAAGTGTCATACCGCCTAATTAACATCGTATTTAGGGTTTAGGAATCCGGAATCCGGTATAACCAAAGTCACTTGGCTTGCGCTAATTTGCGAAACGAAACGAAACGAAACGAAACGGAATGATACAGAAACAATCCTAAAGTTAACCTTAGGCTAATTAGGCCTAAACAAACCGTTTACCAATCCTAGCATTAGGCCTAAAAACGTTTGTTTAGGCCTAATTAGGCGTAAGGTTAGCTCTAATGAATTTTTAGGATTCTTCATGTGTTTCGTTTCGTTTCGTTTCAATTCGCAAATAAGTGTAAGCCTTTGGTTGAAGTTCTCATACCGGATTCTGGATTTCTTATTCCGGATTCTGGATTCCGGATTTTAGGAAACCCTCGTAGACCTGAAATTTGCGTTTTGCAACGGGAGAGACTAATTAGAGGAACTGCAGACCGCGGAACCACGGAACCTGTGGAACCTTGAGAGATGACTGTTTTTATTGAAACCCCATGATAAAAACGATGAGATTTACATTAATATTTGTTAAATATCGACTTTACCTACCGATTATCGCGTCTAGGAGTCATTCTGGCTTTGATCTGCAAGTTAGGCAATTTATTGATGGACTGCATGACAAGTCGCAACAACAGTGACAATCTGCTCAATTCCCGGTGATTTGTCGTTGTTACGAAGGCATTCCGACGAAAGACTTGCCGTATTTATATGAATGGAAGAAGGAATGTACCGTTGCTTCGGCTACATGTTTTACCCTCTGAGGAAAAATTGATTTCTCTCGACGATCGATAAATGTAGCATATAGGGAAAATATCTGTTTACAAATATTGATTTTGTTATTCAAATATGCCAACCAATGGAACAAAAGACCTTTTTTTCGAGAGCCAATGAGGCTCCGGTTGGCACATTAATGACAATAGGTGACGTCAACGACATCTCCCCTATCAGGGGTGTAGCGTTAGATTTTGAAGGTGTACGCACACGAAGAATGTTTCGAGCGCTGAAGGCGCTCCAAAGTAGGGGGGTCTGGGGGCATGCTACCCCAGAAAAATTTGAAATTTAGAGTCTCGGAATGCCATTCCCGACTATTTTCGAAGGACATTCAATGAAATAAATGCGAAGAAAAATGCAGTCACGGTAGTTAGTTGTTTATTTTACCCATCTGCCGAGTTTTCTCTGTAACAAGCTGCAACACAAACAGGGGGTTTACAGTACAAGCAAAGGGCAAGACGTCGCAAACTCTGCTCTGTTATAACATCATCATCATCATCATCATCATCATCATCATCATCATCATCATCATCATCATCATCATCATCATAACATATCCTTAAAAAATAACCGGGAACTGGGGAACTGATTCCGTAGCTTGAACTGACGTGGCAACGCGCGAAACAGATATAACGAATTAACCATCACCATGGATACCGATAGCCGCAGCGCACGCGCACGTGGAACACTGTTGAATGGGATGGCCGAATGAATGCAACACTGTTGCTCACACCTTAGAACAAAAGAAACGTTGGATGAGGTTGAAGACGATGTTTGATGGAAATCAAACTTCGCTCAACAACTTCCAACATCATACAACATGGTGGCCAACCCGCGAGTGCAACATGTTCGATTCAACAATGTTGGATGATGTTACACTAACATTTTCAGTGGACCCGTTTGGCCGCGCCTTAA
>OX421454.1:15364422-15379422 GCA_949126865.1 Montipora capitata | reverse complement strand
TGTTCAACCGAATATAATTGTATTGAATTCCAAAGCACCCAAATCTGATCTATTTCGAATAGGGTTTTCTTGCAAACACATCTTTCTTTAACCGCTGGTTACATTAAGGTAAAGGTTAATATATCTTTGAGGAACCCCGGCCGCTGGGGCGAGTCAAAATACAAATGAGTAGCGAATGCTCAGCGATACTACAGACCAAAACCATTTTCTGCACTAAATTGTTAGCAAATTAGTTGTAAACAACCGAGAACTTATAATTAGGACAGATTTGTGCATTCCAAGCGCGGAACAACGTCAGCACCTAAACTAGTCAAACTGGTTCTCTGCTGTACAATAACCAAGTGTGCAATAACTAACCGTACAATATCGCAGAATATTTGAACTCGTTTCGTGCGTTTTCTGTACAATGACTAATACCGTTGGATAATAAGGGTCCTTATTTTACGCGGTACCCCGTGACAGTGAACTAGAGTTTCTGATAAAGTTGTGGCCCTCGGTGCTCACCTGTTAGTCCCCTTAATTCCTCCGTCAATGCTCCGTTTTACGGGTATTCAAAGCTACAGCTACACGGATCAGAGGAAAGTCGAAATAGACGTCAATCGAATGAGACAGAAATCGAACTAGCGACCTCCAGCTCAAAAGGAAGCGCACTAACCGACTGAGCTACGCATGTATCTTAATATAAACCTATCCCTTTTTGAAGTCTAAGTAACCAAAAATATTCAATCTGTTTTATTCTTGTAGTTGGCTGCTGCATGACCCAAAGATGGAGTTACGTTCAACATATCCTCCCTATCTCACGGCTGTTGACAGATGGTTCAAGAAACTTATCAAAGTTTTAGTCCCTCTTCAGGTAAACTGTGCTTGGATAACTGTACGTTTTTCTAAATTACCAAAGAAATGCTTTTGACCGATATATTGTGGAAAATAACAGTTGAATACCGTCATTAAAACCGTTATAACTTGTTATAGCTTTTTTGACCTGAGCATCATGCCACGTTTTTGAGGCCCGGACGGCAATTAACTGGAAGTGAGAGCCATTTCACATGCGAGGAAAGTAGTGTCTCCCATTTTAAAGGCCGGGATACACAAGGTGATAAGTCGCTGTGACACGTCGCAGAGACAAGTCACCGCAACAATTCGCCTTGTGTGACACGGTTAATTTTGTCGCTGCGATCAGTTACACGAATTCAAACCAGTTTGAATTCGTGCGACTGCTGCCGAAAGCAGCGTTGTGGCACCGTGTGTGCACTTCTGGCAGCAAGTAGCGGCGGCAAAATATAAGTGAACAAATGAGAGAGCGTCATATAGTCCGCCATATTGAATTAGAAAACTAGTTCACATTTTCCCTCATACCAGATCGTTGCGTGTGCGCCGAACAGGCGTCGTGTTGCAGCGACTTGTTTTTCAAGTAGTACACACGGAGCGACTTGTCGCCTAGTGTGTCTCGGCCTTTAAGGACGTTCGCGCGAAATTTTTTCAACATTGATTTTTTTCTGAAACTTTTACCACTGTAAGATGATGAGTTAGTTATGTCAGAAATGTAAAAAAAATGGGGGGTCACCGACTTCGTTTTGGATAGATCATGCCCGGAAAAACACCCAAAATGGGACAAAATCGGGCTTCGTTAGCGAATAAGGCCAGTGTCTGTAAACCCAAATATATTGCAATTAAATCTTTGAAGTGAAATCTTCTCTGCCGAATATTGTTAAAGTGGACTTACTAAGTGAATTTAGTCAACTGGTGAGGTTCTTTAAAGATTAAGTTCGCATTTAGCGACCACAGTTTCACGCGCCTTGCAGCCGCAAGATGGCAGGATTTGATGTCCCGTGAGCAGAAATCTTGAAATTTTTTTAACTTCCCACATTGATTTTTTGTTCATTTTTGGACAACGTGGAGATAATTGTAAATAAAATCCGTTTCTGGAAAGAAAAATAGGGGTCACCGAACGTCCAAGACCGTTAAATCCAGGCAAAGCTATAGCAATGGCCTTTTGCCCTATCATCTCTTATTTTATTACTTAGCGCGCGCGCTCGTGTATGACGTGGCGTGTGAATTTGCGTGCGCAGTAAGGATGCGCAGAAACAATTGGCGCGAACGTCCTTAAACTAACCATCTCTAATGAAAAATGGATACTTAGCAACATAAACATGGTTGTGTGAAGACTAGTTATGGGACGGTGCCTATTAATTCAAAATCATTTTTGCCCCGGTTAATGATTATACATCAAATGTAGATCTTAACAGGTGTTATTGAAATCCGAAATGAAAATTGCGGTAACCACGCATTTTTCAAAGACAATTGATGAATAACATTTGAAAAAGTTTTGAAATACAAATCAATGTACGGCGTTCTTTGTCAAATTGAAGCTTAAATGTCTCTCAAAAATCCATGGTTTCCCCCAATTTTCTTTTTGGATACCAAGGGTGCTTACTAAGATGTACTTTCTCCGGATAGTTTTAAACCGTGAAAAGATATCACTGTATTGGTAAGCATCACCGATAGGAGACCCGAGTATCTCGAGATGCGCAGAACGTATGCGCAATAACAATAGTGGGCACCGTCCTCAACAGAGAAAACAGCTAACTTCCAGTTGTCCTCAGGGTCTCAAAAACGTCGCACGCTTTAGCTCCATGATATTCTCGTTTGTGTTGACTCCAATTTATCAGCTATGTTCTTCCCGAGAAAGCTGCAAAGGAACCGGAAGTGAACATTTTACATTCCAGAACAGCAGTCTCTCCCAAACTAATCGTCTCTCAGAGTGAAAAGATACTTAAAAATATAAATGCGGCAGTGTCAAGACCAGTTATAAAGGAAACCAGCTCACTTGTGGTTGCTGTTCGTAGTTCAAAAACGCCCTGTGCTTAAACTTCCTGTTAGTACGCCTGTTGTGTCAAACAACACTAGCCTATGTCATGTTTTGTCACTTGTAACATTCCGTGTCATGATGTAAAGAGAACTTTTCCCAAAGTAGTTATTTATATAAACCTACATATTTTACATGCTCTCATCTTTTGACTCAGAACAGTATGCGCGCAAATGTTGTCTTATTCGCCAGAAATCATGCCCATAAATGAAAGAAACTCAGCTTGAAAGAGAGATTTGGAGGACAAAGACAAAGGAAAGTGAATGATATATCGATATTTTTCACATTCATTCCAACGTGTTTCTATTGTTTTTGTCCTCTCTGCCTCACTATCAAGCTGGATTTTAATATCTCGAAAGTGGCCTATTGGATGTGCACTTTTCAACTTCGGCCCCAGGGTCTTCTCGGCTTTTAACAACCAAGGAGAACCCAGGAACGGGGTGTCCCAAATTTGATATCCAACATGAAGTGTCCTTTTAGTCTGAGCCACATCCACTGCATATTTCCAGCAATAAGATAAGTGTTAATTGGTCAAGATTAAAGAAAAAAAGATTGGCAATTAAATGTCTGAAATTATTGAGCCCAGTCCTTGTGTCCAGTATCCGTTTCGTTGGCTAACAATTTCTTTTTGTGTTGTGTACAGTTCTCCAACGGTGGACCAATCATAGCTTTCCAAGTTGAAAATGAGTATGCAAGCTATTCAGAACACTTGAGTTCTGAATATATGGTTCATCTCAGAGATGTAAGAATACATTAAATGAATATCTATTTGAAGTGCGACTTATATAACAAAAGAGAGAAGTAATCCACGCAGTTATCTGGACGATTTAAACAGTTGTATCTCTGAATCTTCATTCATTGAGCCATTCAAGGAACAAGTCAGCTCAACAAATTGAACTGCTCCCAACTGAGTGGCTTCATAGCTGAATAGTCCATTTTACAGTTGTGTGCTTAGTTACCTGGCCTATATATGAATGAAAGTGAGGCTGGAGTTGACCTCGTTTTGATAGAAACCTCACTGCCTTTGTTATGTAAATACTAAATCAGGATGACAACAACATCATTATCATAAGAAAAAGAGGGAGGTCTGTATCATAACAAGGTCAACACTAGCCTCACTTTCAATTAAAGGCCAGGTAACTAAGCATACAACTGTAAAGAGGTCCATTGGTAGAGCATTGCATCCGTGTGCATCGGTGAGGTCATGGATTCGAATCCCGTTGGAGCCACCTGACCCCAGTTGTTCGAAGGTTGGATAGAGCTATCCACCGGATAAATCCCTATCCACTGGATAACTCGATTGGTTTTGCTAGTGTTTATCCACTGGATAGTGATTATCCGGTGGATAGTGTTATCCACCTTTTGAACAACCGAGGCCTGAAGTTTTCACATGTCCACGAGAGACAGTTGCTTAAATTGTCTAGATAAGTTCGAGGATCACTTCCCACTTTCTTTCATGTTAAAATAAAGTTCTTCAGAAACCACAGCAAACTGGAAAGAACTACCTATTTGAGAAGTATCTGGCGTAAGCCCATTTTTCTTTTCTTTCTTTTTTTATTTATTTACGCCACTTCGTACTAGTTCCACCCGCATTAAGAAAGAAAGTGGGAAAGAAAGAACGGAGAGGGGCAAAAATATGGATAAACTATAATTATACGCCCTTTGAGGTAAACTTAATTACTTTAAGATAAAAGAGAAAGCTAACTAACTGCAAAAGAGGAAACAAAGATTTGAATATATATACGTATCACAAAGACAGTTAAAAGAGTTTAACTTTGCGAAATAGTACTGGAGAAGTGCTGATTCCACATGAGGGTACGATAAACTATGGATAAAGGAATATCATTCTAGTAATAATGTCCAATAATTTTTGGGCATAAATTTCGTATGTTTATTCTACAAGGATGAGGATTTATGTGCTGTAGGGTTGTACTTCGAGTAGCATAACAACCGTTGCTCAGACACAAAGCGGAGAGTGATGTTTAAATTAATGGCTAAAGTGATTACGTTTGGATAAAGGAATATTATTCTAGTAATAACGTCCAATAATTGTTGGGAACAATTTTTGTATGCTTATTTTACAAGGACGTGGATTTAGATGCCGTTTGGGTGTACTTCGAATTCAAGTTTGCTCAGGCACAAAAGGCAGAGTCTGATGTTTGATGGCTTTTTTGATCGTATTTTATTGCGATATCCTCAGCATGTCCTTTTAGATCAAATAGTTGCACTGCGCACTTGTCTTGGGTTCCTTAGAAGACGACAAACAAATAAAATTATTCTCGAGTTTTTCGAATTCAAAAGCTCCGCTAAATTTAAACAAATAGAAATAAAGAACTATTCTGCAGAGCATATTCAAAGGTACTGTTCTAGAAACATTATACTTGTCCTGCTACTGAACTATAGTTAAAGAGTAGGTAGGTAAAGTCTGCATACGAGCCAAGTGGCCCATCAGGCCGGAGCTTATCCCGGTTTCCACGGTATGAAGCGACTAGGATTATTTCTACTCCCCCATGGATGGGATGCCAGTCCATCGCAGGGTTACCCCCAGCATTTCGCCAGTACCCATTTATACAACTGGGTGGACAGAGGCACCGTGGGAGTAAAGCGTCTTTCCCAAGAACACAACACAATGTTCCCGGCCAAGACCCGAACCCGGACCATTCGCTCCGGAGTCGAGCACACTAACGATGAAGCCACCGCGCTTCCTCATAGTTAAAGAGTAGAGCTTAAATATTGACTAAGATTTTCGTATACATCTCAGCTCAGTTTAATTAGATACTTAGAACTTAGAACAGCTACTCCCAAAATGTAGTTTTCGCCAATACTGGGAGGGTTAGGCACACTCCAGTAGATATCTCTGCTGAGTCTACAAGCTCTGGCGCATCAGAACTGGACCTTCTTTCACAGTGATCACTGTAAGTTCTGTTGGTTTTTAGGTTATGAGCAATGAAGGTCTTTCAGAACTGATGTTTACTTCTGACAATCTATGGGAAATGGAGCGGAAGAAATATGAGCTACCTGGAGGTACTGAACAATGACTGAATATAATCTGCCAAGGACCCACCCCTTCCCCAGAATGCCGTCTTATCTTCTAAGCTGACGAAGGCTTAAGTATTAGCCAAAACGTCTTAAAGAACATCTAAAAATACAGTCAGCGCCAAACTACTACTAAAGAACTTTTTTTCATTTCTTTGTTCCGTTTTTTTTTCTTGTTTTTTTGTTTTTTGCTATTTTCAGTTATGATGACTATGAATTTGCAAAAAGACGAAGAAGATTCTATCAAAAGGCTAAAAAAACTGCAGGTAATTTAGCAGCATTGGAAGTTACCCTAACCTCAAATGATTGTCTTTGTTGAGATATATCTCTACATCTATGGCCAACATATTTTTATCCATGTTCACTTTGAAATCTTACTCAAGTTAAACGCGTCGTGAAACTTCACAAAACCAGAAGTCGTTTTTCCAACGGGCGAGCTATTTAGAGATTAAGATCGTTCCAAGAGTGACTTAGATAAGAGTGTTAATCTCTCACTTAGCGGCCTTGCCCCAGCACAGTCACAAGTGGATTTATTTTTAGATACGCTTAACGCGGGAAGCAAACAAATGGCCGCCAATTTTAACCAATCAAAAGGAGCCCTGTCACTCGTGGCATGTTTTTTTTTCAGGGACAAGATAACTCTGATTTTGGCGGGAACGGGTATTCTAAAAATAGACTCATTTGTGACTGTGCTGGGGATCCCACCCATGCCATAACAACACTCTTATCTAATTCACTCTTGGATCAGTCTTAATCGCAAAGGGTTATGGATCGACGGTGCATGAGGTCGACGAAAACGCCACCTCAAAATATAACTTTGCAATATCGCAAGTTTCGTTTTCGGCGTACAATGTGTGTGAAGTATGCCAAAAATAAGCTGGTATGAGCCGTCTCAGAGTAAAAATATAGAATGAAACTGCATGTGTACGCTCGCGTTGTCGTCCAGAACGCATGAGTACTAGTCTCCCAATGCACTGTATCCTTGAATAAACCTTTGCGCGTATCTTTCTATTTTAAGAACAAATCCTTCAGCAGGAGACTAACATTCACATCAATTTGCTCAATTTGCATACATAGTTCTTTAATTTTTGCATTCGTTTGACAATAACTATAATTTATTATCCATTATTACGCCATTTTACCATATTTGGTCAAGAGAACGCGCAAAATATGAGACGGTAATACACTATAGTGTCCGGTTTGACCGGTTTAGAACAGGGCAAATACGGACGGAACGGGAGTTTTTCAATGAAAGAAATTGTTTTCAACACGATGAAAAGCCTAAAAATTTCACTTGTCAGAGCTTGTCACTCGTCATTTTGTTTATCCAATCAAGAAAAGATCTTTGGCTAGCTTTTTGCACTGTTTACATCGGTCGCACGCGCCCTGAAGGACAGGTGATCCATTTTTTTCAAAACACTCTTACCAAATAAAATTGAGCAAAATAACACCTTTTTTGTAGTGGAATAACAAATCTCTTATTCCATGATTTAACATATAATAATCGCGGACATTTTGCTCATTGCTCGTAATTTTCCTCGGCCCTGCGGGGCTCGAAAAAATACTTCGCAACTCGCAAAATATCCGCGCGTATCATATGTTAAACCATATCGAATAAAATGTATATAATTGGCCATTCTAGACAGTGCATGCAGAGCCGAAGAACTCTTGGCGTTCAAGAAATAGAAAAATACGCGGACAGGTTGACTCATGGGGCTCGAATAAGAGAGGCAAGCTCCAACTCATAGGCTCCTGGTTGTCGTTAAAGCCTCGAATTTGGTGATTTCACGTTGTTGTGAAGAGCACCGCAAAAATATGCGATAGAAAGGATGTTGCACGTTCAGCACCATTATTTCTTCTGTTTAAAACCAATGATATTCTTGTTTTGTGGCATTCTCGTTGAAGAGCGCGGCGTAGGTCCTAAGTCCCTATTGTGTGGGTCTACACTTGAGTGACGTAACAAATGGCCGCACAGTACCAAATCGTATTCAAGTACTCGTCTAACGGTTAAAGAGCTTGATCCTTGAAATTGTACCGTTACATAGACCTAGCATTGGAGTTGTAGCTAGGCTCCTGGGGTATTGTCTTCTTTTCACACTTAATTTTTTTAAAGTTCATTATTATTATTTATTATATGAGTTGCTCCGCGAGCGGGCAAGATAAAATAAATCCCGCGCTGTGATTGGCTACCCGAGCGGGCAAGATGGAGCTATACTGTCCTCTCGGGATTTTTCGCTTGGTCCCCCAAGATCAAAGAATAAAGATAATTTTTTTGATGTTTTATCCCATATAATAAATCCTTTATTGACCAAGCTTGTTCCGTCAAGATGGCTGGATATTGGCCTCGTTCTTCTTTTGGGTGTTTATGGACCGAGACGAACACTTAAAAAAAAAGAACTTGGCCAATATCGAGCCATCTTGACTTCAAGCTTGGTCAATAACCCATACAAATTGTACTTTTGCAAAATAAAATTAAAAAATACCGTAGACGGAGGATGATTAGAGTCAGTTCAAAGACGACTGTCACGTTGTTTTCAGAAATGAAAATAAAGATGATATATAGTATTTATTTGTTTTGTTCCCTCAGCCCGATAGGCCATTAATGGTGGCAGAGTTTTGGCCAGGATGGTTTGATAACTGGGGTGATGGACATTATCATATGGACCAAGAAACGACTGTCACCAGAGTCTCAAACATTCTCAAGGCTGGAGCATCGGTTAATCTCTACATGTTTCACGGTACTCATCAACAATTAGAATCCGAGTTAACCTCCAACTAACAGTTAGATTCGATAAGAATACACTTCCAGCTTTAGCGGCCAACCTTGAACCACTAGGAACATTTCTAACAAGGAATTTGATCTTAACTGAGACAGGATTATTCCAGTTTTTATATAGTTAAGGCCACATCATCAATCTTGCAAGTGATTATCTAGCTAGTTTTATTTTTTTGGTGACGAATCCTGCAATCTGACTGGTTCTTGGCACACTTCACTTATATTGATTATTACTGATTTATGCATAAGAAGTAACAAAACGGAAAACTCATATTACCGAAAGGTCGATTTAATTTCTGGCTTTCAATAGACAGGCTTGAAAATTATAGACTGTCTCATCTCAAACGTTTTTGACAATGTGCTTTTCTTATATTTATCAGAAAATTCTCACCTAATTAGATCAGATGTTATCGATCTATGGTAACTAAGTTGAAAAACTTTTCTTCCTCTCTGTCGATAGCGATATACCCATACCATGATATGTCCTGTGAGAATTTAAAATACCCACCCAACGAATGCACAACGTATCAATCAGAATTCTTCTGTCAACAATTTGCTTCTTAATTTTTTTTTCAAAGGAGGGACCAACTTTGGTTTCATGAATGGCGCTATTATCATTCGTTGGATACGCCCGTTTTCCTACCAGCCTGCAGTTACATCTTACGGTAAAGGACTGTTCAAATCGATTTTGTCAATCGTCTTGACTGTGGAGCTAATGTGGGCCTTTAAGCACGTGACGTTTTTGAGCGACGGTCAGCGACCAGATGTGAGCTGTTTTCCATCATAATGTGTCTTCTCACAATCACATTTGTATTCCTTAAAACCCGGGGGACAAACGGTTTCAACACTTGCTTCAACATCCGTTCGATTTTGTTGAACAGCCTTCCCCCCCCCCCCCCCCCCCTGTTTCAACCGTGTTGAAACATGTTGAAACGAAGTTGAATCAATGTTGAATGAGTTTAAAAGCATCTAAACTTTGCTTCAACAACCATTCAACATTTCGTTTGTTTTCGCAAATGTTGAATGAGGTTAAACACGTTTGCCCTCTCTTTCATCATTGTTGGTTATGCGCGTGCGCACTTATCGCTCCTCAATGACAAATGCATGTCCGTATCCATGGTAAAAATTCCGCATCCATAATAACAACAGCGGCTGCATCCTGGGATTGAAAACTGGCCCTCAAGTGAAGCTTTGTTGAATCAAATGTTGATGATGTTTTGAAACCGTTTTGCCCACACAAGCTGAAAACATCGTTTCACATCGTTCAGCAAAATCCAACGGGCCTTTAGTATCGGTTTTCTCTTAGAGACGATTAGTTTCAAAATCTGTCAGATACTACTCTCCTGGCATGCGATACGTTCACCCTTCCGACTTCTGTGGCACGGAAACCTCGCATTCTCAAGCTCCCTATTATACCTTTTCAAGGAAAACTTGTTGATCTTTCACAAGGGTAATGACAATTGTCAATGAAACTTGTCATGGATTTACTTAATGGTGTAAAGAGGGCTTTAGCCTTACCATAGCGAGAATGCGCCATTTCCACTGTCCCAGTCTAAGCAGTATGGCAGGATAATTGTCAACTGAACCCAATTTAATGGACTGTCTCCGTCGAGTATCTCGTAGCTTAGCGGTAGAAATCGGAAGGTCGAGGGTTCGACTCGGGTTATGGAGCACTCGGATTTCCTCCGAGTATTTCCGAGTCACGATCGATCGAGAAAAATGCATCTCAATTAAGCAAACTTGTTTGATGTTGGCTCATTCTTTTCCTGTTATTATCTCCATAGGTGAATAATAAAAAATCTCTGCGCTGATTGTTTCTACTTGACGTGATTATTACGCGATAATCACCAAAGCGGTTTTTTTTGTCAAAATGGCCGCAAGCCGATTTGTAAAGGCGACAGACAAATCAATTAATTGTTTTAAAGAAAATGCACATTTTTCAAGTAATTACCTACGTAATTATACTAAAACAGTTGTACATCTCAGGCTCGAGATGAAGTCGAGGTTTTTAGTCACTTCGCCTTAAGTGAAGAATTGTTCAAAATCGCGTAACCTGTCATAAGAGGGAGAGAAGTTAGTGTCATTGCCGTTACGATGCTAAATCTCTCTAGCGTCAATCCCAAACTAGTTACGTGTAATTCTGTACATGCATGCATTGCAACCAGGCGGGGAAGACGAATTTGGTTTATTTGGCTTAGGCCTAAGATTTATATCAGTACCACATGTATCACAAAGTCTCATCGCAGTTTACTATTCTTTCTCTAGAGGGAGATCAAACTCGTTCCCAGAGTCATCGTTCCCTTGATCAGCAGTCGGGAAAGAGAGACTCTGGTCAAATCCAAAAGGCCATATTTTATTGACTGTTGAAAAACTTTCACTCTCATTTCGTGCCATTTTCAAATTCTAAACTCAAAATCGTTCTTTTTTCTGGATTTTTATCTATACGAGGTTCAAGATGATCTATAAATATATATATATATATATATATATATATATATATATATATATATATATATATATATATATATATATATATATATATATATATATATATATATTTTACAACTTAGCAGTTCGGTAACGTTTTTGTTTTTGAGAATACAGCATTTTAAATTTCCGAATCGTCACTTGCTTGATACTGATATCTGTTTTGATTGAAAAAATGTCTCTCGCTATTTTTGATTCTCCGCAGTTTAAACGTTTCAAGTGTACTTAGGAGATGTGTTTATACTCATATGTCTTGTCTCGCGACTGAAAAGGAAGCAATTTCATGGCAATGTGAACTCCAGATGTTTATGTTGATTTCTGGCTCTCTCCCTTTGCACACGCGCAGGTATTAAACCAGAACCAGAGTTTTCTGGTCCTAATTTTGGATTATTCCAGACACTCAAGTTCCTTTGGATAAGGGTAGCCGAGGCTCTGGGAACGAGATTGGGGTGAGCTCGGACGTGAGCTTGTAAAGGCGCCTCTTACACCCGATATTAGTCCATAGTAATTTGGATTTCACCCGCCCAATCCACGCATATGTACGTGAAAGGAGGACAGACCACAATACAAGGGGTCTTCCCTCTACTCTTCACAAACAGTGTGTGGGTCCTTTAACGTTCTACAGTTTTGCTTATAGGAAAGGTTAAGACCCCGTTTTTTGATCCCGCCATCCTTCCGCATGGCAGCCTGGTGCTCAACCAACTCAACCACCAGTGCGTGGTGCACCGCAATGCCATTGTCCGGTTCTTAGAGTTCAACAAAGTTCATATGTTTTTCATTTGTTTGCAGATTATGATGCTCCTTTATCCGAAGCTGGAGACATCACAGCCAAGTTTTGGGCCTTGAGGAAACTTTTCAAGCAATATAACCCCAACGTTAAGGAGCAAGGTTGGGCAAATGTTCTTGCCTCGGTGGTGGGATAAATCATGTATTTCAGGGCATTCCTTTGACGTACTCCACGAAAAAACAACGTGAAATAACCAATTTTTTGGTTTTGACGACAACCTTAGCATACAACCATGAACCATTATTTTTTTTAATGTTTATTTTAAAATCGCTCGTACCAAACCAGTTACTCGATATTTCGCCCGTATTGTACATCGTGAACAATGTAGAAGAATCCGCGTGAAATGAAGCACTGAGGATGGTGCTACGTTCTATTTTGGAGTGGCAGTGTCCTTTTGTAACTATGCAATCAAAGTAAAAAAAAAAACCACGCCAAAATGTCATTAATATTGTTTTCCTAGGAGGTCAGTTTTCTTCTTTAGAAGAGTTTTTACCAGCGTGTGTCGTCGACTGTCCATAAAGGGAACGTGACAGCAAATGGAAGGCCTCCATTTGTCATAAATTTAAATAAATTCTTAAGATCTCCCATATTTTGTTTTTTTTGTCCCTTTAGTACTTGTTTGCCAGCAGTGGCTGACAGGGAAAAAGCAGTCAAAATCAAATGCCTCGAATTTTGGTGACGGCAAAGAATTTAAGGCTCCGTGCAAAGGCAGCATTTTTGGTCAACAACTCCCAACATTGTTGGGTGCTACATGTTGCGTCCCTTTGCACTCCCAACCATTGGGAGTTGTTCCGAGAAGTTTGAAACTTGTCAAACATTTTTGCCAACAACGCCCAGCATTTCGTTTGTTTCGTGAATGCTACAGCGTAGCGTAACAATGTTGAACCTGTTTCCCCACTCTTCCAAGATTGTTTTGCGAGCAATGTGCATCACGCATGGTCTCCTTGGAGAAAGTAAGCTAGCTATTAAAATGTTGAAAACAAGATTCTCTACTTTCTCAACAACTCCCAGCATAATACACCTCTTAAAGAGGTTAAAGAGGTGTATTATGGGATTTGACAAAGTAGAGAATGGCAGTCTAATTTCGTAAGTTAACGATGTCTTATGGGTTGTGTCCTTCCCATAATACTCTGCACCACTACCAGCACCATCCAAGGTTGCCAAACCAACAAGGACACAACAACTCCCTACTGGAAACTGATTAGCATTTATTTCCAAGTATCCAAGCGTTCAGAACTCAATTAAAATTAATTAATTAAAACAATTATTCCATTCGCGCTTGTTGGATGCGAGACTGCATGGCTATAGCCATCTCGGCACTACGTGCCTCGTTGCCAGGCTATTTACCACTTCATATCCAACGCGTGCTAATTTGTATAAATACACAGGTGATTATACAAAATCGCGCGCTCTCATTGCCTCGCTATCTCGGATTATCAGCCGATAATCACCTCGACGGACAAAATGGCTGCCAGTAGTCGTTTTGCCACTGTAAGTGAAGATGATTTCACGTTGAAATGTTTTTTTTCTCTTTTTTGAAATAATCACCTGTGTATTTATACTAAAACAATTATTCGCCTCAGGCTCAGTGATTATCGGTGAATATTCACCTCGACTTCGTCTCGGTGAATATTCACCGATAATCACTTCGCCTTTGGCGAATAATTGTTAAATACTCAAATAGCTATAGAATAATCGAACGGCTGAAAGTGAAATTTTGACCTTTTTTTCTGTTGTTTTTACTAGTGCCAAAGAGTTTTCTGTACCCACAGAGGAAAGTGTATGGTAATCATGATTTTAAATTAAATTTGCTGAATTAATTGAACATTCAGGCCTTACCAAAATGGCCAGCACGAAATCATTTGTTGGGGAGACTCTAAATACACGATTAAATCAAATCAAATGGAAGTTGAAACGAATATTTTCAATCTCCATGTTAGCTTATAGTCTTTCATAAATCAAACAAGAGTTTTGTCTCAAAATGCCTCTGGCTGTACTTACGTTTTGGCTACAAAAAAAACGGGTTCGTAAGATAGTCATTGTATCTCCATATATTTGAACCATCAACAAAAACAACATATACCGGTATTATGTATTAGGCGTATGTTACTGCAGACTACTTAAACAGAGACCGAAGTCACTTCGTTATAACTTGATCCATGTCAATGTCGCAGCACCTGTAGCAGATAGTTTGACCGACAACATTTGTTTTACAAAGGTCACATACCGTTGTTGCAGTTTTAGTTGTTGCTTTGTACGAGTTCCAAGAGTCTTTATTTTGTTATGCTCAGAAACTGTAAAGATGGAACACTATTTGGAAATTTCTGACATTGCCCCCTTGTTTGTGAGTATGAACTAATTTTTTTCATGTTAGATCGTGAACACTACTGCTACGACTACTAACGATAACGATAACGATAACAATAACGATGACGATGGTGATAACGATGACCATGGCAATGACGATAACGATAACGATAACGATAACGATAACGATAACGATAATGATAATGATAGTTATTTAACTATAAGGAATATACTACTTTCTTAAAGATTCTTTGACCTGGCCATTTAAGTTTCAATAAGAGTAAAACACAAAGAGCGGTTACAAACATATGCTTCAACTACATAACTTTTTATATGTTGCAACATACATCATCAGAAGTGACTATTATTCAGTTACAGATAAATGTAATTCTGTTTTTCTGTCAAGTAATCGGCGCTTGGTTTTCCCGATATTATTGCAATTCACTACTTTCCCATTCCCATAATGCAATACGTTTTGGGGGGTTCTTTGCATAAAAACAATGGAAGTCGTTTACTCTTGGAACTGTATCATGCTTCACTGAACTGGATATCCATTGTTTTAATGCACATAACCCCCACAATGAACTGTATTATGGGATTTGTGAAGATAAGGAACAAGTTAATCTTTGTAAGGGAAAAATGACTTGATTCGTCGGGTGTTCTGAAAAACTATTTTGAGGTTGAAATATCCTAGAAATTGTTTATACAAGACCTCAACTGTTTTGTTAGGTGTTTGCTGTG
>OX421454.1:15351922-15359422 GCA_949126865.1 Montipora capitata | reverse complement strand
GAAGCCACCGGCGTTGGGAGCTGGTCATTTGTGGGTTTTAATGTTCCCGTGAGGAATGAATCAATGATGAAATAATATATGAAATGGATCATATATGAACTGCGGATATGAAATCAAGTGAAGCTATGCTCCTCGCAGTTATGATTTCATATTCGTAGTTCATATATGATCCATTTCATATATCATTTCATCATTGATTCATTCCCCACGGGAACACCAATAATTTCTTGACAAGATGCACTCATCGGTTTTACTTGATTGGTTATCATGAAAACAAAAATCCATGTAAAAACGCCCTTATTTTGTTTTTAAAGGCTTATATTTCAAAAAATCCCATTTTTTATTGCTGAAAAGCGATTAGCAAGCTAAAACTCGCTACAAAGTTAAAAAAATATTCCCTGGACCGGATTTAGATTTTAGAGCCACCTTAAATTTTCCAGTTCTCATCCCCTGAACCCCTCCCCCCCCCCCCCCCACCACACCTATAAATGTGTTTGTTCTTTTGCAGACATCTGTTGAGAGTGACAAAGTCATGCCCATGGAAATGCTCCCGATAAATAACAATGGAGGCCAGGGATACGGATTTGTATTGTATCGAGCAGAGTTACAGACGGTGCCAAGAGAAATAACAATATTTAACATCAGCGACAACGCACAGGTATCAAATGTGGTGATACGCGAGGCCCTCCCAAGGGTTTTGGTGAACAAGGGAACATGGGTAATTTGAACTACAGGGAAACAAAGACAAAATATCTTAGGGAACAAGGGAAAATAAACCATGTTAGGGATCAAAAGCTGAGAACAAGTTTGGATGTAATTTTTGGATCAAGGTAACACCGAGCGTGTTACTTCCATACAGCGTCTGTGAAACGGTGTTTTCACAAATAGGTTTATTTTTAGACTAGCCCTTCCCGCGAATTAGGTCAAAAAACAAAGGCAGTTCCGGTTCGGTGACCCTATGACGTCAGCTTAATTTCTTGTAATTGGTCATCGGGCTCCTGTGGGAGTCTCATTCGCGGGAAATTCAATCTAAAAATAAATCGGTCTGTGAAAACGCCGTTACACGAACACAGTAGAGTTGTAGGCTCCGGGTCATGGGTTCCTGATTATTATGAATAAGGGTACAAGGATCCTCCTAGGAGGGTCTCGTATCCCCGTTTTCTTTGGCTTTTCAGGGTTTTAAAATCTGCGTTTTTTGTTGCCCAGGTTTTACTTGATGGTCGAGTAATTTACAGAACCGATGTAATGAAACAAGGAACATGGAAAAATATACATTACATGGATCAAACAGAACTCTGGAAAGTAAATATAGAGCGGATCCATTCTGAAAAGGTATGGCTTGTAATAAAAGGAAAAAAAAGTCTCTCTGGTTAAAATCTAAAGACTTGGAAAAGTAAATTGGCCATTCATTACGGACAACATTTGTTTGTTGTTGTTTCTGACCTTCAGCTTGCAGTACAATTACGCGAATGAGTGCAACAGGAGCACACGACGAGGAGCGTACAATTTCATTGTATTTGTGGAACTGCGTTTTTACAGACCGAGTCATTTTTAGACTAGTAGTAACTACAGGCTAACCCTATAAATTGTGTGCTCAGTGTTTTATTTAGCGGTCATGGAGAACTTGAAACTGGAACTTGAACTTCAAATTGATCGTTTAACGTACACAGACAATATTCTTTCCTTTGAAAATTAAATTAAATTGTTCTCAACTCATTGGTCATGGAACGCGGGCCGCTGATTCATTCTTGAGGTCGTTCACTCCATACAGAACACGCACATCAAGTGAGTACAACACAATGGTCAGAGAAATGCATAGGAATGTGTTTTCCCTTACAGTGAACACAGGATCTTAAGTATCCACGTGAATGATGTCGCATCATGCCAGTTTGTCTAATGACATCACACATTGATCGAAACACGCACTTTCATTCGTTCTTTAAGTCACAAGTCACATTACTTTATCTTACATTACATTTCTCTGGAGCGCTCGAAATGTTTTCTGCAAACACAACACTCTCGCGCTTCGGCTCAGTTGTTATTGTGAAAATGAACATTTGACGGTTGCTATTTGGAACTTTAATGTATGCACACTGACACTACTTCTCAGGAATATTTAATTAAGCTTCCCATTAGTGATAATGATTTTCATTTGTTATTGAGCCTATTGTTTTTCGTTTGAATTTAAGTTTAAATAGCTTATTCTGTTGTACTTTTACTTTAGTGTGTCACCCTCGGTGGTTGATTAAAAGTTTTGTTTAACGTTGCGACAATTAATAGGCTCTATTATGGCTGCCGCCTCGTCAGCCTCGCGTATTTGCTCGACTGACTCGTTGGCAATTAATTTTCCCGCGAAACTAGATTTTTCCAGCTAATCACAAGTATTGCATGGGAAATTATTACCCATGGGATTGAGAATGGTCACTCGTGCAAGCCAAATCTTATTTAAGTACCCGTCTAAAAAGACGTTGATCTGTGAAAAGTCTGTTATATAGAACTAGTACTGGAGTTGTAGGCCTCTGGTTATTGCTCCTCGAGCCAATGAATTGTTTATTTTCTTGCTTTGTGACGTTGTCGCTGCAGTTGCCGTCGTCTTTGCTTAAACTTCCTAACTTAGCGTGCGACGTTTTAGAGACGCGGACGGCAACCGGAATTGAACATTTCGCATGCTAGGACTAAGCTAATCTGAATCACCTCTGATGGAGAAAAGATACTTATCAATATAAATGTGGTTGTGTGAAAACAAGTTAAAAGAGAAAACCAGCCCACTTCCTTTTGCTGTCCACGTCTCATGCTTAAGCTCCCTATTGTGACGTTTTGCGGTTGCTCTGTTGTTATTACAGCGGTTTTTAATTGAATGTCGAAAGTAATTAGCGAATTGCTTTGGTTTATGATTATTTTACTCAGTGAAGTTCTCGCGCCACTTTTTAAATCAATCAGAAGTGAAACCAAAACCAATCGCGACTTGCGCGTGGACATTTTCCCCCGCTTTGTGCCGGCTACGTGTAATTGCTTCGAGTTTTGATTGGCTTACCGGATTGTCTCCGTCCTTTTTGATTGGTCAAAGTACAAGTAATTACTTTGGTTTTGGTTTTACGACACACGATTGAAACTCGCTCTATACAAAAGCTCTTACTAACCCACAATCGTTATTGCTATATTTGTTCCGGGATACAGGATCTTTCGAAGTTGCCTGTTCTGGATATTCTTGTTGAAAACATGGGGCGTTCAAACATTCTCCCAGTTATGAATATTCAGCGGAAAGGTTGGTTCAACGCATTAAGTTACTTGGTTTTGTTAAACATTTTGCATTTTTTAACCAATAAAACGAGTTCATATAGCGGTAGCTGAATCAGCCATCTTTGAGTTATGCTAGCAGCACTCAGATGGCGTGGAAGAGAAACGAAAACGTTCCCAATATGTGTGAAACCAAAGCAAAGAGCGCATCTGAGCAGGAGTATTAGCCAATCATAATTTAAACCTGTTAAGCCTGGCTTTCATAAGAGATGCAAGCACAAAAGCGCTTATTTCACCCTAAAAACGGGCGTGACGCAAACGTAAGGACATGCGTCTAACACTACTGTCCTGGCAAGGCGGGCATGCGAAATGTTCACTTCCGGTGACCGTCCCCGTCTCTAGAACGTATATGCTAAGCTCCCTAATTCTTTATTTTCGAATTCCCAAGGATACACTTTGTTTGTCCCCAAATTTTGCATAAACTTTTGTATATTTAGTTTTTTTTTTTTTTTGCGAGTTAAGTGTGGCGGACGAAGAAAAGCTGTGCTGTGCCTTTTTCTTTATGGTTATTTAAGCTCAGTTGAAGTCCTGAATTTTTTAGGCTTCTCTACGCAATTGCTAAAATTGCGTTCATAACTGCGAGGATCTTAGCTTCACCTGAATTTTACCTTGAATATAAGCAGGGTTTATTTTAGTTGAATTACCTTACTTTGTAAGCTTAGAAACGAGGCATCTTACGTCGATCTCTAGTCTAGTTTTCTCTTCCTGGAATGCGTACTTGAGCAGATCAAAACACGATATAACCGTGATAAGGCTTCAAGTAAGTCTTAAGTTTAGTTGACTTTCTGTCGCACTTATGGCCTACTTGGACCCCAGTATGAACTCGCCTGTTGTAGTTACTGCGTTTTTCATAATTCTGCGGAATTCATCCTCAAGCGTCAACGGCCAAACTACGTTTTGGCTTCCATCAATCAAACTTCCGACAACAACCACAGATGATGACGAAATCAATTGATGCGTGACTAACCCACCAATCAGCATCTTTAGTTCCCACGGTACATTCGCATATTCATACTCGAAGCCGATGGAAAGCGATGGAATCGAGAACGAATATATCTTTTTAATGAAGAATTTATAAAAACATATCATAATGGTGTTCCAGCTGTGAACCAAACAAAAACTCCAATTTACTTTCCGGAGGTGGAATCGATCTTCCCCGCTATGTTCCGAAATTTGACACCCTGCTAGCAGAGCCTTTCTTTTGCTTGCTCGATTTTAAAGTTCTCAAAAAAGACCCTGCATGAATCGAGTAAGATCTGTATTGAGTATGCGCTGCATGTTGCCAGGATACGCTTTCGAACTTAATCCTAATTTATGCCAGATCTCGCCGCCTTCTTGGTTTTTCACGGTGCAGCGGGCTCAGTTACAACCATCGTTTTATAATAATAACAATAATAATAATAATAATAATAATAATAATAATAATAATAATAATAATAATAATAATAATAATAATAACATGTTTAAACAGGATGACCAATTCAGTTATAGAAACTGCTATCAATATGGGTCCTGTATAAAAATAAATGAATAAATAGATTAAAAAAAAAACAAAACAAAAACAATTATATACGAAATTGGAACAAATCACATAATTATAATCAATAAAAGTAGCCATTTTATAAACAAAACTACATACAACCGTTAAATAGGGTAGCCGCCTTATAGAAAAAGGCCCTCTTAGTCAACTCGAGATTGACTTTATTAATAGGTAACCTATCCTTAGACCTAGTGTCATAGTCATGAATATCATAAGTTCGCCGTCGAAAATAATCTATGAAATAACTTGGAGCTTGTCCATCAAGACAATTATTAACAAGTTTGACGATATGTGGTCCCAACCAAGACCGGAGGCCATATGTTGAGTGAACAAATGCACCGTCTTTAGCACTATCCTAGAAGCACGCCTCTGCAGGGGTTCCAACTCGTCTTCAATTCCCTTACCACAGCCATGAAAAACAGCACAACAGTATTCCAAATTTGGTAGTATCATCGATTTATACAATCGGTTCGATGCTTCAGTTGTTAATGATGATCTAATTCTTGAGAAAATCCCTAGTGTTTTAAAAAACTTTCTTCTTCACACAGTCAATATGCAGATTAAAGGAAAGACTGTTGTCCAAAACTACGCCTAGGTACGTAAAGGCATCACAGTGTTTCGCAGATTCTCCACCCAACGTTATATGAGCCTCATCTATGTCTTGGCGACATAGTCTCTGGTGGGTGCCAAAAACCATGAACTCAGTCTTCTTTAAATTGAGAATCAGTTTATTTGTAGACAGCCACTCAGACAGATTAATCAGTTTCAAATTGAACTGTAACTCAATTTCCGATATTAGTGGAGCCGAAAAAAAGACAAATGTCATCAGCATACATCATAACTTTACAGACATGAACATAGGCATCAACACAGGCTGCTCACTGCTTTACATACATCACTCAATGGCTGCTCGCACTGGAAAACCCGGTTTGATGAGAAGAAACAAGATTTACTAGTCAGGAAGTTCGGGCTGCGGCGGCTTCAAAGAGTAGCCTCCTTTTCTCCTCCTCAGGAAAGAAAAAGACAAAAGGAGGCTCGGCTCGAAGGGTGGAAATTTGATTGATAGAAGACGAAACGCAGTTTGGCTCTTAGCGCGTGAAGGTAAGATTCTGCAGAATTATGAAAAACTCAGTAAAGGCTCTGCGTGCTTAGAACAAGCTTTTGGCAATATTCCTTGCACCGCAGAGAGGTGCATGTTGCCTCAAAAGAATTGTTCGTTAGCAAGGACAACAATCAACTCAATGTTGCTCGGCATGACTATTCAGCGTCAATTACTTTACTAACTGCTCAACATTTTTTCCTCAGGAATACTCGGAGATGTCTTTATGGATGGTAAAATTCTAACTGGGTGGAGAATTTTTGCTTTGGAATTCAAACGAAGCTTTTTCGATAAGTAAGCGATGTGTCACTTGCTCAATTATTGTCGCCCTCTGTCGAGGGAGAGCGCATTTTACCAATTCATATCAAAGAGAAGTGCTTAAATTAATTAATTTATGGCATACGTATATATTTTCCACGGTTGCGTTATTCCAAAAGGTCTATAGCCTTGGACAATGACTTCTATGTTAGCCGGGACAGAGAGTCCACGCCCAGGAATTGTAACATGCCTTGAATGAGCGAATTTATCTGGAACATAAAATAATGCAAAGTGATGAAACGGCTCAGGCGAGTGCAAACGGATTTGTCACAAAAAGTACAAACTCTAAAATTACACACTTTTTTGTAGAAGAAATATTAAGCAGTTCAGTATTCTTTATCAAGGACCAAAAATCTGGAATTGAGTACCTGTTTCACTTATTATATTAGTTTACCATCTATTTTGTTTTCGAAAGGAAACTGAAGGATTCTCTTAATTGTTGACAGCCGATTTACCATTTGAATTTTGAGGTGCCTTTACTCACTCTGTACTTTACCATATATCTGTATAATTATCCAAGGAAGCCTATTGATATAAACTCCAAGCTTCGCTAAGCTTCCTTGTCACATCAATCTTTCTTAAATTAAAGTGGGACTATGATCAAAATTTTTTTTTTTCAGTCATAGGATTTCAAAATTATGTTAACTAAACACTAGGTGACCCAACTTTTAAGACGTAATTTCAAAAACAGGTTGTATATGATAACTGTAATTTTCCTATTTAGTCGTCCCCCATTACTAACTTTAAAATCTTGAGAGAGCTGGAACGAGGAAAAAAATGACGTCAAGTACTCACTACTTTAAGAATGCAATGCGTTTGTACGCGACTGAATTAATATGCAGCACGGGCGTTTCGAGCTTTCAGATACTTAAACTGGTGTTTTGCATCCATAATAAACTGCGTTTACGCGCTGAAATTTTAAGCTATTGAGTAAATGACGTCACTTTCCCTAGATCCAACCCTCTGAGGCCCAGTCGGTCAGTTTTGAACGCGAATCCAAAACTTAGACTCAAAGTAAACAGCCTTTGGATAAACAATCAAAGCTCAAAACTTTGCCAGACAGGTGTTAAACAAATACACTTTCAAAATATGAAGAAAAAAAGGAAGTGTTTTTTTTATCGTAGCAGCACTTTAGAAACTTTTAATCAATGTTTTGTTGTGTATCTTTTACATGTGTGGCTAAATGAATAAAAAAAGAAATAAATAAACTATTTTTTTTTTTACTAATAGATTGAGACACAGCTCG
>OX421454.1:15314422-15346922 GCA_949126865.1 Montipora capitata | reverse complement strand
TTTTAACAGCGAGATCAGCTATATTGTCAACTAATACTAGTTACATTTTGATACCGCAACTGGGCGAAAGCGTATTCGTTTGCAACGCTTTTTTAAAATAATATTTACCTTACAATAAAAAGTTTAAAAAGGTCAAAGAGCTGATGTTATATTCCCACAAGAGATGAATTCCCACAAAGTGGTCAAATTTTTGTGTCCTTTGATGTCGAGCAGCGATTGACGTTCACAAAAAAATTGATTTAGTAGCTGAAGTTGCTTCTACAGAAATACATTGTCATAAAAAATACACCAAACACTACGGTTGCTTGATAAAATGTCTCTTTTATTTTACCGTGCACTAAAAATATACCTGATATACTTTACGATTTGTTAATTGTAAAAATATCGTAACAAGGACAATTTTAATACACGACGCTGTTGAAATAGAAAGAAGTAAAAAATGTCTACTCGTTCTACAAGCTTGCTACTTAGCATTGCAAAGAACAACGAAAATCAAAGAACAAAATAAATTACCTGAACGTTTATGTTCACACAGTTTGATTTGTGATCGATACGTGCATTGACATATAAAACATCACATTGGCTGATCGATCGCTGAACATGATTTTTTTTTCCCATGGATAAACGTTTCGCTTGTCTTCTTACATGACAAAACCTTCTGTTCTTAAAAGTGTCACAAACTATTAGCATTCTTCGTTAGCACTCAATTCGACTGCTCTCTTGAGCTTGAGTCCGGACCTTCACACGGGTGAAAATTCGAACAACGTGAATATAGTTTCTGTTGCATCCAATCAATTTGACAACATCTTTTTGCCTTTCACGTCGAATTCCATGTGTACTACATAAAATACCTTGCCGTGAATAGTTTTGTCCACGATCGTGTGGCTTCAAAAATCGATGTGGTGATTCCAAGCTTCCTTTCATGCAGTGATTTCAAGGCCTACATCGCCACCCCTCCCATAACACATATTTGGTAAACCTAACATATTTTAGGAGGCACCTGACCAGCCTGAACCAGGGTCTTTCTCCTCAACGTCAGAGGAGGCAGAGAAGAGAGACCCTGGGAACAAGGTTGAGGTTTGGCCAAAATTCTACCCAGTCTCCACCCAAATAATGTATACTGTCCACGATGGTATCTGAAGCCTATTGATGTAGAGTGTTTACATTTTCATTTCATTATGATCACGGGTGCTCTTAGGGGTTCCAGGTTGTTCGACATGTCTCCAGAAATGCAGCAAATTGGATGCGGGTGCAATTTTGACATCCAACACAAAGTGTCCTTTTAAGTTTAAGCCTTTGATGACCATTTGCTAGGTTAGCGTTGCTTTTAGCTTAGGATATATACACGAAGCTGTTAATCCTAACTTGAGGGACAATTTCTGATGTTAATAATTATAATTGCTTGAACTCCGAGACACAAGTGATGTTAAAGTTGGGGAAGAGAGCAAGGAGACACTTTGTGACGCTGTGTACATATTTCAAGTTCAAGTTCAAGTTCAAGTTTATTTCTTTCTTAAAAGTATCAAGTAACAATGAGAGCGACCCACAGGCAGCATAGCTAATCGAGGCAGGTCGTTCGATAGGTTCAACTAATAGTATCCTAAGATTCCAAATTGGCGCTGCATCTAATTTGCTGCATTTTTGGAAACATGAGATCACTAACAACTTGAACAATCTGATACCCCTAAGAGCACCCGCGATCATATTGAAATGAAAATCTAGACACTCTACATTAACAGGCTTCAGTTACCATTGTAGACAGTATACATTGTTAGGCGGGAGATTGGGTTGCAAAACCCCATACATTCACAGCAGGTGTTTGCCCCCCAACCAATACGGTGTCCGAAACCGTGAAAAGGTCTATCGCTGGCAGGATTTCGTTAAATATGAGTATTCCGATTGAAAAGGCAAACGATGCATATGGAGTCAACGAAAGGCAATCTGGTGTTGTACACTGGAGACTGTACATCTTGGTCTCCCATCCAGATACTTACCCAGTCCGACAGGATTTATATCCTCAGTGAGAAGGACACGGATTTGGGTAATTGCAGATTTCTGACTACGCAGAAGAAAAGAAAGAAAAAGGAACTTGACCGCTTTTTTAAAAGACGTGGTTTGCCTATGGCATCCCACGTAATAATTTTTTTGCTCATAAAAGAGTGAGCAGAACGAAGAGGTTTCATGGCTTCATGGATAGCGGTTTTACAATTCAGTTATGTACCCCACAACTTCAAGTTCTGTTGCAGTTAGCTACTAGAGGCAGCATTAACGCTGCGGGTTTATAATCGCTAATCATACTGAACTTATGTTATCCACAATAGCTGTTGCACATGTATAGACGGCTTGTTTTAATTTATGAGGGTTGAAATTTTACATTAGTTAAGACTTTGGGATTTTTGGGTAAATTTTTGAGTTTGTTTAGAACATTTTTGGGAGATTATTCGGATACAATTTTAAGCGACTTTCGGGATTATTGTTGCTAAGCCTACCTGAAAGGATATTTATGAGGGGTGACTCCCGCTAAACTTTGGAATACTGTTATGCAGTTCCCTGTGCTATTTATTTGGAATTTCCTAATTCTGTTCTGCACTTTCGAATTATGTTCTTCAGTTTGAAATTCTATTATCCAAATCCGGATCCATCGGTGTGGCCTGGTGAGAGTAATAAATTATGTTTATGCCTCCATTTGAGCTGAAAGATGGCGGAGGTCATTAGGAATCGTCTGCGAGCTTGGATTCACGAGATTTTACAACAACTTGCTTCAACAAGTGTGTTAATTGGGGTGACAGGCCTAAACGACTTCCTTGTACGTGGTCTGTGTTGTTGTTGTATTTTTTTTTGCCTTCTTTCGAGTACATATTTGAGTAAAACGCCTCTTAGGCGGTTCCTGCAACATTTCATGTAGCAAGGACTTTTTTGCTATGAGACTTTATACAGCTGTGTGATTTTCTTTTCTTCCAAGAACATAGTTTGTCGAGATGATGCATTACTACTTACTTGGTGTTGATTCTCTCTGCAGTAATCTGAATATCAGTTACCTTTTGGCCTCACGCCTTTGCAGCAATTTAATTCTCAACCGATATGCTTGTCGGTGGTAGAAGCGAGTGATTTCCTCTAAATTTGAATCCCGGAATCTTTTTGTTCACAAACGCCTGCTAAGTTGTGCCATTGCGTCAATTGTAAACGCTCACAGTTCCTTGAGAAATTTCGAACATTTAATCGAAAATTTCATTAATATCAGAAAATTTAGCTCAACTTTTCAGAGATAAGTGATTATTCAATCCACTTTCAAGATTCAATCTTCCTGAGAAAGTAAATTTTGCACCACGCGAAGTAGAGAGTATGCTTTCCCGCCGCACCGCTGCCTTCCGCCATTTCAGAAGGCATAAATTTTCTTTTGGCGGAAAAATAAGCATAATTTTTTACTCTCACCAGGCCACAGCGATGGATCTCCACAAAGACGCGGATTTAAAGAAACTGTTCCATTTGATTCTGGACCAAAAATTTCGAATTTTTGGCCCAAATAGATGGCGCTCCCCATTTCAAAGTCAATTTGGGCGGGAATCACCCCTCATAATATTCTCCGACGCGAGTGATGTAGCATAGGGACATTCGCGATTCTTATTTAAGTTGTCTCGCATTTACATGTAATTATTTACGTGCCTTTCTGGTTATATCTGGTGACGTCTCATATAAAGTTCAACCATGCGTCAAGGTTGCTAGCTAATCGTTCTTGAGAGCTGAAGGAGTAAAGAATGGAGCTGTCTTCTCACACTTGGCTTATTTTTTTGCTTCTGATTTCACCCGTCAAAGGTAAGAAAAAAGTTTATCAGCACAAATACAACTTTACAACTAGCAAACCCCTGGGAAAGACATGAAATCTTATCGAAATTTCGCTACCATAAAACGCGGTAGGCAAGTTGATAAAAAGATTAGTCAAAGTTAACCTTCGCTGAAAAAGTCAAGACTATAGTAATAGCAACAGTTGTCTAAGCATATAATGCTCGCTTTGTTCTTAAAAAACCTGAGACTCAATTACAGTAATTAGACGTGGCGAATGCGTGTACTTCAGCCCGTGATTCTTCGTTCAAGGATTAAATCTTAATTATAAGCCTATACACCTTTTTACGAGCGGTTGTAAGTCAAAAAGGGAACAATATTTGTTCGCCTGGTGTCAGAGACCTTGATCAAATGCCTGCGTGGTTTTCTTATACAACATAAGGTCTTTCCATTTAGCGAACTTGCTCGAGTAAAATCAAGTTGGTAGGTTTGCAGTTGTGCTGAGTACAAGTCTGTATTGGCTCGCTACTGAGTCAACAGACCAATCCGTCTCTCATATTACAATATATGCTGACAGAAAGAATACAAGAGACCCAATTTGCTTGCATGGACGCCATAGTTGCTTCTGTAGCCCATCCAACCATGCAGCTTTTTCTACACGAATCTTTTTAGAAATCTCGCTGATCTACTCATCAGTCTTTTAAAAAACACCGGTGCTGGAATACCAAGAAATTTAATCCCAAATTTTCAATTTACAAAAATCGAGAAGAAAATAACATATTCATTATTTAAGAACAAGTTTCTCAGAATGTTAATGCGCATTTCCTAGAAAAAGAGTTATAAATAGATTATGAAGTAATATATCAAAAACGAGTGTGAGTGTGTCATCAGGGGTTCCAAACACCGAGAAACATGGACATGTTTTATTGATTGTTTTATTGTTTCGAGGTGTTTGGAACCCTTGATGAAACACGAAGCACAGTCAAGTTTTTGATATGGCTTCTAAAAGTATTCACACCACTTTAGTAATTTTGGGGATATTGCTTCACTGCTCTAATTTCCCATGATTACTATAATTAAAATATGCGAAATTCGTTGTTGATTGTTGGAAGTCATGCCGGAGTGAAGATGGCAGAGTCTTTTGATGTGAATACCGTCAGCCGTTTTCGTTTTCCAAAAACTAGGAAGAAGAATCAAAGTTGTTAGAAGAGAGAATTTTTAAGTCAAAAGCCTACAACAGCAAATAAGTGATTGAAATTTTCGCGAATGGCAGATAAATATAGATTTGGCAAGTATGGATGCCAACACGTTAAAGCACTGGCTGAGTACGTTTGTCCTGGGGGATGCGAATAGTCAAGGTGTATCCAGCAAGGACCTTTTTCATGGAATTATCTGTGGCATTCGAAGGCATTTAGTTAAAACTGTGGGAAGCGTACTATTGTTCTTGTGTTTGATTTGGTTTACTTTTGTGCATGAATCTTGATGTCCAATGAGAAAACAGATGAAAATCACCGTGGCGTGGTTGGATATGTCATCCAAAACACGTGCGGTTTTCATCTGTGTTTTCATGGGGAATCAAAACTCATGCACGTGACGAATTTAGCCATCTCTCATTGACTATCAAACGTATGAATTATGAATAAGTTTTAGAATTCATTATCCAAGACAGTGCTTAAAAAGCGCGGATAAACTGACGGCTCTCGGGTACAAATTTGGAAGCCTCTTTCCCTCATACTATTTACAAACGGTGACACGTTACATCGATCTCGATGAAATAGCGGACAGTTTCGATTCTCGTGAGTTTACAAACTGAATCGAAGTGCACATTTCGCTTTCCAGGAGAATATTTCCCCCAGATTTTTAACTGTTTCTTATTTCTTATTTCTTGTTTCTTATTTTCCGACTACATTAATAGCGCACTTTCGATATATTCAAGTTTGGTCCTAAACAAAAGTCATTATCTAGAGGCTCTGGGGGAACAAACTCATACAAATCCTTATATTTATTCCCCAGAGCCTCGAGATGATGCCTTTTGTTTTGAACTAAATTTTAACATAACGAAATCGGTCTATTCAGTACTGAGTTTCATTAAGCACCGACAGCTGACGAAATCGTCTACTTCAATTAGCTAAGTTGCCTTATTTTTTACACTTCTAAATTGAAGAAATATTAAGGCAGATTCCTTCAAACCTAAGATCAAAAATCGTTTTGACAATGACAACTGTTGGTTATACTCAACTTAAACCAGTCGCCAACCTGTTAAATATTCCCACTGACGGCCACAAGTAAGCAGAAAATCCTTGTTCCCTTTAAAAATTTGCTTGTGTTCCCTTGTTCATGAGATTACTTCCAAACTTGTTCTCAGCTTTCTGATCCCTAAAATGGTTTCTATTCCCTTGCTTCCTAAGATGTTTTGTCTTTGTTCTCCCGTTCGTCAGTTCAAATTACCCATGTTTCCTTGTTCCCCAAAACCGTGGGAGGGCCTTAGTTGTTATCCGATGTACCAATGTTGTCGATCGAGTGAAGGGAACAAACGTTTAAACAATGTAAGAAGTTTTTCTTTTCAATTGTAACTGGTACATATTAGGGGAAAATACCAATCGGGTTTAATATAGGAGACGCGTGGGAACTAGGTAACTAAGCTAGATTCAACCAAGACAATATTAAGTATTAGTATCACCCAACTAGAGGACTAATGCAAATGCTGCATTTTGATTGGCTACGCTACTAGAGGACTATTAGTAATAGTCCTCGAGTAGTAAAGAGCGTGACGCTTTCCTTCGTTTTATTCCCAAATAAATATATTTTCAACTTGCATTTGCTAACTTTATTATTGCCTTTTCTGTCCGACTAGTTGGGTGATACTAAAACAATTAGACCCTTCGCCCTCAAGGGCCACCGGCTACGGGTCTAATTGTTAAATATAACGAATCTCTGTGCCCCATATATGATCCATTTCATATATCATTTCATCGTTGATTCATTCCTCACGGCATTAGAATCCATAAATGACCAGCTCCCAACGTCAGTGGCTTCATAGCTCAGTTGGTTAGAGCGTCGCACCGGAATCGCGAGGTCACGGGTTCAAACCCCCCGTTGAAGTCCTGAATTTTTCAGGCTTCTTTACGCAATTGCAAAAATTGCGTTCATAACAACTGGAAAAATCGATAAATTTACAAACGCTGTAAAGCGAAATTTACACTATGTAAATTCAATTTACATCTTTGCGATTTACATGATGAGGGTTTGTAAAATAAAATTACAATAAATTTACAGTTTACCACAACACGTAAATATGTTGTAAAAAATTACCTTTTTTCAGTGATGATTTGAAGAACATGTAAAAATCGTGTAAAGTATGATACATGTTTTTACGGTATCTCCTTCTTGTAAATAACGGGTATATACAGTTCTCTTAATCACGTAAATAACGTGAAAATACTGTAAATTGCTTGATTTGGTAATGATGAATGAGAACAAGACAAATTAATTTGATCCTGTAAAAGTCCTGTAAATCGACAAAGCGAGACTGGTATGACCCTGTAAAAACACTGCAAATCGAAGAAGGGGGGCTGGCATGACCTTGTGAAAAAAAAAAAAAAAAAAAAAAAAACACTCGGGAAATTGCACACAATCCCGGAAAATTCGTGTGCTCAAATATGAAAGAGTAACCACAGGCTCCCCAAGCTGAAAATACGTAGTGTATGCGACAGCTTGTGTATATAGAGAATTGTATGGGAAAATCACCGATCGTAAAAAAATTGTGCAAATAACTATCTCATTTGAAATAAAGTTTTCCTACCTCAAATGTGTGACGAACTTGTCTCTTGTGCCGAGTTTAGAGCCATTCTGACGCCGTTTTGTGAAGTTATCCGGAAACCGTTACTAAAAGAATAGGAAGGCCGACCACTCCATCCATCGCTGGCCAGACCTCACTCCACAAATCGTTTTCGCCTCAACAGGAAAAGTCCCGAATCGCAATAAAAACAACAGTTCTATAAAGCCCAATAAATTTTACTCCAAATACGTTTGTTTCGGCGGCCGAAAGACTCGTGACGAACGAAAACTTTGCCTTAAAATTCACCTCTTCGGCTTTCCTCAGAGGCTTGTGACCGGGCAGTCGACAACTGCCGCTCGCAAGGTGGTTTCACCCTCAACTCTGATTGGTCCATTTGAATTTGACCGCGCTCTGGCAACACGACCATTGTTGACTTGCGAGCGGCCGTTGCTTTTTATGGCTCCTGCGGTCACTGAACACATTTGACGTTGTCTTTCGCATATATCATGCTGATTTTTAAAATCATTTGTTACGGGCAATTGAGTATAAAGTAAATTGGAAAGAAGTGTAAATTATGAAGGAAATAAACATAAAATGCATTATGCAAAATAAACATCTTCTTCAATGAAGTCACTTGGATTCATTACTGTCGTTTTGATCCAAGTTGATGATGACCAGCTTTTGTTTGGCTACCACGGTCACTGAACATGATTGATTGTATCATGCTCATTTTTGCAATCATTTCTTATGTGCAATTATTATAAAGTGAATTGGAAAGAGGTGTAAATTGTGCGAAATAAGATTTAAAACGTTTAAGAAGTTGAAAACGGATGCAGCATGCTAATTTTACATGCTGATGTCAAGTATTTATTTTAATGAACTGATCAGTTATATTTTATAAAGCAACAATTAATTTTGACGACTTATCTTTGATTTCACTAGTCGATACAAGTCGTTTGGGAAAATTGCAACGAATCTACTGTTCAATTTATGTGTCAGTTTAGTACTGACTTGCTCTTTTCTACGTGTATCGTGGTAATTCAGTCGCTAAAGATCTGGGTTGTAGTTATCAGGTTGTACGGGAGGAGGGGAAATATCCTTGTTCCGTCGTTCTCTTTAAAAATTTGCTTGTATTCCCTTATTTTTGAAAATAAGCTTTTTGATCCCGGCCCCCTAAAATGGTTTACATTCCCCGTTCCTCAGTTCAAATTTACCCATGTTTCCTTGTTCCTCAAAACACCTGGGAGGGCCTCAGTTGTTGGAGTGCACGCGTCCACTTTCGCATCAACTGACCAATAGAATGTCGCCGAAATATGGCCAAATATGGGAATTTACTGTCTTACGTCATATACCCTTGATTAAGCTGAATATCGTTGGGGCAGAGATTTCGAATGGCGGTATTCTCACAAATATTGCAAAGAATATGGTGGTGAATATCCAGATAACGTCTTTTAAACTAAATTTCTGTAGGTGAAGACAGTAAGAAGAGCAATGGATTGTGTTGGAGCAATTATGCAGTTGTCATAGTGGTTGGGACAGGGGCCGTGGTTGCAGCTCCTTTGGTACTTTCCGCGTTAGGATTCGGTGCTGCTGGAGTGACTGCAGGCTCCATGGCTGCTACGGCTCAGTCCACATTCTACGGCGCAGCAGTTACATCGGGTAGTACATTTGCCCTGCTTCAGAGTGCTGGATCAGCTGGGATTGGCACAGTAAGCAATGTTGTAATTGCATTATCGGCTGGTACAGCAGCTGGAGCCGTCAAGAACATGGTGTCACCTTGCAAAGAGGTAGTGGTACTTTCCGCGGAAGAATTTTTCGGTGCTGCTGGAGTGGCCGCAAGCTCCATGGCTGATAGGGCTCAGTTCGCAATCTACGGGGGAGCAGTTGCATCGGGTAGTCTGTCTTCCCTGCTTCAGAGTGCTGGTGTAGCTGGGACTGGCACAATAGGCAATGTTGTAATTGCAGAATCGGCTGATGCAGCAGAGGAATACGTCAAGAACATAGTGGCAAAATTACTCGGTGCTGCTGGAGGGGCTGCAGGCTCCATGGCTGCTAGGACTCAGTCCGCATTCTACGGGGGAGCGTTGAACCTGCTTCAGAGTGCTAGCGCAGCTGGTACTGGCATAATAGGCAATGCTGTAACTGCAGCATTGGCTGGTACAGCAGCTGGATAAGTGGAGAACAAGGTGTCACCTTGCAAAGAGGGACTAAAGAGTTAGGACAAATTCGTAATGTTTTTGGCATCATTTTAAGCGTTAGTATTTTTGGCACTTTCACCTATCAGTAGGAAGAGAGAAAGAAAGCAATTGTAGCCTCTTCCCAGCTAAAAATCAAAGTTGTAATCAAATGGATCTTTTTCTTCACTAAGAACAATATTTGTTTGAATTAAAGTAATGCATTATTCAATACGGGATTCATCGTTGTTCTTTTGTCAACTTCAGTAACCAGGAATTAAAAAGCAAATTATTATTTAAACACCAATGAAATACCAAGTGAGCTTTCGCGCGAAAATATGTTATCTTCTCACGTGAAAAGATCAATGTTGCTATGGTTACATATAAAAATTGCGCCTTTCGATTCCTTTCATGAAATGATTTAGTATCTCATTGCTGTTTATATAATAAATATAATATTACATGGCCGCTTGGAGATACGAAATTTCTGTTCTAGTGTCGAAAAGAAATTTCGTATCTCCGCGCGGCCATGTAATATCCTCTATGTGTTGTTTTGTATTGCTGACTACAATATATGGGTTATTGACCAAGCTTGTTCGGTCATGATGGCCGATATTGCCCAACGTTTTTTTTTGCGAGTTATTTTAGAGGGTCCTCAATAGGGTTCTTCAATCCCGCCATCACCACCAAAAATTTTTCCTTCATCCCGAAATCCCGAACGTTTTTATCGGGTCAATACGCAGCTATTATAACGGCTCTCGGGATTGGTTCAGAAAACAATGGACACAATGAACGATACAAGAGGAACAATGGACCTTAATCCTAAAAACAATAGAGCTGCGTTCTAAAGGGTTTCGATGAAATTAGAGGTTGTAAAGAGCTGTGTCCTATCTCTTTTTATCGGCCAATCCCGATCCCGGTAATGACGTCACAGCATGATGTCAAAACATCGTCGTCAGTTACAGCAACAGATGATTAACAATACACCTTTTTACTTTTTTCCACCAATCTTCATGATCCAATTGACCTTCATTGTAGCATTCGTATGCAATCACAGTTTTGAACCCAAATGATGCGTGATTGTCCATTATTAGTAGTAATTGAATCTGTTCAAATTTTCCATTTTGTTAAATTCGGTTGTAAGTTTAGCGGTGTACCGGGGTGACAGGCCTACACGACTCCTTAGGTCGCTCGTGTTTTAGCCTTTCAGTTTTGTAATTTGGTTGTCACGAGTATATATTTGATTGACCGCCATCTTTTTGTAATGAGAAGTCTCAGAGCTTCGCCTTTGACGAAGCCTCTTTTGACTCCTGGTGGGTGCCACGAGGAAAAGAAGTGCCTGCGTTGAAATGTTTCAGTAGGTTTGAAGTGCGTGCGCACATCAAGGACTGAATTGCTCTTGAAACTTTGACCTTTGTAAATGCCAGTGTTTGAATCCAGAAATGTCGTTTCTGTATCTTGAAATTTCAGCTTTAAATTTATTTGTGGGGTGATGTTTATTTGCTTGTGCAATGAACCGCATTATTTCCTTTCTGTTTGTACTTCTTTCGACTTTTCTTCTTTCATGTGTACTTCTTTCTTATTTCCGCTCTTTCCCTTCTCATAAAAATGAGCCACACAACTAATAATATCATGTGCGTCGCGAACAGCGATGTCGGTGCTGTCCGACATTTTCAAAAGACAGAGTATAATTTTGGTTTATGTGCCACAGCATAAACGAGACACGTTTTTGTAAAAAAACGTGATGTGGTACAAGTAACAAAGGTCATGAGGCCTTTGTGTAACTGGATCTTATTATGGCCAAAGTTCAAGACAAAGAGCACGCCATAGGGATCACAAAGGGCACGTGTTAGCGTGGTGGGGAATGCTGAGCATAAAATTTCCGGTCGTTTCCGTCGTTGCCAAAGGCGAAAGTTGAGTTTATTTTAAGTAGCTCGCCGTGAGAAATCCCGGATCTTGGCAGATATGTCCAGGTTTGCACCTAATTAGATGCACGCGAATTTCAATAAGCGTCATGAAGTGTCCCCTTGCTCTTCTCGCCAACTTCAACATCACTTGTGTCTCAGAATACAGACAACTTATGTCACAAAGTGTCCCCCCAATGCTGCTCTTTAAGTAAATATTAACTGCTGCATTTACCCAAAGCTAAAAATAACGCTAACCTTTACCCTTACCTTATTGTTGAAAATAGGTAGCAAATGCCTAGACTTAAGGGGACACTTTGTGTTGGATGTCAAAATTGGGCGTGCATCTAATTAGGTGCAAACCTGGACATAAGTGGATCTTGGTGCTTCAAAGTGACGATTTCCCGGATCCCGCTTCCTAATAACGTTAAATCCCGCGTCCCGTCCATAAATACAATTCCGAATCCCGAATCCCGGGCTCCAAAAATGCCAAATCCCACATCCCAAAAACCCTATTGGGAAACGTCATTTTATATCCAACGATCTCTATTCCAGAGCTCTCAGAAAGAGTCCCTCAAGAAGTGCACGTGTAAGCATGGCGGCTTCAAGTGGAATCGAAGCCTGGTGTACATCACCCTAGGCCTGCAGTTTGAAAAATCAGCAAATTATTTTTGATTGTTATGCTTGTTAATTTGCTGCTGCTTCTTGCGGGACAGCTACAATTTTGGGAGCAACTAAATAATTCAGTTCCACAAAGGGCCAGCACATGCAAATTAGTTGGAAGTTTCTGCAGAACGAGATACGTAACAATAGGAGCTTTAGTCATAAAATGATATGGAAATACGTCGCCCTGTATAATAATAATAATAATAATAGTAATAATACTAATTTTATTTATATAGCGCACATATCCTGAGCTCATGGCGCTTTACAATATTAAAAAATGAAATAATTTACATATCACAAGCATGAACAAATATTAAAAATCTATTTACAATCATCATGTTACAGGTCTTAAAAGCAAAACGTTTACAAAAACAACGACCCACTCTCCAAAAATTGCCTAAAAAGATATGTTCTCAATTCTTTCTTAAAACCAGTTAAAAATGGTGACTTACGCAAATCTAATGGCAGTGACTTCCACAGTTTAGGGGCACACACTGAAAAAGCCTTATCCCCGTAAGTTTTCGTGATTGATCGGGGTTGGTCTAACAGCTGCTTAGATGCGGACCGCAAGACCCTGGAATGCGATTGATAACTCAGTCTGTCCACCAGATAGCTAGGGGAAAGGTTGTTAAGTGATTTAAAAACTAGCAAACGAATTTTAAAAACAATACGATAACTAACCGGAAGCCAGTGTAGGTCAAATAAGACAGGCGTAGTGTGATCAAATTTACGAGTCTGAGTAACAATTCTGGCGGCAGTGTTCTGAACGTATTGAAGCTTCTTCAACTGTGTTTTCCTACAGCCGTAGAGTCAGGAATTGCAATAGTCTAGTTTAGATGTTACGAAACCATGCATAGCAATTTCACTAAACTCCCGTTTGAGATCTTTTCTAATCTTTGATAAGTTCCTAAGCTGGCAAAACGATGATCTGCAAATGTCGGAGACGTGCACGTCGAATAACATGTTGTCATCAAGTACTACTCCCAAACTCCTAGCTTTGGCGGTGGTTGTCATCCTCTCATTACCAGTACTGAAGTAGCCGAAGGGTGGACGAGAATGGTACTTCGAGTAAATAAGCATAATTTCTGTTTTGTCATGATTGAGTTTCAGCTCGTTTACGTCCATCCAATGACATATATCAGCGACACAGTTCTCCACGCGCAGCCTTGCAGAATCGACATCACAATCCTTGAACGATATGTAGAGCTGATTATCATCAGCATAGAAATGATAAACGAGACCATGATTTCGTGTTATCTCAGCAAGTGGTGCGGTATACAATAGATACAAAATGGGACCTAGAACAGAGCCCTGCGGAAAGCCCACAATCAGATCCCTTACCGACGATTTTGCATCATTAATTTCGACAAACTGAGATCGGCCAGTCAGATAAGAATGAAACTACTGCAGAACAGTTCCCGTAATGCCAAACGAGTTCTCCAGACGCGAAAGTAGCAAAGAATGATTAACAGTGTCGAACGCTGCTGACAAGTGCAATAACAATAGGAACACATTGTGCCCCCTGTCCAATGACAGTAAGATGTCATCTGTGATCGTTAGCAGTGCAGTCTCGATCTCTGTACTGTGGTGCGCTTTGTATGCAGATTGAAAACTTTCGTGCAAGCCATTAACCGTAAGATAATTGTTCAACTGCACAAATACAGTCTTCTCTACCAATTTTGAAAGAAACTTCAAACTGGACACCGGGAGGAAGTTGGAAAATTGCTCACAGTCAGCATTCGGTTTCTTCAGTAGCGGACGCAACGAAGCAATCTTAAGATCCTCTGGCATCGATCCAGTCGACAGCGACAGATTGATTACAGTTTTGAATACCGGGACAACAGCCGAATAGCAACTTCGCATTGTGATTGCTGGTAGGGGGTCAAGATTACAAGCCTTGATAGTAGAACCTCTGATCAGTTTCAAGACGTCATCATCAGTGACCAGATCAAATTCACTTAAGCTCAATTTTGCAAATAACTAGTTAGTTCTCTCCACGCCATGAGGTGCATAAGGCTGTAACTTTCCCATGCCAACTAGCCCTGTCTTGCGCTACGCCCCTGACTACCGCCCAGCTGGTCCACCTTTCTTGCCTGGATTCTTCTCTTCTTCGGATTTCATTGCTGATGTTCTTTACGTCTGTTACTTGAGAAATTGTGTCGTTTCGGATACGTTGCGGCCACCGAATTCCTAGAATCCGTGTCAGGCATGAGAATTGAAATCCGTCCAACTTCTTGTCCTCAGTAAATCGTTTATTAAAAAGCCACAACTTGCAGCTATAAGCTGAATTACTTGTGTTATATACAGCATGTTTAAAAATTCAAATATAAAATTCCTAACTACACTGGTATTAATTTTCTATTTACAACTGTTGTTTAATTGCAAAGTGTATTATGAGAATATTTTTAAACCTCTTTGTTTTCACATTCGGGATTGAAAACATACGCCGAGTCCTAAAATTATATCTCTCACTGTCATTGTGCGCAGGCAACAGGCCAGCTAGTTTATGCTGGTCATTCTCTACTATTTTTTTTAACAGACTGCTACATGGTTCCTCACGTCTATGGAAAAGTGTTTTTAAACCCGCATCTTCCAGTGCCTTGCTATACGAAACCTCTGGGAATAGGATACTTAAGACTCTTTTCTGAACTCTCTCTATTTGGTCGGACAAATACGCTGGCAAATTAATATGGAAGGCCTGACATGCATATTCCAGAACGGAACGTATGCACGCACAATAAAATAGAATTAGAGACTTACGGTCTTTGCCAGCGCGCTTAAGTTGCTTAAGCAAGTAAATTCGTCGGGACGCCTTCATAGTAATATTATCTACATGATCGATCCATTTAAGGTCCGCAGCAGCTGTTAGTTTCCATGCTTCACATCCATACAGTAGAACTGGTGAAACCAAGGTCTTAAAGAGTTTGATTTTTGTGTTCCGACCAATGCTAAGTGTGTTCCAGATCTTCTTCAAGTTGAAAAATGCTCCTCGTGCCTTACTTAAAAGGGCTAGGTCACGCTATTTTAGCTAATTTTGTTTAATTTTGTTAATTATGAGCTCTAAACGTCAAATTGGCAGAGCAAGAGTCTTTCATTTGCAAAATCACGGCCACATAACAACTGACAATGATTTTCCAGCTTTGTAAATGACATTTAGATATAGACTGATATAAATTTGAAAAAGGTGGGCCGACGTTTTTTAAATCTCCCAAATTCAATCCATTTCAATCCTCTCCAGTTTTGTCCATCCGTGTTCCTTCTTGGCTTCCCTGTGTTTTGTTAGAGTTCTTCTATAGTTTTGAACAGTTATTTTGATATTTTAGTTAATTCTATGACCACTCGATAAGTGCTGAAATTGCCTAAAATTGCCAGACCTAGCCCCTTTAAGCGTTTCTTGATGTCTTCTGTGCCACCACCCTCTTTTGTCATAGTCGCGCCCAGATATACAAACTCTTCGACGTCTTCGACTCCTGTCTTCCGATCATTACCTTGTCTTCTCTTCGTGTTTTTATTCTCATCACTTTGCATTTTTGAGCATTCAGTTTCAGTCCCAATCTTCCTGCATTATCTACTAGTCGGTTGGTCTTGTTCTGTATGTGCTCGTATTTTGATGAAACTAGGACTACATCGTCTGCAAAGTCTAGGTCTTCAAGGGTACTTGTGAAGTTCTATCTGTTGCCATTTCTATGCCTTTCTGTTGTTCTTCGCATTGTCCAGTCAAAAGTAAGCAGGAAAAGGAAGCCTGACACAACACATCCTTGTTTAACGCCAGTGGTGATCTTGAACTATCTTTGTTTGCTCTCCCTCTTCCAGTACAGAACACACAAAATCGTCATACATGATCTTCACCATTCTTATCAGATTGTCAGGGAAGCTATAGGCCTTCATGATTCTCCACAGTCCATCGCGGTATACAGAGTCGAGAGCCTTTTCGAAGTCCACAAAGTGTGCATAGAATGTTGCCTGCCACTCACTGACCTGTTCTATGATGTTACGGAGGATGAATACAGTGTATTGGATCTATTGTGCTCTTGTTTTTCCGAAATCCAGCTTGTTCTTTCCTAAGAACATGGTCTACATCGTTTTGTATTCTCTCGATGATGACTCTCCCAATTACTTTGGTGGCCACAGGCAACAATGTCACGCCACGCCAATTCTTGCACTCTTTCAAATCCCCTAGTTTTGGTATTTTCACTATCAAGCCTTTCTTCCATTGGTCAGGTACCTTCTCCTCATGCCATATTCTTTTAAAAAGTCTTGTCAACTCCTTTACTGCCACGTTATTATCTGTTTTGTACAGCTCTGCTGGGATACCATCTATTCCAGGTGTTCTTCCACTCTTTGTCTTCTTCAGTGCCTGCCTCACTTCTGCTTCCCTTTTAGTCTATTGTATCCATCTCACTAATTTGGTCTGTCTGTATTTCGTTTTCTTCGATTGGGTTTGTCGGGGCCTCCCTGACTAGTACGTTCTCAAAGTGCTCGGCCCATTCCAAATCTGGCATTCTTGTCTTTTATTATCTCACACCTCTTGTTTTTAACTGTTGCAACTTGACGCCGTCGCTTGTTGGTGATTTTTTTGGCTGTTTGATACAGTTCTCTGATTCTTCCATTCTCTGCGTACTTTTCTACTTCATCCCCATCTGTTCTAGCCAAACCCTTTTATCTTCTCTCGCTGTGCGTTTAACCTCTCTATCTTTCGTCTTGTACTCTAGTCGTAACTTGCTTTTTCTCCTGTCTGATTTCGTATTGTGTATTTTGTCATGGATCATCTGTCGTTGGTCTATTGCTTTTCAGGTTTCCTCCCTCAACCATTGCTTGTTTTCCTTCTTTGCTCGACCTAAGACTTCTTCGGCAGTTTCTGTGTAAAAAATTTTCATTTGTATGCAGTCCTCGTTGATATTTTCTTCAACCTCACTAATGCAAATCTGTTCCGCAGTTCGACGCTGAACCTTGATTTGAACATTTCGTTCTCGAGCTTTTGTGTGCCAAATCATGCATTGATCTTCGCTCTATCTGGGTTTCTATGTAATTTCAACTTTATTTTCATGACTAGTAGGTAGTGGTCGCTGCCTGCATCTGCACCACGGTACACTCTGGTTTCTTCCACAGATCTCCTCCATTCTTTACGGATCATCATGTGGTCAATTTGGTTTTGCGTTCTTCCATTAGGTGACACCCAAGTTGCTTTATGGGTTGTTCGGTGTGGAAAGCATGTTCCTGTGATGACAAGGCCATTCATTGAGCAGAAGTCACATAATCGTTCACCATTATCGTTTATGTTACCCAATCCATGTTTCTCCATTATCCCTTCCAAGTCTTTGTTATCCTCACCAACTTTTGCGTTCAGGTTTCCCATAACGATTACTACGTCATGTCTGTTGCATGTATCAAACGTTGCCTGGAGTTGTTCTTAGAAATCATCCTTCTCATCATCTGTTGATTCATTTGTCGGAGCATACACTTGAATGACTGTTGTATTTTTAAAGCAGGAGTAAAATCGTGCAGTTATTATGCGTCTGCTTACTGCTGTCCATTTCTTTGTAAGTTACAGTTTCGGTAATCTTCTGGATTTTCCGGGGACAGGTGATTGGCCTACCGCCCAACCCCCATAACCTGGAGGGCCAGTGGTTTCCTGTCAGGGTTTTCCTTCCCTTAGGGAGTTTATATGGCTCCCCAGCCGGTGCTGCTTTAGTCTGGACCCTCACCACACAGACAAATCCGGCATGGTTAAACCAACCAGGAGCACAACGCTTCCGCCGGCACAGCTCTGGGGGTCGTAAGGTCACTCAAGTCTCCCCGCCACAACAAGGCACACCACCAAGAGGGAGTTGATCATAAGCTATCGAAGGCATTCGATCTTGACGGTGGCGTTCCGCAAGGGTCTTGTCTTGGCCCGCTGTTATTCAACATCTATTGAGGCAGTTTAATTGAAATCGTTGAGGTTCACCTACCTAAAGTTCATTCCTATGCAGACGATTCTTAGTTATACCTTCCATTAAGCCTGGCCACCTTTTTGTGTCAAGATGCTGCTGTAAGTGCCATGGAGGACCGCATTGCCAACATCAAGAAATGGACTCAACTGAATTTATTGTGATCGGAGACCGTCAGCAATTAGCTTAAGTCAACGTAACTGGCATACGAGTGGGAAGTCATTTGATAACCAAGTCCAATTCTGTTAGAAATCTGGGTACTTGGTTCAATGATACATTCGACATGTCCCAACACGTGACCAATCTTTGCAGAGCATCATTCTTTTAGTTACGAAATATAAAACGGAGCACACTGTACATAAATGGACGCATCGATTATTAAAATAAAGTGGCACTTAAATCGTATAATTATTCAAAAGTGATTGTATTAACTTTTTTTCACCGCTTTTTTATAGGAATAAGTACATGTAGGGTTCAGAATATGGGCCACTTCGGAAAATACCATAATATTCTTTGTTTGTCCCCACAAATTTTGCATAAGCATTGTTTTTGTTTTCTCTTGGGACCGTTGTAAGTCCCAAGAGAAACTGAAAACATTGTTTACTTGGGGAGACAAACAAAGAGTATTATGGTATCTTCCGTAGTGGCCTATCAAGTGAAGTTAAGAGGATTGATAAATTTCTGGAAGCAGAGAAAGGTAAAATTGAAAACAATCCTTTTTAGTTCATTAGGTCCTAACCTACATGTACTTGTAGTCCTTCCAACGGTCAGTTTCTAAATGAATTGATTAAATGAAATGATCTACTTTGAGCCAAGTGGGACTTGCAAAAGAGTAATGGTTTAGTTCAGCGGACTCAATTTATCATAGTAATTTGAGCCAAGTAGGTCATTTTAGAGCAACCGGCTCGCCTTCACTTGTCCCCAGTCTTTTATAAAATGATACAAAATTGTAGGATGAAGCTCCTTTCTTTCCATCATCCCCTCCCTCTGGCAATTTTTTGATTGGAGCAACTTATCCATTTGAGGTACTAAATCGCAAATAATCTTAATGGGTCGTTTTATTTAACTGGTTCATTTGAGCCAAACAGGGGTCAATGATTTTTACAATAACTGCAGAGAGTCTCGCACGCTCATTGGCCAATTTTCATTGCCACTAAGAGAACAGACACATGAATCGCCACCCGGTGTGCATCTTGAAAACTGCGCCAAACTGTTTGCAGTTTTAGCGCTGTTCGATCTCGAGAATAAGCGACAAATTGCATCCAAACGAGTCTCGTTTAAAGACAAAATAATCAAAATTGTTTTTGAGGGCCTGATTACATGGCGAATTTCAGCCCGGCGAGGGGGGCTGAAATTTTGTTGCGATTACATGACGAACTTCGGCCCGGGCTGAAATATTAGCCTCGGCGCCAAATATGAAATTGCCCGCGAAGAGTCTCGGGAGAATCAAAATGCCGCCGAGAACAAGAATCGTGAAAATAGGCGCATTGCTTCTCTCACAGTTTGGCCTTTTGGCGGCGCTCAATTTTCAACTGTTTGGGATGATAGCAACCTGATGGAACTGAAGCGAAATCTGTCTTTGGCTACATATCTCTCAGCCAGGAAGACGTATTTGCACAGAAAGAGAAGAAATCTCCAAGCTCGCCGATTTCGTCGAAAGCGCAGGTCGGTCTGGGTGATAACTGGACGCACGGACCAATGGTGGCAAAATATGATAGGGGAAGATGTTCCAGATTCGTGTTGGAAGAAAATGACTTCCAGACTTCCCAAATCGCAGGGCCCTGAGTACGGAGAAACGTCTAGCAATAACTCTCTATTATCTTAAGGACACGGGGTCTCTATGGATGACAGCAAATGCCTTTGGAATTCATCAGTGCACAGCATCCAAGCACATACACTTAGTGTGAGAGACTATCAATATGACTCTGGGACCAAAGTACTTACACTGAAGAAATGCAAAGAAAAATTTCAGAGTTTGAGATAAAATTTGTGATGACCCAGGCATATGGTTGCATTGATGGCGCTCACATACCTCTTACACGACCTCCCCTAAACTCGCAAGATTATTTTTGCTATAAGCAGTATTTGTCCCTCAACATTCAGGCTATATGTGATGGTAAAGGGTACTTCATGGATGTTGAGTGCAAATGGCCTGGATCTGTACATGATGCCAAAGTGTTTGCAAATTCCAGTATCAACCCCAAAATGAGAGGTGGACAACTTCCCAAAACCTTCATTACCCTGTTACCTGGTTATAAGGCTATTCCTAACTATTTGATAGGAGACCCAGCCTATCCCTTAACATCTTTCTGCATGAAGGAGTACCGTACATGTGTTACAAACGAGGAAGTTCTTTTCAATAACATGCTTCGCTCTGCACGAAATCAAGTTGAGTGCGCTTTTGGCAGACTTAAAGTTCAATGGGGATTCTTGACACGGAAAGTCGACCTAAAACTGGAAATGGTTCCAACAGTGCTTGCAGTTGCTTTGTCCTTCACAACTACTTCGAAATTAAAGGTAATTGCCTTCATGATGATGAAGTTCGAGCTCAAATACTTAGACACCAAACTGAGGAAGAAAGTCTGCCAAACGTAGCAGACCCAGTCTATTCATGGGAGACAACTGAGGGTGAATACGTTAGTATAGTGTAACTCATGATCAATAAGGCAACAGTTTCTTTTACATGGAATAAAATTGCTGGTTGCTACTGTTGTCCATCTCAGCTTGGCTGTCTTCATATCTGTAGGCCTGCTCTTGGTATGATGTTTTAATCTGGGTGTAACCTCTGGGATGTACTAGGCCATGCATTCTTACTTGATCTGACATATCAGCAGTTGGGTAAGGGGGATATTGGTATTGTGGCTGGCTGGGTTTGTTGGCCATTGCTCTAGCAAGAACTTCAATTGACCAAGTAAGCCCCTGGGCTACCTGTTGCATTGACATACTCATCTGTTGCATTGACTGAGCAAAAGTCTCGTTGGACTGCCGAATTGCGTCGGATATATATTTTTTGAACTGGGAGTCCTCTTTTGATTCATTCATTAATAGCTGATCTCTCTGTGATGTACTCAGTTGACGCTCTAAATGTTTCCTTTTATTGTCAATTAATTTTGGTACCGGATTGGAAGAGGCCCCTTTTTTCCCCTTGCAGCTATTTTTTCCATCAGTGCCGCTGGGACTTTCACTTTCAGAGCTTAACTTGGCATCTCTTTCAGAGTGGCTGGAACTTGATATTGCAAGCTCCTCAACGTCAGCATCATCGCCTGCTAATTTTGTATCTAATGCAGCCTCGGTTTCATTCGAATCAGTAAAATCATCTGTACTTACCCCACAGGACAGGGACTCAGTAGATGTACTTCCACCCCAGATCTGCTTTAGCTAATCAAAAAACTCCAATACGATTTTTCCACTTCCACATCGAGATCCACTGGTAACTGCATTATTTCCTTTAACTTTTCTTGAACGCGAGTGTAGCCTTTCTTTATTAACTCTTTATAGATCTTATGCCTTCTCTGAATTTCAGCCATCTCCCCTTCATCGATCTGGTCCACAGGTGCTGGCATTGGTGTAATAACAGGCGGCCCGAAGAAAGTCGGTTGTTCTTCATAAATGCGAGCCATGCGAGCCTCGTACTGTTTAACCTTGTCTGCATTGAAGTGGATGTTCTTTTACTTAATCTCAGCTTTGAAATTTGCGAGGCAACGAATACGATACTCTATTTTATCGCCTTTACTCCACTGAAATCGTTTCTCCTCCGTAGCGGCAACCATCTTGTTTCTTGGGAAACAAATAACTGCGTATGTCCCAGCTAGCTTTTCAGCCCGGGCTGAAATTCCGTTTCGATTACATGAGATTTTTTCCGATTTTCAGGCCCGTTTAGCCGGGCTGAAAATCCTAGCCCGGTTTGAAAAACTGGGCTAGGATTTTCAGTCCGGGCTGAGTTGCGGCGCGGGCTGAATCCCTCTCCACGTAACCGACAATCTGAATTTAAGGGCCTGATTACATAGAGAATTTCAGCCCAGGTTGTGAAAGAAATCTTCTTGAAATAAAAGTGGCGAATTAAAGCCCGGGCTGAGAATCCTAGCCCGGTTTCAGAAACCGGGCTAGGATTTTCAGCCCGGCCAAACGGGCTGAAAAATACGCAAAAAGTCCATTTAATCGAAATGAAATTTCAGGCCGGGCTGAAAAAGGAACGTGAGCACGCGCATCAATTGTGTTTTCGCATCTCAGTAAATTTGCGTTTTGTGCCCGGGCGGAAATTCATCGGGTAATCGCAACAAAATTTCAGCCCAGAGGGCGAAGCGAAGTTTCAGCCCGGGCTGAAACTCGCCATGTAATCGGGCCCTAAGAGGATTTGTTTCAGAAGCCGGGCTGAAATTTGCCATGTAATCAGGCCCTAAGATGACTTTTTTAAAAGTCATCTTAGGGCCTGATTACATGATTAAAATAGCCTTTTTCACGGCTAGTTTTTCTCATTTGTATTACAATGTAATCTAACGTGGGTGTGAGGCAATTTCGGGTTAAAACTACAAAATAGCCCGAAATTGCGGGGGCGAATTGCCAGTGTCTGTTTCCTACAAAACACACCACTTCATAGCTTTCTGATGTTCTGATAAGTAGCTTTAGTCATATTTGCAAGTGATACTTCGAATAAATCAACAAAGCTTCAATTACCTTTGAAAAAACAGCGAAGAAAATTACCGAGCAACCAATACCCTCAACTGCAAAGCACGTAGAAATCTTTCGATACGAACCCGATGTCGAGGCATGACAGATTCACAACCACATCAGATCAAGGTGTTGTACCTGTAAGCAAGCCAGTCCAAGGTGAGATTTGAATGGATGAAATCGCATGGCATCACGACTGATACCTGCGAAACTTATACGGGCTACGGGACATTCGTAAAACGACACGATTAGAAATGCGTCCTCCTCGTCGGAACGCAAAAAGTAAAATCGTCCTGGTTAACGAACGTCTGCACAGTCGTGCTACTGCAATATGCCCATATTCCAGGTGCACCCAACCATAATCTTCGGTGAAATATGTGTTCGGGAGAGTCAAACTGTTCCAAGAATTCTACGTTGCCAAACAGCAATAAGATATCTTTACTAAAACATCACCAAGTGAAGCTATGATCTTCGCAGTTATGAACGCAATTTTTACAATTGCGTAGAGAAGCCTGAAAAATTCAGGACTTTAAACGGGGTTTGAACCCGTGACCTCGCGATTCCGGTGCGACTCTCTAACCAACTGAGCTATGAAGCCACTAACGTTTGGAACTGGTCATTTGTTGGTTCTAATGGTCCCGTGGGGAATGAATCAATGATGAAATGGTATATGAAATGAATCATATATGAACTGCGGATATGAAATCAAGTGAAGCTATGATCTTCGCAGTTATGAACGCAATTTTTACAACTGCGTAGAGAAGCCTGAAAAATTCAGGACTTCAACGGGGTTTGAACCCGGAGCGTTGCACCGGAATCGCGAGGTCACGGGTTCAAACCCCGTATCCCTCATATCCGCAGTTCATATATGATTCATTTCATATACCATTTCATCATTAAAACATCACCTAAACGATTCGCAACAAACTGTTAAGGAAAAAGTATGGTAGTCCCTTCTGCTTTCTTAAAGGATATTTGTGCAATTTTTGGCACTTAAAAAGATCACCTGGCATTTTCGGATGAGCAAATGGTTCGCTGGGAAGTTTCTAGAAGGTATAAAGTGCAGCTGGCAATTTCTGAAATGAAGATATCAATCCCTACAATTCTCGGACACTTCAATTTTTAGCTAAGATATCCGAACAGATCAAATTCTTCTAAGTGGTAAAACATCTCTTTAGGCAGTCTTTAAGCATTACAAGCTAAGGCTTTTGGCTTAATTTGTTCGCTGGGTGCCCTTAATATTGGATAAAAAATTTCCAGGTCTACGTCACGGTTAAGCAAGCCATGTATACTCTAGAATTCTTCTAGCTTTGCCGTCAAGATCACGTATTCAAGGATAAACGTATACACGCGCAGATCGCACATGTTTTGAATTCATGGCGTAAATTTTGCTTCCAGGAGAATTCTATGCTCCCGAACTCTTACCTTCTTTCATAAAACTCATTTAACGAGGAATGAAGGGGTAGTTTCTAAAGAAACTGTGGTGCTGCGTCGGTGGGGAAGTAGTATACAAAAATTTGGTTTTATCAACGGAGTTGATAATGTAAATTGGCCACCGTACAGAGATTCTAAAAGCTGACGTTTCGAGCGTTAGCCCTTCGTCAGAACGAATCGAGGGATTATGGGTTACGTGTACTTTTTATAGTAGAGTAGGAGCTACGCTATTGGTGGTAACATGGCAACGTGAAAATAGGAATATATTTAACGAAGGTTTCGCCATCATACTCTAGGAACACGACAGATGTGTGGTATACTTTAACGAAAATCCACGAATGATTATCAACGGAGCGTATTCCACCATATTCGATACGAATATTCCAGGTGCACGTCACGTATCGTGTGTGCCTTTAATACTCTAGGACTCTATTGCGCCACAATCACATATTCGAGTCTAGAATACTCAAGAATATTTTCGTTTTCACGCAGTGATTTCTCCTGGAAAATGCTGGAAATGGCATTCTCTGCGGTCCAGTCATCAGAGAATCATCTCAGAGAAGTATGATATCTAAATTAATCGTTGCTCTTTATATAGTTAATGAAATCTATGGAGGCACAATGTCATTCAGTAGAGACTCCTTAACTAGAACAGACTAAAACTGATATACACAGAAAGTTTTCAATCATGCTGGGTATTTGCTACAAATGTATATTAATTATTTTAGGAATATTCTAGGTACATTTGAGATGTCTTCAATTATCGAAACTCTTTGATCACAGAGCGTTCAGTAAGTTTTTTAGTAGCAGGCTGTGTTGGATAAGTAGGCGGCTTGGTAAGCGAGTGCCAAAGGCGCGAGTGTTTAGGGAGGTCTGACAGCATGCTCCCCAATTTTGAAACTTAGACGCTCGGAAAGCATAACTTTCCAACTGAATCGAGCACGAGCATTGAGCCAAGTTGTCTATATAATTCCAACCGAAAGACATCATAACAAATTGTTCACAAAATAAAGAAAGGCATTAGTAATTAACGCCCTTCATGTTTGAAAAAACCATTGCATTGCCTGCAGTTGTTCCTCAGTCGGTATGCATCATTAGACACTGGCTCATAGTTACTCTGCATACCTCATCGGGAATAAAAGAGTTCCGATAATTGAAGATATCTCCGCACTCCTGCATGCGTTATGATTAAGCTGTTTTATGATGTAAGAAGAACAATTTCTTACAAAAAGAAATGGTATTTACAACATAAGAATAGTGACAAGCAATAGTATATCAATATAATTGAATATAATTGAATGATTTCTTGAAAGATAATCCCTGGAGAGATTTAGTTTCTTCACTTAATGAGTTCCAAATTTTTGCACCTTCCATAATTTTTCCTTATTGGAGGAAGGGTACAGGACGACCTGGTAGCAAGTCCTGTATTGTATTTGTGTACAATTAAGCTGTTTTATGAGACATCCAATACAAGAGCGACAAGGAAGGGAAGCATAACTTTGAAAATGTTTCACGCAGGAGCATTCAACGAAGTTGCCTATTTATTTCCATCCTTTATACTTGATCGGGGATAAAAGACTGTTCCGATAATTGGAGATATCTGCGCACTGCTGCATGCATAATGAGAAATTTTTATGATTTTAAGGTGGAGCCCCCATCCTATACATAACACAAAGCATTTTACTTTTTTGCAATTCTTTTAAAAAGACAACTCCTTTAATTTTTAATCCGCGACGGTAAACCTCAGTCTAAGTGATTATAAGATGATTGTAAGATATATGAACTTGGTCTATTCGCATTTTAGGTTTTTTTCTTTCCGTTATGTTATCTTGAACTAAACTTCGGTAAATTGTAAATAAAAACTGTAGCACCACCCATCGCAATAGCCAAGGATATAATTGGTTGCATTTCTGTCTTTCATTTAGATATGTTTGCCAGCTATGCCTTTCAAGTTTGGATTGCTTTTGTTGGCTCATAGTTATTCTGCATACTTCATCGGGAATAAAAGAGTTCCGATGATTGAAGACATTTCTGCACTGCTGCATGCATTATGAATAAGCTGTCTTATGATATAAAAGTAGAGTCCCCATCCAATATAAGACAAAGCCTTTTATTTGCTGCTATTCTTGTGAAGACAACTCACATAAGTAATAAACACCCTTGATGATTGGAAAAAAAACATTGCGTGCAGTTGTTCCTAAGTCGGTATGCATCATTAGACAAAAAATATCTGGGAGTCAACGTAGATGAATCAGTTACGATAAATGAAGATATCTCCGCACTGCTGCATGTATAACAACAACAACAACGTTTATTTATACCAACAGGGAATAAAGTTACAAGCTGACATTACACCAGGGCAAGAACAAGAGAAAAATTGATGATGATAATAATAATAATAATAATAATAATAATAATAATAATAATAATAATAATAATAAGAGAGAAAGAGGCTGAGAAGATGGAAAAGTACGGACCCCTAGGCTTTGAACTTATCAAGCGTTACCCAAACTATAAGATAGGATTTAGATTTTCACGCAATTTCTTGTCAGCAACATAGGTCACGCGGTGCGCCCCATGGGGCTTATTTTAGTAACATTCATAAGTTTTATACTGCTATAATAATAATAATAATAATAATAATAATAATAATAATAATAATAATAATAATAATAATAATAATAATAACAATTCTTACAAAAAACAATGGCATTTACAACATAAGAATAGTGACAAGCAATAGTAAGGAAAAGAAATAACTGTATATCAATATAATTGAATGATTTCTCTTTTTAAGGTTTTCTTGAAAGATAATCTCTGGAGAGATAACTTTGCAACTGTTTCACGCAGGAGCATTCAACAAAGTTGCCTATTTATTTCCATCCTTTATACTTGATCAGAAATAAAGAAGTTCCGATAATTGAAGATATCTGCGCACTGCTGCATGCATAATGATAAGTTTTATAATTTTAAGGTGGAGCCCCCATCCTATATATAACACAAAGCATTTTACTTGTTTGCGATTCTTGTGAGAAAAACTCCTTGCATTTTTAATCCGCAAAGGTAAGCCTCAGTCTGAGTGATTATAAGATGATTGTAAGATATATGAACTTGGTCTATTCACATTTTAGGTTCTTTTCTTTCCGTTCTGTTACCTTGAACTAAACTTCGGTTTTTTTTTAAATTGTAAATTGCCTAAGAGTTCCATTTAAAGGCTGAGCCCTCAATAAAAACTGTAGCACCTCCAATCGCAATAGCCAAGGATATAATTGTTTGCATTTCTGTCTTTCATTTAGATACGTTTGGAAGTTATGCCTTTCAAGTTTGGATTGCTTTTGTTGGCTCATAGTTATTCTGCATACTTCATCGGGAATAAAAGAGTTCCGATGATTGAAGACATCTTCGCACTGCTGCATGCAGTATGATTAAGCTGTTTTATGATACAACAGTAGAGTTCCCATCCAATATAAGACAAAGCCTTTTATTGGCTGCTATTCTTGTGAAGACAACTCACATAAGTAATAAACGCCCTTGATAATTGAAAAAAAAACATTACGTGCAGTTGTTCCTTAGTCGGTATGCATCATTAAACAAAAAATATCTGGGAGTCAACGTAGATGAATCAGTTGCGATAATTGAAGATATCTCTGCACTGCTGCATGCATTAACCTTTACTGTTGGTACAAATAAAGTTGTTGTTGTTGTTGTTGTTATTATGATTAAGCTGTTTTATGATATAAAAGTAGAGTCCCCATCCAATATAAGACAAAGCCATTTATTTGCTGCTATTCTTGTGAAGACAACTCACATAAGTAATAAGCGCCCCTGATGATTGGAAAAAAACATTGCGTGCAGTTGTTCCTCAGTCGCTATGCATCATTAAACAAAAAATATCTGCGAGTCAACGTAGATGAATCAGTTGCGATAATTGAAGATATCTCCGCACTGCTGCATGCATAACAATTAAGCTGTTTTATGAGACATCCAATACAAGACAAAGAAGGGAAGCATAACTTTCCAAATGTTTCACTCAGGAGCATTCAACCAAGTTGCCTATTTATTTCCATCCTTTATACTTGATCGGGGATAAAAGAGTTCCGATAATTGAAGATATCTGCGCACTGCTGCATGCATAATGAGAAGTTTTATGATATAAAGGTGGAGCCTCTATCTTATATATAACACAAGGCATTTTACTTGTTTGCGATTCTTGTGAAGACAACCCCTTGTATTTTTAATCCGTGAAGGTAAGCCTCAGTCTTAGTGATCATAAGATGATTGTAAGATATATGAACGTGGCCTATTCGCATTGTAGGTTCTTTTCTTTCCTTTCTGTTACCTTGAACTAAACTTCGGTGTTTTTTTTTAATTGTTAAATGCCTAAGAGTTCCATTTAAAGGCTGAGCCCTCAATAAAAACTGCGGCACCACCCATCGTAATAGCCAAGGATATAATTGGTTGTATTTCTGTCTTTCATTTAGAGACGTTTGCCAGCTATGCCTTTCAAGTTTGGATTGCTTTTTTTGGTGCTTATGTACATCACCCAACATTGTAAGTATGGCCACACTCACCCATAGACGAAAATTATACCTACAATGTACATGTTGCACAATCGTGAACGCGGTTGACGGAACTGGTTCGGTTTTCGTATACACAGGATCTGATGCAGTGCAATTTCATGACAGAATGGATAGTATCCAATGAGTTTTACTTTCATTATTATGTAATATTAAGTTGAGAATAGTTCATTTTGATAGTCAACGTAAATATAAAAAAATAAAGGTTTTCAAAACCATTTTTTGGGCTTTTGGCTATATTTTAAGCCTGAATGGTCGCTTCACCAACATGTTTTTATCGCTTGTACTGGACTGAAATTTTTCAAATATGGAACACTTTTTAATATACGACTTCCAAAAAATATCGATTGCTCTATGTTAGTTGCAATGTACTTTCGATTTCGCGTTACCAAACATAATTACTACACTGGACAATATTTCTTTTAAAAGGGAGCAAGAGAAAGACACATTATCCCGAATCTTTTCGCAGCCTTTTCGTCATAATATTTTGAATTGTCTCTGTAACCTTAGCCTCTTAGAGATTCTCACTATTGTCTTACATTATAAGGTTAATAAATGGAAATAAATCAGCAAAAAAATAATTGACTAAAAGAGAAGGAGCAAGTTATCAAGGATGATTAAAAACGGCGAGGATTTAGCACGGTGTATAAACGAACACCTCTAGTTAGTCTGAAAAATAAGTATCATTTCTATAAAGATGGACTGAGATTGACCAGCCAGTACTGTTCTGTTCCTCTGATGATCAGTGTACAAAAGTCTGTATTTGCAGGGTGAAGTACTCATGCATTGATACATGGACTTGCACTCCGTCCCTGCCTACATGCACGTAGGCTGCAACTCATCCAAAACTTACGCAATAATCTTAGTTAAAATGCATAAAATTTAAAAAAGATTAATAAAAGGAAAATTGTTTTAAATCAATAATTTCCGTTTCGTTTATCGTTGCTTGTTAATCGATATTTTGATGTCTAGTTTATTGTATTTCTTTTTTATTGAAGGTATGGCGCGTACTCATTTCAAAGATGCGGATCAGCTGAAGACTGACAAGGAAGACTATATTCCCGATCTTCCAAAACGTACTGTAACTTATTAGATGCACTATAAATTCGTACTTTCAATGTACGATGTTTTGCGATGTGCTCGTGAGCTTTTTAGCTTGTCTTTACTTGTTATCCTTCACTTTCTTCGAATCATTTTGAGAGCTTTTTTGGTACCTTAACTATACAAGAAACCTAGGTGATGACTTTGTCGCCCATGCTTAAGTCTCAGTACAATTCAAGGGGGAATCTAGACGTTTGATGAAGAGTTTTCTGATTCAGACCTCATGTCTGCCTTAGATGAGCTGAAAAATGCAACAGAAAGCAATAATATAAGCCAGGGCTGAGTTGCTCGAAGCATGGTTAGTTTAAAACTGACTAAAAGCCGTGTTTCGACTTTATTACCATCGTTTACGAGACTAACAGCCATTTTATTCACATTAAGCACATATCAGTTTTCTTTGAAAGTAGTTTACTAGAAGACTTCAAGTACCTTCGATTTAATTTGGAAGTGGTGCTCGAGACAAGAAATAAGGTGAACTAAACTGAACCTGCTCAAAATGGGCGAGGAAGAGCTCAACGAAAGTCTCCGAAAATTTTATGCTGCAGCCAGGGCCAAAACCGACGAGGAATACAACCAATGGTCACTTGTCGGCTTCCTAAACTCCGATGAACGGCTTTTAACGCAAACATGATAAGCCCAAAAGAGTTTTTGATCGCATTTAATTTCTTGAACTGAGTTTTTCATTTAAGCAAGTTGGTGGCGTGACTGAACCTGTCAAATTTGTAGCCAACGAAACTGAATCATTTTTCAATAGAAGTCAATGAGCGAACGAGAAAAGTGTTATTGCAATTTCATTGTTTTGTTCATGTTGCGTTTTCTACCATAATCACTTATGCAAAACGACAAATTATTTTTGACCAGGCTCGACCCCTGTCTGCGCGGACAGAGAACTTGGTTACAGATGTGAAGACTGGAAGAGATCGGGATACTGCAACACAGACCCATCGGGAGTGTATATCTACTGTTTCAAGACCTGTGGTGGATGCAGTAAGTAAAACGCTTTTATGTGAAAACTCTCAAGCAGTGAGCAACCTTAACGAGGCTCCATAAGGTTTTTAGATTTAGAGGAAGTTGTGTCCCATACCTTAATACTACGACAACGTCGATCCTATCACAAAGGAAACGTATTGGTATCAGTATATAGTACTACTGTTGGGCAACCTTTTAATGGTGTTTGCAAGGAGCTTATGTCATGGAAACAAAAAAAGTGCTGCTTAAAGACCAAGTAAGAGGTTTTAACCGAACGATGAGCTCGTAGTAGAAGTATCCAAACATACAAAGACGTAACGGAAACTTTTCGTTGAGTATGCGAAAAAGACATATAGGCCAACATCTGACTCGTTCAAGCGAGATTTAATGTTATTGTATTTGTTATTTACTTGGGTGTGAAAACCACTACACCACCAGGACAAGCATCCTGGCAACACAGCAATCGAAGAGGTTTTTCGCGTGATTAGCTTGAATCCCTTGTGGTAGTTTACAAATGGGAATCAAACTGATACAACAGAAGAAAGATTTGTGTTATGCTTTCCCCAAAGATTCGCCAAAACGTTCACATACACCCTCCGGTAAAAGTCTTTGAATCGCATATTACCAAGCCAAAATGGACTTAGACCCCTTACCTCCCAATCACTTATAATCGAAAGAGTTTTTTTTTTTTTTTTTAATTATGGAAATGTTTCCTGCATGTGAATGGAGTTCAAGAAAACTACGCTACAAAATGATCGAAAATTAATATTAATGCAAGAAAGAAAGGAGAGGTCTTTGCCGTATTATTCCAAAGGGACTTCAGAAGCGTTTTGTTACTATAAGATTTTTATTGTCTCCTTAACATTTTTGTACTTGTCTGTTTAATTCAAATATTTAGATCATTTATGTCATGACAGCCGTAATGATTGTCGATCAATACAAGCTGAAGGTCTTTGCCAAACATCTGTTTCGGCCATAAGGGCCTGCCCTGTTACATGTGGTGCTTGTTTGTTTGTCTGATTGGTAAGTTTACTATAGGAGCAAGTCAACTATTTACTCCTACTATGCTGTTTTTCTATTATTGCAATTCACGCACTGATGGCATTGCCTTAATAACGTTTGCCTTTTTTAGATAGCAGGGGCACTCTAACCAGGATTATAGAACTCGGTTTATGTAACGTACCAAGATATTTTTAAACGACGAATTGTAAATGAGATTTGTCTCGCGCGATTGACAACTGGAAATCCCAGGGGTATTAATAATTAGTCATTTGAGGTTTCTGATTGGTAGGAATTGTCTAATTTCACGTGAGAGTCAATCAAAAATAGATCGATGTCATAAAACGCCGTGACTACAAAATGACAGAACAGCTGCATACTCCAAGGCGTAAGCTCGGAGGAGTCCTCTAAACATTGGAATAAATATAATAATGAAATTTAACAATATCAAAAAAAGCTACTTAACTGCTTAGTAATAACCTAAGAAAGAGTCGAGTAACGAGACACGTAGGCAAAAAAA
>OX421454.1:15299422-15306922 GCA_949126865.1 Montipora capitata | reverse complement strand
CGTCTGTGTCTTTTTTTAAAAGTAGATTAAAAACTTTCCTTTTTAGAAAAGCTTTTTATAGTTAATTTTAGCTGTTTTAAGTGTTAATTTTAAAGTTTTGTAAGGCGCCTTTGAACAGTAGGATACTGGCGCGGTATAAATCTTTTATTATTATTATTATTATTATTATTATTATTATTATTATTATTATTATTATTATTATTAATATGACCTGTGGGGTAACGCCATATTACCGCACTTTAATCGTAAACGTACTGATGAATGATTGTCGATATACATCTTGTTTCCAAATATCTGCAACTTATCCACGATTATGTGCGAGCTTACCAGGGTGGCCACAAAAACCTGCCCTAATAATTCAAACGGAGGGTGCAATAGAGCCAAAGAGACTCAAGATGTGTGACCTTCCCTGAACTGATAATTATTGCGTTTAACAACTTAAATTGTCTTATGCGTGATCACTACTAAAAGCCACGTCCTTGAGATTAAAATTGTTAATTTCGTCAAAATGAAATAATCCATAAAAACCAAGCAACAAAATAAATAAAAAGAAGAGATCGGAAAGAGAACTACTTCCAACATCGGCGTCAGCAATGGCTTTTACTGTATAAATACTCTTTTGGTTGCACTGGACTGGTTGCAATGGACACGCCAGCTTTGTTATCGTTCCTTCGACTGATGACTTTACTAGAGGATGACTTGTAGGGCACGATCCCACACCAGCCATAGAGTGGTTTCATCTGATATTATAAAGAGCAGCGTCGAGGGATGATATTATTTTTTTATGCAGACATCCTCGGCTCCGTTATAAAAAGGGCCGATATGCAAGGGTCTCGCAGGAATAACAGGCACGCCGATCTTCGAAGACGCCCAGTTACGCCATTTCAACCAGCCTGACTTTGGACTTTGGACCCCAATTGTAAGTGCGCAAGGCTCGGAACCAAACGGCGAAGGCCGCTTGAGGCCAGATCCCGGAAAGGAAAACGTCTGAAAAACAAAACAAGACGACGACACCCATCTAATCAATACTAACACAGTTAAAGTGCAAACTCATATCAGTCAAAACTCAAAGAATATAACAGCAAGGTAAACCGAATCGAAGACGCTCGATTTTTGTCGTAAACTAAAAAATGTTGCACCTAGTATTGCTAGTAGTATTGCTAGTGCTAATCACCCTTACTTGCAGTCGAGGACTGAATTGCGAAGGGCGCGGCTCACGACATCGGGCTGAAAGCATACAAAGGCGCCTCTGGCTGCCGCTATACAGTCCATGTTTGATGTCGGAGCACAGCACCACAGCTAGATGTTAATTAGCTGTAACAGCAATAGTGGCTGAAAATTCGCTTAGCTCGACTGTAATCGCGGAGATAAACATTGCCTGACGCGCGCCAAATCAGGCGACAAACATGAGCCAAATCAGGCCAAACATACAGGCCAAATCAGGCCAAAAAATACTCGTCAGAAAATGCGGCAAACGTGTCCCAGAAACCCAGAAAACAGCCCAAAAACTCTCCCCAAGCACGCGAAAATGGGCCGTATTACAAGCCGAGCACTCAATGCTAAATGTAAATAACTACAAAACTTAAAGCAAAAAACTCACCGAAACTCTATAAGCGCAAAGATAGCATCCTGAATTTAGGTTAGCTTATCGCATGGAGGACAACTGAACCTGTAACAAACGGCTTGAACTGACAAACTTGCCGTAAGAAAGGCCTCAAGTAAGGCGACGGCCATTCCAGCATAATCAATGTTCCTATACTACCAGCACATGACTGAAGATGACAACAGAATCGATAATAAGATTCTCTGGCGGGCATATCCAGTTGTTCTCATCACTCCAATCCTGCACCAAGGCGTCAACCGCACTGGAAATAGGAAAATTAAATCTTGGAATGACATTCATTCGTGTTCCCTACGATTTCTCTTAAATGGCATTCGAGATCGAATATTCTCCCTGGGTTGCCACGCGTTCACCAGTTCATATGTGAAGATTAGTCCCAAGGAGTATGCTTCTCGAATAGAGGTGACATGTAGTTTCATATTACTTCTGTGAAAAGATATGAATGGCTGGTTCCCTGATTCTGCTTATTCCAACCAGCTACTACTCTTTTTAAATTAAGGATGGTGCCTACTATTGTTATTGCGCATACGTTCTGCGCATCTCGAGATACTCGGGTTTCCTATCGGTGATGCTTACTAATACAGGGATATTTTTGCGCTGTTTAAAAGTATCCCAAAAAAGTAGATCTTAGTAAGTACTCTTGGTATCGAAAAAGAAAATTGGGGGTAACCAGGCATTTTTCAGAGATAATTAAGCTTCAATTTGAGAAAGAACGCCATCCATTGCTTTGTATTTTAAAGCTTTTACTAATATTATTCATCAATTATCTTTGAAACACGCGAGGTTACCCCCAATTTTCTTTTTCGATTTCTTTGAATTAGTAAGCACCGTCCTGAAGTCAGAATCTATGATTTTAAAGAGCAGGATCAGGGCTCGACGAAACTCCTGTCCAGTCGTCCGAGACAGGTGGATTTCACCCTCGGGTAAGCGTCTTTCTCTGACTGCTTTCCCGCCGGGCAAACTCTTTCACCGTTCACTTTTCACCGATACTCACCGTTACGTCATCTATTGTTATTAATGGTTCTTTTGTTTTACGGTGAGCAAATTTGAATAACAAAACAAATTGCTCATCAATGTTTGTAAACAGTGAATACAGCTATTATGCTGTTTTACAATATAGTAAACCCCACTGCGTTTTTTCGCAACTATTGTTCTATTGTCAAGTGTATGCACGGAAAACTATTTGTTTGTTTGTTTGTTTGTTTTGTCAGTGTACGTGGGTCAAAACAACGAAAAAAATCATGTCACGGTTGATACCTTGCCCATGGCACCTCGTGGATATGTGATTTATTCACCTCGGGCTGCGCCCTCGGTGAATAAATCACATATCCCCTCGTTCTTCAAAATAATCCTTACCTAAAATCCTCATCGCGCCTAGGTGGCACATAAGGCTGAGACCAGATATTTCTAGTAAAAGACAAGAGTGCAACATCGTCTGCAAACTCGAGATCCTAAGGCAAAGACGTAAGTGTTTATCTGATGCCCCGTCTTTTGTTGCCTATTGTCTTGCGCATTATCCAGTCGATGGCTATTAAGAATAACATGGGTGACTGGACGCAACCTTGGCGCACACCGCTCCTGACAATGAACCAATCCGTTAGCTTCTTTTTATGGATAACACTGCAAGAGAAATTGTTGTAGAAATATTTGATGATGCTGATAATCTTCTCTGGGAACCCATAGGCTAGCAGGATACTCCATAAGGTGTCTCTGTGGATAGTGTCAAAGACCTTTTCCAAATCTCTGAAATTATTGTTTACCTTTACGTAAGTCTTACTCTATACCTGGTGACCGTTCTTTTAGTATGGCTGCTCCTCACGTTTGGAACTCACTTCCCTCTTTCATATAGGGAAGCCACCACAGTTACTTTTAAACTCAACTTAAAACCTATTATTTCATATTAGCATATTTTTAGCTCATAGATTTTGATAAATTTTTTTTGGTATTGTAATTCATGTAAAGAGCATGCGATTATTCTGTCATGAAGCATGCACTATTTAAGTTTTTAAGGAAGTCTCACCGCCGTGAACTAGACATTCAGATTTTTAACAATGACAGCAAAGATGAACTCTGAGCTTCCGGTTTGTTGCGTTCCGGTTTCGTTCGCGTTACTTAGGGCCTGTTTACATGGAGGCAGGTAACCCGCCTTAGTGGGTTCGAAAAATAGCTTGCGTTTACATGCAAAGTTATCACCCCGGGATCCCGGGTAACGTTTTCTTGAGGAAAATGGCGGGAGAAAGGCGCATTTTGGCTGTTAATGCTCTTCTACTCCCACTAGCAGCTCTTGCTTCAACTTTTCAGTGTTGTGCCTTCCTATAATCACTTTTAATGTGGCGAAAAAATTCGCCATCCTCGTATCTGCGAGCTGCAATATTGTTTAGATTAGTATTTGGCGCGCTTTTACGCGTAACACGAGCCGACCCCGGGTAGGCGGGTTACCCCACCTTCAACCGTTTACATGACAAAAAGCAACCCCGGCCAGGTGGGTTACCCTATATGGCATGGCAGACATGGCAGTCCGACCCGCCTTCGCGGGTCACCCCACCTATCATGTATTACGTAAACGCAACGCCGATAAACATGCAAACAGGCCCTAAGTTCTGATTTTTTCCTAAAATTGAAAGGTATTCGATTTATAATGAGGCTTGAAAGTTCAATTAACAATTAATACATTAAAAACGTAATATTTTAAGCAAGAGCCGATACAACGTAGATTTGATTTTAGTGGGTGTACACCACTAAAACCAAATCTACGTTGCATCGGCTCTTGCTCAAAATATTTAGTTTCTCAACTTGTAATTACGCCGATCAGATCAAGCCATTGATCCAACCGACAGGAAGATTGTCCACGGTTGCTTGCTTCAAAACTCTGGTATTAAAAACATGTTTCCATCAACAATTCTGTGGCTCATTTCGAAATATACATATTTTATTCCGCTTATAAGTAGGCCTTTCCAGATAACTGCTCCGAAAAAGCTAAAAAGTAGCTAAGAAATATACCAAAAAGTTACTCAAAAGTTGCTCAGAATTGAAAAAGTTGCTCGAAAATTTTTAAGACATGTCTAATTTTAATAACAATTGCTTTGTAATCAACATTAAGGTACAACTAAGTAACTAGTTACAACAAATTAGGCAACCTTTCGTTGAATCTAAGAACACATAGCGCTGCCTTTTCGTCATACAGATCGCCAAACCATGCAACACAGTAGGTCACATAACTGAATACATGCATAAATCAACTTTATTGAACTCTAATTTCAGTGCAGGATTACAAAGCTGATATTTTATATCAAACTTGACTATCGTGCTAGAAACTTATAAATAAACGACATACTACAAACTTTAGGCATTTCCAATTGCTTCTCAAGACAAAAACTTTGAGTTGTCAGGCAAAAATTTCCTAAGTTCAGTTTCAATATACTTGATAAACACACATTCACTAATTTGCCAAATAAAATCTCAAAGATTACATGTCATTAGGAGGAAAAACCCGAACTGGCTCCGAGCGAGATCGTATACAGGAAATCTCGCAAATTATATGTCATTAAGAGGAAAAATCTGAACTGCCTTCGAGCGAGGAGATCTACAACGCAATAATAAAAGCAGAGCTCGTTTGAACTCTGGTATTTTCAATGCATATAGCAATGGATTTATAAAAGAGTTTGCGTAAAAAAAGCAGGCTACACAGAACATTACACGCAAATACCGCCCTATTTGATAAACACTTGTTTCAAAAGAACTCTCGCCTAAAGAAAGAACATAAAACAAGACAATACCATAAGGCAGCAATAGTATTAACGATACAACTGTTACAATGAGCAGTGTCTTGGTCAGTTTTCTTTCTCTACTGATTGCACCATGACGTTCAGAATGAGTTGTACTGTAAAACTTAGCAGCTATGGACGTGTAAGAAACCAGGATAATTAAAATGCAACAGAATTGGATTGAGAGGTATGCTGCCTCCGCCTGATACTTACTAATGTCGAACAGCAACCGTGAAAAAACGCTGGCCATCAAAACGCCAACTGTAAACCAAACAGCCGCAACAGCTGCTCCAAACACCTTTTTTTTGAGGAGGCGATGCTTGAATGGACGAAACGTTGCGTGCATTCGCTCCAAAGAAATAACAGCGAGGTTTGTTACTGATACTAATGGGAAGTAAGTGATCAAAGCATGTAAGCCCACGTGGGGCTCAAACACGTTAATCGTCAGAGAATTACAATACTTTCCCAGATAAAAAGTCACATAGATCAAACTGCATCCAACGAGCATGTCTGCCACTGCCAGGCTGATCACCAGGTACATACTACGCTTGCCGCGAAGACTTTGCTCTTTCAGGAAAATAATGATTGTAAGGGCATTCAGTGCCACGATAGCAACAGCCTCAGCCAGGCGACGCACTCCGATGACGAAAAAAAATAGAAATTTAACGTTCTGTTTTGTAGATCAGAATCATTGGTCATCTAAGTTAAGAAATAAAACCACGGTTAGACTAACATTAGGATAATTTTGCATTTACAAATAACATTCTTAAACAACTAACAATGTACTTGGAAAAATTTACTAATTCTGATCAGCTATGACAAACGCTGTTGTCAGGTAACGCACTAAAGACGGTAGGAAATTTAATGCAAATAAGAGGTAACGAAGCAAGCATTCTCATTGGTCAATGTCCAAAGAAACTCAAAAATCCAATCAAATGCTACCTCTGGAAACCCCTGGATGAGCAAAATTTGGAACATGGTTCGTGATAAGTGATACGCGTGAGTTGCTTCTGCATACCTTTGACCCGCCATGTGATTTGGCATAAATGAACACATGTAAATTTTTAAAAACACTACGGCCCCACGGACTCGAACGATTCCATTGGTCGTTGAAACAAATTACAAGTGCCTCTTTATTCCAAAATGCGCGAGAAAAACCAATGAAACGGCCTCTTCTAGGCCCACTGACATCGAGCTCTGCAGCTCGAGTTAATGAGATTGAATATTGATCTGCAGCCTTTAACCGAGGATATAGCAAATTCACAATGTTTCAAAATTTCAACGCTTTACTGTCAAGTGACACCTACAGCCTCGAACAAAATTATTGAAACACTTTGCAATACCTTGCCCTCCTACAATCATGTTTTTTGGCGAAAGGGCTTAGAAACTCGCCTGCAAACAACGTTGTGAGGGGAGAGTAAGCCGCGAAAGCCTCAAACCTGTATAGTCTCTTACTGTTTCATGGAATTTTGTCACAGACTGTAACACCTTCATTTTTGTGTAGGTAATCACATGCGTTTTCTCGTGAAATTTGGAATAAATAAGCACGAGCAATTTTTTTCGTACACGAAAAAATTGCTCGAGCCCGTAGGGTAAGTGCTTATTTATTCCAAATTGCACGAGAAAAATCACGTGATTACTTATTAATAATTTACACCCAAAAATTCGGGATGGTTAAGTAGAAACAGCGCACGAGTATTACGCAATCACACAAAAATTGCCCCATCCAGGGCTCGCATTTGATTGGATACCTCGGAATTTGTTTGCTCATTGACCAATCAGAATGCTTGCTTTATTAGGACCATTTCAAAAGTCGAACTTCACATGCATGTGCCGAATCTAATGCAAATGAGCTAAAACATTTTTTTTTTTCGCACTTGCATTTCATTCTGCACATGTGAAGATCAACGTTTGAAACGGGTCTTACTTCTTTTGGCACTGAATTACTTTTTTCCTTCACTATGTTACCTGAAATCTGCATTAATCTTAGCCAATCAGGATGGAGTAATTTTCATGCATACTATAAATACTGTAATGTTTTCTTTTAAATAAATCGACTAAATTATGCAATTGCAAGAGCCAATAGACCTAATTGGCTAACTCAATGTTGTACCG
>OX421454.1:15289422-15291922 GCA_949126865.1 Montipora capitata | reverse complement strand
CGGTTGCTCGAAGCCTAGGTTTGGGCTAACCGTTGGTTAAGGTTTCCATGGTATTTAACGCTGGTTAATACAAACCATGCTTCGAGCAACCCGCGCCAGGACAACCATGCCACCAAACATTCTTAAGTGTATTTGAAGTTTTAAGTAGTTTTGACTTTTATACTTCACGCCCCTACTCGCATTTTTCGTCCAAACATCAGAGAAAATGGTGGTGATTTGTAGCATAGACCTGTATGCTGTCAATCACGAAATGAGTTCCGAACGCCAATTTTTCTTCTACAAATGCTCAGTCCGCAAAAATTATGCAACAAACGATTTTGGCGTTCCACCTCGCCGTTAGCTTGTGGCCATAATGGCGTAACCCTACTATGTTCAACACCATGCACACGAAGAAGGAAAACAGCAAGGAAAACGGCACACCAAATCTGGCAAACATAGGAGAAATGGTTTCAATAAGCTTGGTTCTCGTGGTAGTCTTCAAAATGGATACATATGCGAATCTGCTGAAATAGTCTATGATCACCAAAATGCGTTCTCCTGTGGGTAGAGGTTCGAGGAGATCCACGCAGCAATCCTGCCCGGGAGCACTTGGCGGCATTGGTTCTGGTGGGGTCATAATGAGACGTCACCTGACAGCTATAAATTAAAAAAAAAAAAAAAAAAAAAAAACCTTGCATAACTGCTCTACATTTTACCCGCCCTGGGAACCAGGCTTTGCTTCAAATTCGATACTTAGTTTTAAAGTGCTACTGTGACGAAATTTGCATCTTCCCTATCTAAGCCATTTTGGCACATAAACACGTAGTCTGTACGAGGAGAAGAAGGATGTTTACCATTTTCAAATATCTCTTTTTGTTCTGGAGATATTCAAGTTTTTTAATATGCAAATTAGCCAAGTGATGACGTCATAAACCAAACCAAATTTTGATGAAGTATGATGGAGAAAGATATCTCAGCCAATTTATATCAGAAATACTTGGTTCTTTGCACTAAGATTCTAGTAGATGTGTTCCACAATATTAGCATACCATTTTTGTTACCATGGCAACATACTGGGTTCCAGACCTCCCTGATATTAAAAGCTTTGCAGACCACCTTTGGTGTTCTGTTTTGATATTTGCAAATGGTGCCTCATCTGCATGATTCTGCCAGCATATAAAGATGTTAGGTCGAGTTTGTGGCCTTGGTAAATGTATTTCTAGCCTGCGATCACCAAAATATTGAAATCAGGTTGGAGGGGACTGGAAAAGAGTGAGTTGCCATGGGAACCAATTTCTTTACAGTCGTAGGTGTGTTGCCTTCAGAACTATTAGCTCACCAAGTTTCAATGGTCTCTGTTGCAAATTGACCGAGATAGCTCTATTTATATTCTTGATGTTCTATTGGGTTGGGTGAATGACGTCATTAGCCTTCTCATTTGTGTATTTAACATATTTTTCAAACTTAAATATCTCCGGAACCAATGCAGATATTTCCAAACGGTAAACAGCGTTTTTAATGTTTCATGGTACTCTATGTGATAAACCAAAAAACTCAAGGGATAAAAATTTGATCACAGTAGCACTTTAACGATGCCTTGATGGCCCTCGTGTTCCAGCCCCTCGAACGTGTCCCGTTACGCCTTCGGAACCACAATTCTAGTTCCACGATGCAAAATCTTGCCATAAATACTCAACTCGTCCTTGATGTGAACATATTAAGGACCTGTACAACGTTCCCAATTTGCAGCTCTCACGCAACCCTTAACTTGACTGACTTCTGCATCATTATAACAAGCTTCTTTAATCTCCCTTGGCGATAAGGCCACAGGCATGCAATTCTCGACGATTGCTCTCACAAACTCATACTCCTCCCCACCGCCTGGCTGTTTCGCAGATTTGATCTCGATAAGGCATCTGCAACATTTGTCTTTTTCGGGCGGGAAACCACCTTGAAATCATAGCCTTGCAGACGCAACACCCATCTCAATCCGAGCGCAAGGCTTTGACGTGCGCGATTAAATGCGCTCCAATGCCTAGTGATCTGTCTCCAATTCGAAACAATGACCGGACACGTACATGCTGAACCTTTCATTTGCCCAAACTAAAGCCAAAGCCTCTTTCTTCTTGTGACTACAGCCCCTCTCTACGTCAGTCAAACTCCTTGACGCATACGAAATGACTCTCCACTCACCTCCCTAATGTTGGGTAAGTACTGCCCCAATGCCAACCGCGGAAAAATCAGCAACAATCCTGGTTCTAAAACCAACTTGATAGTAAGCCAGAGTTTCTGGGTGGGTAATCAAACGTTTTAGCCTTTGAAACGCGCTCTCTTGCTCTGGACCCCATTCAAACGGAACCCCTTTCCTGGTCAAATCTTGAATACGCCTGGCTACGGATGCCATGTAAGGCATGAACTTTGCGGAATACTTAACCAGCTTTATAAACGATCAAACCTCACTCGCGCTCTTTAGGAGGTTTTGCATCTCTGATAGCAACAATTTTCTCTTCACTAGGACTAA
>OX421454.1:15246922-15284422 GCA_949126865.1 Montipora capitata | reverse complement strand
AAGTTCGCGAGCAGTTTCCACACATTTTTCGGCAATGAGCCTGGAGAGTAACCCATGACCCGGAGCCTACAACTCTACTGTGTTCGTGTAACGGCGTTTTCACAGACCGATTTATTTTTAGATTGAATTTCCCGCGAACGAGACTCCCACAGGAGCCCGATGACCAATTACAAGAAATTAAGCTGACGTCATAGGGTCGCCGAACCGGAACTGCCTTTGTTTTTTGACCTAATTCGCGGGAAGGGCTAGTCTAAAAATAAAACTACTTGTGAAAACGCCGTTTCACAGACGCTGTATGGAAGTTGCACGCTCCAGATGGGCTCCTGGCATGGACTCTACCCTAGGCTGGAAATTTTTAAAAAAGATGCAACGAGGTATGGAAATTTAGCCGCAAGTTATGGTAGCAAATTAAATTGCATCATTTTTGAAAGTAGCGACAATCAATGCGATGAAGTCGCACAAAACAAAATAGCAGCCTGCAATAACTTATAGGATTTTTTAATAATGTTTGTAATTTTTAAGTCTTAGTTTCTTTGTACTATGTTTAATGCGCACGGCTCTTTAGAAGACCACTCTTAAGTGATAAGGATCCCGGAGATAAATAAAGTTGTTGTTGTTGTTGCAATACTTATGTGTAAAAAACCGCTGAAAATGGTGAATGATCAAGGGAATGGATCGTGGTTCAACCACATCACAATTTTGCTCCATATCTCCAAATTGAAACAAAATTCATGACGAGAAACAATATTTTTTTGTCGCTTTATGTATTTTAGCAAAAGTTTCGGCAAAATCCCGATTACTAACCCTTTTATTTTAACGGTGAAAGCTGATCGCAAATTGGCGACTTGTCCAGATATCTTAATCCCAAAGGGAAAAAAATCAGTCGTAAGTGCGACGGAACTAGTCGCAATTTCAAGTTCTCATTTTTCCATAAGCATGTAGATACATTGGATGGGCCTAATTATTAGTTCTATAAATTGTTTAAAGAGGCTAGGTCACGCAATTTTAGGCAATTTCAGCACTGATCGAATGGTCGTAGAATTAACTAAAATATCAAAATAACTGTTCAAAACTATAAAAGAACTCTAACAAAACACAGGGAAGCCAAGAAGGGACATGGATGGACAAAACTGGAGAGGATTGAAATGGATTGAATTTGGGTAAATTTGAAAAACGTCGGCCCACCTTTTTTCAAATTTATATCAGTCTATATCAAAATGTCATTTACACAGTTGGAAAATCATTCTCAGTTGTTATGTGGCCGTGATTTTGCAAATGAAAGACTTTTGCTTTGCCAATTTGACGTTTAGAGCTCATAATTAACAAAATTAAACAAAATTACCTAAAATAGCGTGACCTAGCCCCTTTAAACTTTCGCATAATCAACGCATGTTTACGCATAATATAAACAAAAATTTCGGCATAATCATTTTTTTCCGCATTCTATCAGAAGCCCTTTCAGTTGACGTGGCAATAAGAATTCTACCGCGCGTCAAGGCTGCTACTAGCTAATCCCGCTTGAGAGCTGAAAGAATGGAGCTGTCCTCTTGCACTTGGCTTATTTTCTTGCTTCTGATTTCACCAGTCAAAGGTAAGAAAAAAGTTTATTGGCGCAAATTAATGCAAATTGGCAATTAGCAAACCCCTACTGAGGAAGACGTGAAATCTTCTGGAAATTTCGTTACCGATAAAACACGGCAGAAGCGAAGCTATTTAACCTTTGCTGAAAAATTGAAGACTATAGTAGCAACACTTGTCTAAGCATGTAGTACTCGCTTCGTTCTTCCTTTTTTAAATAAGATTCATTTACAGTAATTAAACAGGGCGCCGGAATGCATGTACTTCTTATAGCCTGTAATTCTTTGTTAAAGAATTAAAATCTTAGCAATAAACGCTATCCACCTTTTTACGAGCGGTTGTAAGTCAAAAAGTCAAATATTTGTTTGCCTGGCGTCAGAGCCCTTGAGTCATATGGCTGTGTGGTTCGCTATACGACAGAAGGTCTCTACGCTTAGCGAAACTCAAAAGTAAATTAATGATTAAGGTAGGTTTGCAGCCGTGCTGAGAACAAGTCTGTATTGGCTCGCTACTGGGTCAAGAGACCAATGCGTCTTTAACTTAGAATGGGCTAAGCTCTGGGAAGAGCTAAGAAAATCGAGAAAGAAAATAACATATTCATTCAAGAACAAATTTCTCCGAATGTTAATGCACATTTCCTAGAAAAAGAGTTATAAATAGATAATGAATTAATTATCCCAGACAGTGCTTAAAAAGCGCAGATAAACTAACCGTAAACGACTCTTTGGTACAAAGCTTTAAACGTTTTTTTATTCAGACTACTTATAAACAGTGACAAGAGATATTTTGCTTATCACCTAGACGTTTATTATATCGATCTCGATGAAATGGCCGACGGTTTCGATTTGCCTGAGGATACAAATGGAAGTGAACATTTTCCTTGCCAGGACAATCTATATATCTCCCAGATTTTTTAACTAATCGTTTCTTATTGTGAAAAGATTGATACGATAATAGATAAAACAATGCGATAGTGTAAGAAAAACAGGTCACTTTCTGTTCGTGGCTAAAAAACGTCTCCCGCATCCGTCTACCTAAATTCAGTAGTTTCAATAAGCACCGACAGCCCACGAAAATCGTCGTCTACTTCACTTAGCTAAGTCGCCTATGTTTCTTTACCCTAGACAGAAGTAATTAGAAAGCATATTCCTTCAAGCCTAAGATCAAAAATCATTTTAACAATGACAACAGTTCAGTGGTTATATACTCGACTTAAACCAATTATTTAATGAAACTACACGGACGGTCATAAGTAAGCAGAAACCTTAACTGTGTAAATTATTTAAATACTATTAGCTCTTTCTTCCAATGGCTATTTAGGCATGTACGAGGATGGTAATCAACTGAAACACAGTCTTTAGACCTCAGGTTTACGTTTATAAACCCCCGACATAAACATAATCCTCTTTAACCAATAAGTCACGTCCGATCTTTCCTTATGTCGTTTTGATCCTAGCTGGTGATGCTGGACCAGCTGTAGCTTTTTTGGCTACTTCTGTCACTGAACACATTTAACGTTGTCTTTTGTTGCTTGTATCATGGTGATTTTTAAAATCATATATTATATGCAGTTGTTGTAAATTGAATTTGGAAAGAAGTGTAAATTATCCAAAATGCAATTTTGATAGTTTAACAATTTTAAGACGGATGTAGCATGCTAATTATAAGATATAATTACTGAGGCGAGCAGCATTATTTGATATAATGCAAGCACAATACAGGCCTATGAATGAAAGTGCGGCCGCAGGCCTCAGCTGCCTGCAGTATATCCAATGATGGTGCTCGCCTCAGTAATTATCTATTAAATATTTCATAAATTTTGATGGCTTTTCGTCGATGCAAGTCCATCGGCAAAATTGGAAGGAATCAGTTATCTACTTTTCAATTTATGTATAAATTTAGTACTAAGTTGCTCTTTTTTTTACGTGTGTCTTGGTAATCAGTCGCTACAGATTTGTGGGAAGTTGGGGGGGAAGCTTGTTCCCTTGTTACCTTGTTCCCTTCTTTAAAAATTACTTCTAAAGTTGTTCTCAGCTTCTGATCCCTAAAATGGTTTACATTCCCTTGCTCCCGAGGATATTTTGTCTTTGTTTCCCTGTTCCTCAAAAAAAAGAAAGAAAGAAAAACCCTCTGGAAGGCCTCAGTTATTATCAGACGTACCAATGTTGTCGTTGGAGTGCAAGGACCAAACGTTCAAACAACGTAAGGAGTTTTTCTTTTCAAAAGTCCATTTTACAGTTGTGTGCTTAGTTACCTCGCCTATTAATGAAAGTGAGGCTGGAATTGACTTTTTTTTTGATAGAAACCTCACTGCTTTTCTTATGTAAATTCTTACTAATTAGCCTGACATCAACATCATTAACATTAGAAAAGGAGGGAGGTATGTATCATAACAAGGTCAACACCAGCCTCAGTTTCATTTAAAGGCCAGGTAACTAAACACATAACTGTGAAGAGGTCTATTTTAACTGGTGCGTATAAGGGGGAAATACCAGTCGGGTCCTTTACAGGAATTTCGATCCTGTAACCATCCAAATAGTAGTTCAGATGGCTAACCACTGAGTTGATATAGGAGACGCGTGGGAGTTAAGTTACTAAACTAGATTCAGCCGAAAGAATATGACGTAATAGAGCGAAGCTTTGTGCCCCGTGATATTTATTTGAATTTTTTTTTAGCCGGTGATTGCTTCCATGTTGTGAAAGTTATTTTAATGTGTGGATTCCATGACCTCGCGTCCACTTTCTCATCAATTAACCGCCGAAATATCGCCAAATATGAGGAATTTGCTGTCTTACGTCGTATACTTTTGATTCAGTTGAATATCGCTCGGGCAGAGATTTCGAATGGCGGTATTCTCGCAAACTTTGCAAAGAATGTGGAGGTGAATTTCCAGATAACACCTTTCAAACTCTATTTCCGTAGGTGAAGACAGTAAAAATAGCAATGAATGGTGTTGGAGCGATTATGCCATTGGCGCAGTGGTTGGCGTAGGGGCCGTGGCCGCTGCTCCTTTCGTACTTTCCGCGGCAGGATTCGGTGCCACTGGAGTGGCTGCAGGCTCCATGGCTGCTGGTGCTCAGTCCACATTCTACGGCGCAGCCGTTGCTTCGGGTAGCGCATTTGCCGCGCTCCAGAGTGCTGGCGCGGCTGGGATTGGCGTAATAGGCAATGCCCTAATTGGAGCAACGGCTGGTGGAGCATCTCTATACGTCAAGAAAAAGTTTGCACCTTGCAACGAGGGACCAAGCAGTTCCTGCAAGTTTGCACCTTGCAACGAGGGACCAAGCAGTTCCTGCAAGTATGCACCTTGCAACGAGGGACCAAGCAGTTCCTGCAACGAGGAGTAATTCGTAATTTTTTTTGGTGTCATTGAAGAGTTAGTATTTTTGGCACGTTTACCTATCAGTAGGAAGAGAGAAAGAAAGCAATTGTAGCCCCCTCTACCAGCTAAATAGAAATGTTGTAATAATGCTTTCCAACGGAACAAAGAGTAGTTGGAAAGCGTGTTCGTTACGGCTCGTAGCATTACTATAATTCAAGGTATTCACAATGTTTCTAAAATAAGGCTTCACATATTTTGAACCGTGATTGTTTCGTTATCTATATAATACATTTCCTCTAGATAGATACATTTCTATGTACATTTTTCAGGCTATTGTCTACTATATTCGCACTTGCACATTGATGTTTACGTATTGTCAATATGGTTCCACAAGCTCGTTCACAGTGTAAGCCTATGTTGGTTAATAAAGCGCTGGTCCTGTCTGTCCGAAGGCACCATGCACGAGTCACGCATCAGATTATGTTGTTGGTGTTGTCTAGCGCTGGCGCGCGGGGTGCGAAGGGTAGTAATGAATAAATGGATTTTCTTTCGATATTTGTTTGAATTACAGTCATGCACTGTTTCATACAGGATTCATTTGTTCTTTTGTGATTGATCCTCATTAACCAGGAATCAAAATACAATACAATACAATACAATACAATACGTTACATTACATTAAAATAAACAAGTCCAAAGATAATCACCACTTTGCAAGAGTAGGATAAGGATTAGCAAGTCGTATACCCCCAACACAAAAAATGCGTTACGGGTTTCCTTACCAAGACTAAATCATCCGACTCGTCCTTTCTCTTTCAACCTATGACGCAAACTGAAATTCAGCAAGAGATATCTATTCCAGAAAATAAATCACACGGCCTTTACTCCTGTCCTGCACGAATTTTGAAGTGTGCTATCGACGCGTTAAGTAATGTTTTAGCGGATATTTTTAATTCCTCCATTGAACTCGGAGCATATCTATGCAAACTAAAAATGTCAAGAATCATTCCTACTTTTATAGCAGAAGACGAGACTGAACCAAATAATTACCAGCCAATATCTTTATTGTCTAACTTCAACAGAATTTTTGAAAAAAATGACGTATAAACTAATGAAGCCCTTTTTAAATTAAAAAGAAATATTAAAACCCTCCCTATACGGGCAGCTCAACACGCAACTATTGACATTGTAAACACTATTCAGCCAAACATGGACAGACGCCTATATTATTTGTGCGGTAGCTTTATAGACCTAAAGAAGATCCCTAAAGAAAGCATTCGATACAGTAGACCATTCAATCTTACTTGACAAACTACACCACTATGGAATTCATGGAATAATAAATAAATGGTTCCTTTCTTATTTGTCAAACCGAACTCAGACTAAACAAGTTGGATCGCATATCTCTACAAAAACAGTAACACCGTGCATTCAACTTCTATCTTTTCGCTCTGTGCATACGGCGAGAGCCATTGAAATTTAAATTGACCAATCAGAATTCAGCGAGCAGGAAAAACTGTGCTATGTCAATTGTTTGCAATTAAAAGGCCAGAAAACCATTTAAAATATTTTGTGGCAACTTTTTATCAACGAGCTTTGGCACCAAAACTGGATTGCCGGTGAGCGGCGATTCGAACGTCAGCTGTTCTGCTTAGACTGTTATTTGTGATTTTTCTATCTATTTTAAGACCAATTCAGTATGAAGAACACGTAAAAACTGTATTTATTTGTGTTAACTTCGCAAAAAAAGACTTTGGTGACGTCCTTTCGACAGGGTAGATCGACAACAACGTCGTTTGCGCACAAAAATGCACCGTTTCCGATGAAAGGGAAAATGAATAACAGGATAGCACAGTTTTCACTGCCGCGCGGGTTCCATATGCAAGGGGCTGGTGATACTAATATTCTATATGCTGATTTAAATCTTAAATCGTTAGAAAAACGGTCGTCAATACTGAATTACATAAACTGTACGTCTGGCTAACTTCAAATTAACTCTTACACAAAACTTGACAAATCCAATTTTGTCATTTTCCATCCGTCTCAAAAGAAGCTAACATTTCAGCCCGTAATGGGCTTTATTCGCGCGACAGCCATTGACAATAGATTTCTTACCTTACAATAGATTTCTTACCTCGATTTCTTACCTCGAGCCATTGACAATAGATTTCTTACCTCGAGCCTCGAGTTAAAATGTTTGGGAACGAGTTTCGGTGTGCAAAAACAAAATATTTCAATCCTTCGGGACTCAGCATGGCCGCGGCCGTGTGATCATGATAAAGTCCTATAAACATATTTGAAAACGAGAGAAATGAGAAAGTCCTCTTGGATTGCAAAGACTATATAAATTATCTTGGAGTATTGATTGATCAAAACCTTTCTTGGAAAAACCGTTTTGAATACGTCACTTTAAAATTAGGAAAACCGTAGGTCTAATTGCAAAATTAAGACACTATGTACCTCTACGTACACTTAACAATTATTCCATGAGCGCGCGTTGGATATGAGATGGTAAATAGCCAACGAGGCGCGTAGCGCCGAGTTGGCTATAACCACTCTCATTTCCAACAAGCGCGAATGGAATAATTGTTTTATTAAATTCCTTAAACTCCAAAAGTTTAGAAGTACGAAATACGAGCGAAAAAAGCGAGAAAATCCTAGCGAAATCGAAAAAAGTTGATGAAGATGCGATGTTGTGTAATACCTCGTGGTCAGACAGACGCAGGCTCATCACAAAAACATTTCTTACCTTTTCGCGTATCTCTAAGCTTCGAAAGTGATCCAAACTTTCCACAAAAACGTTTTTCTTTTGCTTTATACCGAAAGAAATTTCGCTTTCTGGCGTAAACGTTTTTAGTTTAGCAACGCTAAGCGCAATCATTTACCATATAAGGTCAAACTAAGGTATATGAGCTGATAACCGAGATTGAGTGAACCAATCAGAGCACGAGAATTGCATTATCCGAGGTTGAGAATTTAATAATCTTGGATATTCATCAGTCGTTAATTGTTCCCTATATATGGATTATTTGTTTGGGGTCAGGCTTGTAAAACGTATCTAGACAAAATCTTGATAATACAAAAACGTGTATTACGTCTCATGTATTTTGCCAAGAAAAACGAGCATACCGTTCCGCTTTTTATTAATGCTAACGTCTTACCGCTAAATCTCTTATATTTAAACATTTTATCTAAATTAAGGACGGTACCTATTATTGCTATTGCGCATACGTTCTACGCATCTCGAGATACTCGGATTTCCTATCGGTGATGCTTACTATAATACAGGGATATTTTTGCGCGGTTTAAGACTATCGGGAGAAAGTAGATCTTAGTAAGTATCCTTGGTATCCAAAAAGAGGATTGGGGGTAACCATGCATTTCTGAGAGATAATTAAGCTTCAATTTGAGAAAGAACGACATAAATCGCTTTGTATTTTAAAGGTTTTTACAAATATTATTCATGAATTATCTTTGGAAAATGCGTGGTTACCCCCAATTTTCATTTTGGATTTCAATAGCACTTGTTAAGATCTACATTTATATTCTAATTCGTTACCCCACTCAAACGAATATAAAACATTTATCATGTAACAAGCAACCTCAATTGGGGTGTGTCAACACAAGCCGTGTGCGACCCTCTTTATTATGCCTTCATAAACAGAATGGATGGAAACAATACAATAAACAGAATGAAAACTCAGAAATGCACAAAATTACAGCAAGAAAAACAATCCAACAAAATGATCTAAACTATGCTCGTATAACAATCAATCAGTAAAGATACAAAACGTGCTAAACTTTTCGTGTAGCAGCATGCAAAAAACTACGTGTAAAAGAAGCCCCTGATCACTGGGTATTTAATTTTGAGGGCGTAGGGACGGTCGTAAGACTCGAATGAATATAAATGAGGACAACTAAAATATATATAGCCTGCCGCTAATGAAGCGACAAAAACAGCATACCATGTAACACCCCAAAGAAAAGGTTACGTAACCCATGATAAATACATTTATATTCTAATTCGTTACCCCACTCAAACGAATATAAAACATTTATCATGTAACAAGCAACCTCAATTGGGGTGTGTCAACACAAGCCGTGTGCGAACTAAAAGAACGGGAAATGCGGAAAATTAAATACCCAGTGACAACGAAACCGACAACAATGAATGAACACTATCCTTAATGTAACCGTCTTTTGCCTTGTCTGATTTCCAACGGCCGTGTCTTTTAAACAATCTGTCAGGCACTCGAGCATTAGCAGCAGCAGAGGCACCTCCGGCCCTAAGGCTATGGAGACCATAGTCTTGCTTGGGAAGGCCGATGGAATCGAAAGCACTAAGCACTATCTCCCGCGCTCTAGTATAAGACAGAGGAACAGACCCGCGCAATTTATAGGTTCCGGTACTGCGAAGAAAAACGACAGGGCGAAAAATGAATTCTTCACTGTCTGCTGAAAAAGAAGCGGCCGCAAAATATCGTTGAACTAATAAATAAGGACATGTATGCTTGAAGGTCTTAGCGATAACGACCCAAGCCCCATCCCTGTAAACGTCAGTCTTACTTCGATGAACAAAGACTCTCATAAAAGAATCTTCAAACTGAAAGTCACACCTGCGTAACTGAACCAACTCGTTAAAGCGAAAAAACCCTGCATAACCCAAAAGGCACAAAGTAAGCACACGTAAATCAGACAAACTAGCTGAAGACGATCCATACTTAGAAACTTAAAGCTGAATAGCCTCGGGGGTCACCGGCTCTTTCTTTTTAACAGGAACACTGAGAAGCCTCTTAGCAGATTCTATTAAAGGTAATACTAACGAGGAATTACAGGGGTCGGGTAGACCTGCCAAATCGTGCACCCACTTGAGCCCATAATGGACTTCGTCAATAGTACTGCAAGAAGAAGATTCTTGAATCAAGCTAAGAAAGAACAATGAAACGTGCACACTAGAAGCGGGAAATATAACAATTTCATTAAACTGAGAGGCCCATTTCCTCCACGTATTGAACCCCTTTTCATACTTCCTCGCGGTACTAACGGCTTTGGATTTAAGAAGAACTGCGGGTAGATCTTGAACCAGTGCCCGGAGTCGCCCGTCTTCAACCTGTTGAAAATTAGGCTGCAAGGCATCTTTGAGAACTTCTACGAGGATAAGAAGAAAAACATATGGCAAAAATACCTCAATACACGCATTGGGAGTCAATACAGCAATATGCCCCTGGCCAGATGGAAAAATATTTAAGGCCGAGTGGGCCAACTCAAAAAACCACGGTAAACAAGCCACTCGGCGAGCTAGTTTCATGCGAAACGAGGACAAATAACCCGACGAGCGGAATTAAAAACGCACGGGCCAGCATAAAGCCACTCGGCTTGAGAAAACTAAGGCCCCTTAGTGCCAATTCTGACTGCCAACACCGCGCTGTTAAACCTATCTGAACCAATGAGTGAATCTTTGTAACACCCGAGGGCAAAAATCCCTGAGGGGTCGGGAAAATGAATGTGCTCAAGAACATACGGTTGAAAATGAATTGCATTTGCGAACAAGAAAAGCCAAAACACGTTAGACGGCCAATAAGGAACGACTAAAGTACCAACGGCACCGCATACAAGGAGATGCTGAACCACCCTAGAAATGCAGTGGACGGGAGGGACTAGCCAATTATTCTCTCCATACCAGGAGATTGAAAATGCGTCAACAGCTTCAGTGCCGGGTACGCGAAACCTAGAATTGAATCTGGGAAGATGGGCGTTGGCTGCATTCGCGAACCTGTCGACTGTATGTGGGCCCCAAAGGCGGTCCAAGTGTGTAAAGAACTCGGGGGTTGTATACCAATCATCGAAGTCTACAATGTGGCTAATCGCGTCAGCACAAGCATTAAGTTCCCTGGGAACCCACTGGGGAATAAGTGTGATATTGTGAGTTCGACAAAAATAGAAAACATCAAGCGCAATAGAGTGCAATTCTGCACTAGGACTCCCTATCTCCACAACACGAACTGCCCCTTGGCTGTCAGAATGCCACTTTACACACTTACCCCGAACCGAGTCTTTGAACGCACTTAAGGCAAATTGTATAGCCTTAAGTTCTCTCCAGGTAGAGCTCTTAACTGCTTCGCAAGCAGTCCACATACGGTGGGACACCTCGTTAGTGCCCACAACAAAAGCCCCGCAAGCGACGCTGCTAGCATCCGAATAGCTAAACAAAAGGGGAGCATCATAAGGCAAAATAGCTCTCGTATTAAGACTAACGATATTGTTTTTCCAGAAAAATATTTCAGAGAGGCAATCATTATGAAGCCCGATGTTAAAACGGGAATCCCAACTACGGCGGGATCTATGACCTTGTAAAGGAAACGGGTTTTGAGGCGAGTCAGGTTGCCCAAAACTGGCGACATGGACATAACATGACCTGCGATAACAGCACAATCGCGAGCCGTAACATAAGGTGCGGATAGGAGAAGTTTGTCAATCAGAGCGACGAATTTACAAATACGTATATCGGTAATAGAAATGGTACCGATAACTAAGTCCCAGTTTAAACCCAACCAAACAAGCGTCTGAGTGGGGGTCCATAGTGATTTGGCGGAATTGGCAACAAACCCCGCACTGCTTAAGGATGATTGCACAAACAATGAATTTTCCTTGGCCATAGGCAGTGAGTCCCCTTTTCCGCACCCATCGTCGAGGAACGCAACAATTTTAATCCCGTTGGACCTCCAAAACTTAACGAGTGGCCTGAGACACTTGGTAAAGACATATGGGGCTGAGCTAAGACCGAACGGAAGTGATGCAAAACAAAAATACCGAACGGTACCAGAAAAAACCCAGGAGAAACCTAGAAAAGTTTGGTGATCCGGAAAAATGTCAATATGGTGATATCCGGACTTGAGATCGAAACTGAAAAGGTAGTCGCCCTTATTAACGTATGATAATAAAACTCTCCAATCTTCACACCTAAACTTCTGTTTCCAAACGAAATGATTGACATGACGTAAGTCCAAAATAAGCCTCTTCTTGCCTGAGGACTGTATCGAGACAGAGAGCGGATTCACGACGTGTGGAATAAAGGGTAACTCAACGACGACATGAGTGTGGACTAATTCAGCGATAGCCGACTCCACGAAAGAAGCGTTATTAAGAGCTGACTGATTGTTAGAAAAACGCGCCTGACAAGGTGTACTAATGAATGGAATCCGATAACCAAATTTAATAGTATCGATAACAAAACTGTTGGCGCCAATAGTGTGCCAATAACCTAAACAGGACCTAAGTCTACCCTTAAGTACTGGCAATGCGGAATTCTGTTGAAATTCAAATAGATTGCGATCGTAATCGAAATCGGCTAAAGTAATAGAGTTCCTTTCCCTGAAATACTCCAAATAAGAAGGATACATGTCTAATAAATGGACTAAAGCTAATATCTAACCTTGGAGAACAAGCTTTTAATCCTGTGGTCCTATTTACCTCCAATGCCCGAAAAACCAGAAGAACTAGGAAAGGACTGCCCCGAGCTCGAAGATCTGGTTTGAAGATTAACTTGACACTGAGATCTCCAATGACCTTGCTGGCCGCAGGCGAAACAAATATCGCTTGGTCTTGGTTTTCTGAAACCGCCAAGAGTACGAGAAAAAGGTCTGGAGGATGACGAATGTTGGTCAGCAAAGGCGGTGGTTATGGTAGAAGATTGGGGCTGAGAATAACCTTGCTTTGATGGCTTCGCTTTCTGTTGTCGTTGGTTGCGTTTACGAAGGGCCCTCTGCTCGGCACGGCGGATACGCTTTTCGTCCTCGGACCCGCTAGCCAGCTCGTCTGATAAATACTCGTTCACCAAATCCCAACCGGCGGCGGACTTATCTGCCAGTCTGATAAGTTTGTTGCGCTTCTGGATGTCAGAGTCTAGTTCTTCCAATTGAGTTTTAACAAGGTCTAATTTTCTCTTCCCGAGAGCAACTGACGCCGACTTCACCTTTTCTGCAAGGTCGGAGTTGAATTGAAACTGTTTCTTATTACCTTCGAATCTAAACGTGATCTTGGATTCTTCTTTAAGCTTTTTGGCCACAGAATCGGTATTGCTGCACGATTCGTCTTGAATATCGCGCTTCAAGGCGCCCAACTTTTTGTCGAAATAATCCTTAAATAGAGAGAACGCGGACGCTATATCACTGGATTCTGAAGACTGGAATGGTACTGAAGCTTCGAGAGATTGAGACGAAGGTTGTTTAGGAAGCGAAGACGGCAAAAGGCCGCTGCTAGAAAAATCTGTGTTCGCTGGAATAACGTCTTCGACGTCGGACATAATTTTGAGGGCGTAGGGACGGTCGTAAGACTCGAATGAATATAAATGAGGACAACTAAAATATATATAGCCTGCCGCTAATGAAGCGACAAAAACAGCATACCATGTAACACCCCAAAGAAAAGGTTACGTAACCCATGATAAATACATTTCCTGCATAATCACAAACCGGGGGAAAAATATCTTTAATTAGTAGGCACCGTCCTTAATACATGACTTGAGAAATGCTTCAGTACCACCTAAAATATGTAACCTTTTCACGAACACATCCAGCATCCACTCTTACAACACTCGCTCCTCTGCCTCAAACAATTTCTACATCAGACGGTCAAGACCTGAGATGCAAAAAATGCTTTTTCGAGAATAGGAGCAAAACTTTGAAATGAGATACCATGTTCTCTGAGAGAAGTACCGAAATCTTCATTCAAAAAAAAAATAATAAAGAATGCAACCTATACTTTTAAGTATTTTTGACGATGAAGGTTCATTTATTGACGTACACAAAATTATTTCTAGGGTAAAATCCTCAGCAACCAAAGTTTAAACTGATACTAACCTTCCCATAAATATATATAACAGGAACACAATAAGTAAATAAGAAAATAAATAAATAAATAAAAAATACTAATAGGAATTCTATGTATTCTGAATAAAAAGCTCCAACCGTGAGCCCTAGCTACCTGCGGGCCCGTCCACCTGTAAATAATTTGGTAATTCAAGCAATAAAGATGTTTTCAAAGGATCTTGATATCAGCAGGCAAGTCAGAAATTTAAAGAAAACGACAAAACTTTTGAAATTACAAGACATGTTTCGACAGAAACTTCTGTCATCTTCAGTTCATTAATATACAAAGCGTTAAGTTGAATTTATAAGTACGGAAAAAGTGCTAATTATGCCAGTAACAACGGAATGTTGTTCTTTTTTTGGGTGTTTATCGTCTCAGTCCACAAACACGCAAAAAACAATAACTTGGTCAACATGCAGTTATCTTGACCTCACACTTGGTCCATAAAATAATTATTATATGACTAGCTCCGCGAGAGGGCAATTAAGATGAACCAAATCCCGCGCTGTGATTGGCTATCCAAGCGAGCAAGATGGAGCTATCTTGTCCGCCGCGGGATTTCTCGCTTGGTCCCATGAGATCAAAGATCATATTTTCGTATTCTATCCCACATAATAAGTCCTTTATTGACCACTGTTGGTTATTCCAAAAGAACTATAGCCTTGTAGAATGACTTCTTTGATAGCCGGGAGAGAGAGTCCACGCCCAGGAATTGCAACATGCCTGAAAAAAGCGATTTTTTATGGAAAATAAGATTTATTTAAGCACTTTCACCACAACAGAGAAACAGGCTGTGGTGGGGGTCGCACAACAGAGCGAGGCTTTAAATTAAGTGCGCCCTTTTTACCCTCCCAACCATGATATACCACAGATGACAGACCACAACACCGGGAACTACATGCCCTACTCTTTGCGACAAGTGTGCGGGTTCTTTTAAGTCCCACAGGATTATGAACATTGAAGGGTTGTAAGACGGGACCTACGGTTTATCGTCCTTATCCGAGAAGACTAGAGAGTCTAACCATTTGCAGATGTAATTACAAAGGCATATCCTGAGTGTTGGTACAGCCAAAGTTGAACTCACGACCTCCCACGTGACAGCCCGGTGCTCAACCAACTGAGCCACCGGTGCGCGGTCAAGATAATGCAAAGTGATGAACACATAGTTTTTAAGATGTTCTACAAAGATAAAATATCTCTCCAAGAGACTCCCGCGTAAAACAAATGGCAAGCGCCATGTATGGCTGACTTAAAAGTTTTTTGAAAATTCTTGGACAGCCATCTGCCAAAGCAGATGTGTCGTAGAAAATGAAACGGCTCAAGCGAGTGCAAACGGTTTGCCACAAAAAGTAAAAACTCTAAAATGACACACTTCTTTTGTTGGACGAATATAAGCAGTACAGCATTCTTTATCAAGGACCAAAAATCTGGAATTCAGTGCCCGTTTCACTAATTAGTTCACAATTTATTTTTGTTTTTAAAAGCAAACGAAAGGATTATCTTGTTGACGACTGATTTACCATTTGAATTTTGAGTCAGTTGTATTTGCTCACTCTGTACTTTACCATATTTCTGTGTAATTATCCAAGAAGACTTTTTAATTAATACAAGCTACAAGCTTCGCTAGGCTTCCTTGTCTGCTTAACAACTTTTGATCAATGTTGTGTTGTGTATCTTTTACATGTGTGGCAAAATGAATATTTGTTAGATTGAGACGCAGCTCAATACCCTGGGAAACAGTAACAGAAGTGATCAAAAGGTCATCGCTGCTTCTGTTTAGAGGAACTTTTAATATCGAGGGCGAGCCAAAGGAAACCTTTGCGGACATGAAAGATTGGACCAAAGGAGTAGTCTTTATAAATGGACATAACTTGGGAAGGAACTGGGATACAGGACCACAGGATACCCTGTATTTGCCACCGCCATGGTTACATACAACGAGGTAACTAAGACCATTGCATGCAATCATCTTCTGTTCGATTTTGTTTTCTGGCCACTGGTTGGCTCAAATCACCCAGTGAGTCCAACCAAAGTAGGGGGAGAGTTCGTGGAGCCAGAGCCGATCGTGAATAAAGCCTTTGTTACACAGCTGGGCGGTCTCTCGACGTTTTGTTGCAATACAAATTGCAATTGTTTTGTTAATGAAATCAATGCGAGAGACCTTACTCACACACTTTGAGAAACATCAAAGAAGCCGCGCACTTATCTCAAATATGGGATTTAGTCCCTGGGGTCGTGGGGCGGCTTATTGGTGTTGAAATTCTATTTCATTGTACTAATGAGAGGGATTCACACAAATCAGTTATCCTACCATAGAGAACAACTAAACGTCAACATGGCAAGAGCATCGGCGAGGGCACGGTACTTCGACAGAGTGTTCTCGGTGCTCGATGTTCATATTAACAACATGAAGGTTCTAACTCAACGTTATCATAACACTTCGGATATTTTCCGATGAGGGCTTTATGCTAACTACAGATTCCCTTCCGTAAAGGAATCGTCTTATCATGGCCGACAGAGATTTAGTAGGAGAAAAAAAGGAAAATGGCATTTCTGTAAGAGGCATAATTGTAATCCACGAAAATAAAGGGTAATTGCTTCTACCTGTCATGACTATTTTACTATTTGACTCTAATTTCCCTTCTTTTTCCAGATAATTGTCTTTGAACTGGAAAAATGCAAAGTTCCTCAAGTCTTTTTTACTTTGGAGCCAAAAATGAAGGGAGTGCCTCTTAACGTCGAGTAAAATAAAGTAAAATTATCAACAATGACCTTACATTATTGCCATCCGTTTCCTCGAAGAACGTTAGCGGCTACGATCTACCATTTCCTTTCTGAATTTCCATATGACTCCAAGAGCTATCAACAAAAACTAGGCGATTAATATAAAGCGAAAGGCGGGCGAATTTTTCATACATCTTAAAGCTTTTTAAAAGAATCAAACATTACTTGCTCTCTAAGCAATACTCAAAAGAATGGTCTTTTGAAATTAAGCATTATCTTTCGCTCGATCTGTACAAAAAACAGACATGCATTTTTTTTTCTGGCACTTGCATTCCTTGTCAGGTCTTTGTGGTGTCGTCGAATTGTCATTGGAGAGGGTTGATTTGTTGTGTGACGCGATGATTGATTTCATGTTTGGCATGCAAGAATAGCTTAACTTGAGCGTTTGTCTGTTGAAGATCATGTTTAGTGGGTGATTATTTGGAAAGCGCTTGTCGACAATATTTTAGGGATTTGGTGCTTGAGTGGGTTGAAGATTATAGGTGACTTATGTTTGTATCCGATACTATTTAGTGCTTCTTGTAGAGTGGGATAGATTCATCGAGAACTCTTTGGTTTGATGAAATGCTCCTTAGTCTCTTATTAGTGTTCTCTGGGATATTTCTCAGGAGTGCTGGTGGATGGTTGCTTTGGCAGTGGACTTACATTAAGTTATTGTTAGGTTTCATGACACATTTTGTGAGGTCAAATGTCACGTCTAGGAAGTTGACGGTTCTTTGTTTGCTTCGACTGTAACTTTGAAGCTGTTAGATTTAAAAATGTTGGTGACGTCTTGCTTTATTTTCTCAATAGACCATTTTACAGTTGTGGCTAAGTTACCAGGCCTAACAATGGAAGCGAGGCTGCCGGTGACCCTGTTTTGATACAAACCTTCATGCTTTTGTAATGTTAATATGGACTAATTAGCGTTACAACAACACAATTTACATGATGAAAGCAGTGAGATCTGTATCAATGCAAGGTCACCGGCAGCCTCGCAGCCATTCATAGGCTTGGTCGCTGAGCAAACAACTGTAAAATGGCCTATTTTTCCTGGTGTTGCTTTGCACGCAGCTAAACCGTCGTCACGGTAGAGGCCTATTTAATCTTTGAATTTTGAGGCCAGTAAGGACAAGATGTATGCACTAACTAGTTCTCAGGTTTCAGGGTCGTCGTATGAACCCATCGTCACATCAAATAGTCAGCATTCGTTTTTGCCCATGGTGAGTTCTGGTGGTATAGGATTGACTTTTTTTGGTTGGTGAATTGGGATGCATAGTCTAGCGCTTTCATGGGGAATTGCTTTGAGATGGATGGGTAGAAGTCACACACGTTGAAGGTTATGAAGACGTGATGACCTTTGTTTGGTATTGCGTTGAACCATTCTATGCCGTTAGATGTGCTTTTACACAGGTTTACATTTGTGGCTTATATGACTTTCTTTTTATTTCATCGTAGATTTTCTTGCTGATCATTCCAATTTCTGATTTGCTGGGGTTTACTACTGGGTTGCAGAAACCCAGTCGAAATATGGGTTTCCTTTCTCCGTTTCCGTGTCGGGAAAAGTCTTTCCTGTCACTCCCCTATTAAGTGGTGTCTTTGTTCATAGTCTCGGGTTTCAGGGGGTAGGACAAATGCGTAGATTTCTCTGGTGAAAAATGGTACAATATTTAATTAACCTGCAATGGCGTCGAAGTCATTGAAACACAATGGTGTTTTGGTGGATCTTTAAACAAAATATACCTTTATGGAGCTCAAGAGTGGAACGTCAATTGGATAAACAAGACAGGCTGTGGAAAATAAATATCTGGAATCTTAAAAGCGACGAGTAATGGACTTTGACAACCATCTTTCGCCCGTCGAGCCGTGATCAAAGTGAGCTGTATTTCTTATATTTTAGCAAGGGTGATGTTATGTACAACACTGAAACCAAATGGAAAATTCTCTGGTAACTTATGGGTTCAACAAAGACAGAGAAGGAATCGAACACCTTAAGTGGATCTGTGATCTCTGTTATCTGGCTATTTATATTTATTTGTACTCAACTCTGCACAGTCTTCAGGTAAAAAAAAAATAATTAGAAATGTGATAGCCAAGAATTATTTGAAAGAAAGCTTGTCGTCTATTTAGTGCTTCATTTTTCAAGGAAAAGGTTCCTCAGGAAAGTTTTTGATCTCAAAATTTAATTTCCTTGCGTATGGTAATTTGACACGATTGGGTTTCTTGTCCTCACGCACGCAATGAATTAGGGAGTGTTTTTGCCTCTAGTAGAAAAGATATTATTTCTTTCAATGAAATTTTTGCTGGAAAAGGTGGCCTTTATGAATTCATCATGTTGTGTAATATTCGAGCTTAACAAATTTGTATACGTGCGTTGAAATGTGATTTGTTTCTCTCTGACAAATGATAGGTAGCCAAGTTTTTAACCACAGAAAAATATCTGTTTTGTCATTATAGTGTAAAATGAAGTTCAGTTGGGAAGCCAACAATATTTATTTAACTTCATTGTTAATCCAATTTATTGCTACGACTTTATACTAGTGCGAATATTGTGCACATTATTCATCCTTTTTGCGAATTTTGAGTGTCATGAAATGCATCATTTGCGTGAAATAGCTCCTTTATCACGAAGATAAACCGTTTCTAACCATTTCTAACCATTTCTTTTGTGCTTTTGTGCTTGTCAGCATTGTGATTTGCCATAGTTCGTAAATATTTTTTTGTATCTAATAGATGTTCACATTTTCAATTACATGGTCACTCAACCTCATGGTTGTGTTAATAGTTCACCCAGAAGTCAAAATAGATACGTTTCTCAGGAACCCGACAAAGAAGACTTCCAGACCCGACAGGTGAAAACTAAATGTTCAGCTAAATATTGCAACAAAATTAAAAAACCAAAGACGAAAGTTTCTTGGTTAAAAAGTACGTTGTTTTACTCTGGAAACGACGAACAATTAACATTCTTCCCCGTAGTTCATTCAGTTAACTCAAGGTGATCCCGTGCACCTTATGGTTAGCTAGCACGTGATCAATTACTTCCTTTTGACAGAACATCATGACGTTTTCCTTGATTCATAAAAGTCCGAGACTGCAGACATTTTCGTGTTTTTACTATCGATTGTCATTAATCTTTCGATGAGAATTCGATTCAGAGCTATATATAAAAACTGTTATATTTTTCTTCATCTGTCTTTTGGCTTGTCTTTCACTGCTAACTCCTGGCTTTTATGGTGCTTTTTAATGCAAACGAACAAATGAGTACCAAATATGAAAAGGGTACAAGGGTGTGATTATGGCTAAATAGCACAATACTAAGATATGACTTTTGACATACGATTATTCTGATTCTTTAGATCCTCTTTCTGAGAAACGATTCCTCGGATTGCTCCGATTATAAGATTATTCCGATTATAATGAATTTTATTCTTCAATTTTTCTGATTCTCTGGTTTTTTCAATTATACGATTATTTGCGCTCCAGCAATCACAGCTCATATTCGGGACAAATGATGCACTCGTGACAGTACACCCCAAATACCGTTTGGATTTTTTAGCTACACTCCACGGAAGAAAGACAAACAAAACATCGGTTGGGGAATATCGGCTTAATCGATAAAATGCAAACCAAAATATAATAAGTCTCTATAATTGACAAATCATTCTTTCGTTTACAATATTTTTGTCTCCAAAGTTTGATATTAATTTGAAGCAAAGCCAGCGAAGGAAACTCAGCGCATTTTTCATGTGCAAATAACGTGGTAATATATTCACTTGTTTAATTTAAAAGATGTGAAAATTAACAATGAACTCATCACGAAAAAAAAAACTTCTGATTGAAATGGTCAATCATTAAAAAAGGCATAGAGAACCACATGAAGAGCGCAAGTGCTACATATGTGAAAAATGCCCCTTACTTTCTCAGATGATGATTTGGTTTGGTCGCAAGTTTCGCCTTTGTCTTCACGTTTCGGTCGGCATGTTGCCTTGGCAACTTCTGGTTAAATACTCGGAAACCATCTAAAAGTCGAACTTTGACGACCAACTTCATCCACAGAGGGTCTTCTCGGCTTTCAACATGACGGATGGTCGTGCGAAGACCCTGGCACATAGTGATCTAAAAAGACCGCTGATTGGTGTTTTTATCGCATCAACTCTGATTGGTTTAAGTGTCCAAACAAAGAACAAAGAACACAAGCAATCCGAGAGCTAGAAGATGAACACACTTCGTGTTTAATTATTTGAAAAATTGAGCTAAGCTAGGTGACTTATTTCCATATCCCTTTATAGCTAGACGCTGGATGAGCGCAAACTGGGTTGCCTGTGTATTACACAAAAAATAGAAGGCACTGAGTTGGGTGGTATTGAACTGCGGCATTCCTGTTATATATTTTCAAGTGGGGGTTCATTTAGAGTATTTGAGGGGTCACTCAGACGTCGTGCCAGCAATGGCCCTTCAGCTCACATGTTCTCACGTTGATTATTTTGTAATGTCCTGTCCCGTTTTGAGCTGTTTTACTTTTTTACGCTTTGGTAATAAATTCAGTTTAAAGATAACGAAACACGCTTTTGAGTAAAACTCACCGAATTCTTCTTTAAATAGTCTGCAAAACAACTAACTGCATATTCTTCTGACGGAGGTTTCCCTGCATGTCATGCATGTCTTGCTGTTGCACTAAGCAAACGTTTATTCCACACACTAAGGAAGGACTATCATAAATATTTTTGCTCTTTGGCCATTTCAATTTCAGCAGGAAAAGAAAACAAACAGCGGTTAAGGACTAAACATGTTTTTTCCCGCTTAATAATTCTTCTTGTCAGTCTAATCTGATGCCAGGTCATTTTTTCTTTTTTTTTTTGGCTTAACGTTTGCACCAAGAGGTACCGTAAAGTCGGGAGTTAACAGTAAAAGGCAGGGCGAAAGGTACCCTGAGTGCCGGAGATTTTTTTCTTCCAGGTCCGAGAGAACGCTTCGCGATTCCAATTGAACGGTCCAGGACGAAAAAAAAATACCTCTGATCGCACAACCCCAGAACCTCATTTCCATGCGTACAGATTTGTCGTCAAACCAGTTTTGGGCGCCAATCTGAGACTGCTTCCCATGAGACGCAATGAAGCGCATCATTAACATTCCTGAAAATTGTGATTACAGTGATGGCTATTCATTTTAACAGCTTTAATAATTTTGGAGCAATTATTGATTTTCCATGGGTAAGATTGATTGATGAACGAAAGGATACATTTATGAAATGCATGCATTGTACATTGCACTACGGGTAGGTATAAAATCAAGTGAAACTGTGTTGCCTCGCAGTAATGAGCGCAATTTACTATTTTGTCGAGAAGCCTGAAAATTTTCAGGGCTTCAACGGGGTTTGAACCCGTGACCTCGCTATACCGGTGCGACGCTCTAACTAACTGAGCTATGAAGCCACTGACTTTTGGAGCTGGTTAGAGCGTCGCACCGGTATCGCGAGGTCACGGGTTCAAACCCCGTTGAAGTGCTGAAAAATTTCAGGCTTCTCGTCGCAATAGTAAATTGCCTTCACAACTGCGAGGCAACGCAGTTTCACTTGATTTCACAATTGGTTTATTTGATGAAAATTATTTTCCATCAGCGCGAAACGTTATTGTTAAACTTGCGTAAAACAGGATACTGTAATAGCAAAGAGCTAGAAATCACTGCCTAAAGTAAATGGACGACTTTGAAGTGCGAGAAAATTTTGTCTGTCCTTACCATCTTTCGACCGACCTCGACCGTTGATTTGGAATCGCGGAGAGTACTCTCCGACCTTGAAAAACAATTCCTCTGGCACCCAGGGTAGCCAAAATACCAACGAAGAAAAAAAAATAACATAGTTTTTATAGAAAACTCTGAATTTCTAATTCTCAGCGAAAGATTAATGGCAATCGATCGTAAAAACATTAAAATTTCTGCAGTCTGTGAATCTAGGGGAGGTTAGTCCAAAAGTGACTGGAACCATCTTAGTTGGACAGCTAAATGTAGTTTCTGAAATTTAGAAATTTTCGGGTCCCTGGTATCATACTACGTTATTGCCTTAAATATTATGAATTATCAATGTCATGCACAAGTGGTGCACCAATAAATTTTTTAGGAAGGGCTTTAAGGACTCCCCTTCTACACGGGTTGCAATGATAGTAACGTGAGATACTTAAATTGTAATAAATGGCTGCGGCCTCAAAGAAGCATTTGCATGCAGCCAATCTTTGTGTCCGAATAGATCTTTTCCCAGATACGGCGGCCATTTTGATTTCTACTGTTTCAAATAGCTATTATGGGATGCCCAGGGGGCAAATACGTATTAGTTTGCCTCCTGAGAATCCCATAATGTCTTCTAAACAATAGAAATCAAAATGGCCGCCGTATCTGCATAAAGGTCTATTAATTGGAGAAGGGGCAGATATGTCCAGGTAACCAGATGCATGATGATACGTGCTGGTAACTAGTTGCATGACGATTTTGAATAAAGAAATATCCCAATGCTCCTCACTCCAATTTTAACGTCACTCATGATCACATCTGGGAATACGGACATATTTACCTCACAAAGTGCCTGCCCCCTATACTCTGGCCCTCAAGTTTAGAGAAATAGCTGCATTTATTCTTACAAGTCCTGCCAAATTAACTACTGATAATAGTTGTATTTGAAGATTTTGGTGTATTTGATAACTATTAAGAACCATTGCTGCATTTGTAAACTCTTACGCGCATGACAATTAGGACAGCAAGCTTCCTGAGAGTTTTAGAAGTTCAATGTGTAGAGTAATCGATTTCAGTCGTATCTCGCCCGTCGCCAAGCAAATGGTTTCCCATCCTTCCCACGGGCACATTACACATTAAAACATCAAAAGTTTCGGCCTTGTTAACACCTCAACGTCTTTAAAGTATATCCCAATAATGCAAGGACAAGCCCAGGAAGCGTTTGTTTGTAAGTCTACTTTTTATTCATGGTCTTAATTTAGACAAATGCATAGTGCAGCTCTATATGCCTGTAATTGCTTAAGTCTATGTTAGTCTGCCCACGAGTTAATTACAAATGAGAGAGAAGATGTGGAACGACAGCTGGGGGAAATCCTCCCTGTATGTCCACTTGCCCCATGGAGGAAAACCCGGGCCAGATGAACCCCACAATCAAAGACCTCACAGACTGGGTCAGAGCAGAGTTTGTAAAAATGCAAACCAAAACTATTGTAGATGAAAATAGATTCAGGAACAGGTGAGAAAAACGTTTTATTAAAATACATGTTTAAACATTTACTTAAAAAAGACACTCATTCTGAAAAAAAAAAACTGATCTGTTTGACTCTTTCTCTAAGAAACTTCGAAGGTGAAAAAGGCTTAAATCGATTTAATACTATTCTTTGAGGGTAAATTTTGACCCTGGCCTTGATGGGTTGGTTATAATAGCTGTTTAACTTAAGTCTTAAGTTTTTATCATATCTTTGCCTACTTTGCCCCCATTAATATCTCTTATGGCCCAACACCAAGGAGTTTGTTAACTTTCGCACGCCGGTGTTTCATGCACGCATTCACTTTTCTTTATTAGTAGTGTACCAGATCTTGTGCAAATATATGAAACGATATTATTGCCCTAAAATATAACATTTTCAACGCAGCACTCACCCATCTTATCGTACATTTCACAAGTCCCCGAAGGACACCGGATCACATGAGATGATAATCTCTGCGTGGCTAGTAATTCGTTAGCAAACGCGTTCGCACCATCTTATTTCATGCATTTATTATGAATCATTATTTGGTACAGCGCACGCCATAATATCGTGTGACATTTAACTTAATTAGGTAATTTCCCGAACACCATCGTATCGTATCGTACATTCATGTGAGCACGCAAAATTAAAGCCATTACAGCTATCCCCCCTTCACTCACTGTTTTGCAGATCATAAAATAGTAGGACAGTATCATTATCAATTTATTCCTATGTTAAGTTCTTTGCTAACATGTGTCTCATTTATATTATTACTATATTAGTCCCTACTTATTTACTTATAAGTACTATGCTAATGCGCCCAGCCCATTTAACGTAATGATAAATTTCTGTAACAAATTCTGTAGTTGTTTAGAAGTAAGTTGATTGGTAATGCGCGCACACTGTCATGACATCATTACTCTCTACTTATTCACTTGCAAGTTATTTTCTAACGCGCTCATGCTATTATGTCACGTGATATTATTACCATTTACTTTTGAGTTGTAGCAAAGTGTTACAAAACACCCACGCACCATCACATCATATGATATAGGGCACTGTACCATGATCATCTAATTATTCTTAAGTAAGTTGTTTACTAATGCATGTCGTCATGTCATATGATATCATACCCTTCAGTACAGTACGTCATACGCGCTTCACCATATCGTATATTATAAAGCTCTAGTTAATTGTTTACATACGAGTTACTTGCTGACCGACGAGCGTTTGCGATCAGATTGCATAATATTTAAGACCCGCTTTCTAAATTACTGAAAAACCAAATATGCCGATGCGCATATTCCATTAAATACCAGTAAACTTATAAATATCTACTTGTTCATTTTTAAGTTGTTTACTAATGCGCGCGGTCAATTATATCGTAGCATTTTTTTACACTACACCCTCTAATTGTTTATTTGCATCCAAGGCGCGTATCATGTATGATATTATTATCTTCTTATTTATCAGAAATATGCAGCACGCACAGAACATTTAATGATATGTTCTTGTTAATCTTCTTATTCATATGTAACGTATCGCCTGACGTGCGCTCGCTGTAAAGTCATATGATATTATGCCTCTCTCACTCAGTGACTCTTAGGCGCATGACAATTAGGACACCAAGCTTCCCAAGAGTTTTAGTAGTTTAATGTGTAGAGCAATAGATTTCAGTCGCCCGTCGCCCGTCGCCAAGCAAATGGTTTCCCATCCTTTCCTCGGGCACATTACACATTAAAACATCAAAAGTTTCGGCCTTGTTAACACCTCAACTTCTTTATTTAATATCCCAATAATGCAAGGACAAGCCCAGGAAGCGTTTGTTTGTAAGTCTACCTTTTATTCATGGTCCTAATTTAGACAAATGTATAGTGCAGTTCCATATGCCTGTAATTGCTTAAGTCTATGTTAGTCTGCCCACGAGTTAATTACAAATGAGAGAGAAGTTGTGAAACGACAGCTGGGGGACAAACCTCCTTGCACGTCCACCAGCCCCATGGAGGAAAACCCCGGGTCAGATGAACCCCTCAGTCAAAGACCTCACGGGCTGGGTCAGAGCAGAGTTTGCAAAAATGTAAACCATAACTATTGTAGATGAAAACAGATTCAGGAACAGGTGAGAAAGACGTTTTATTAAAATACCTGTTTAAACATTTACTTAACAAAGACACTCTCATTCTGAGAAAAAAAAATGATCCATTTGACTCTTGCTCTAAGAAACGTCGAAGGTGAAAAAGGTTTACATAGATTTAATACTATTCTTTGAGGGTAAATTTTGACCCTGGCCTTGATGGGTTGGTTATAATAGCTGTTTAACTTAAAGTCTTAAGTTTTTATCTTATCTTTGCCTATTTTGCACCCATTAATGTCTCTTATGGCCCAACGCCAAGGAGTTTGTTGACATTCGCACGCCGGTATTTCACGCTCGCATTCACTTTTCTTTATTAGTAGTGTACCAGAGGTTGTGCAAATAAATGAAACGATATTATCTCCCTAAAATATATTATTTTCAGCACAGCATTCACCCATCTTATCGTACATTTCATAAGTCCCCGAAGGACATCGGATCGCATGAGATAATAACCTCGCGTGGCTAGTAATGCGCTAACAAACACCCTCACAATAATATTTCATGCATTTATTATGAATATAGTTATTTGGTACCGCGCACGCCATAATATTGTGTGACATTTAAGCTAGTTTCCCGAACACCATCGTATCGTAGAATGCTATTACATTCATGTGAGCTCGCAATTACATTTATGTAAGCACGCAAATTAAAGCCATTACAGCTATCCCCCCTTCACTCACTGTTTTGCAGATCATAAAATGGTAGGACAGTATCATTATCAATTTATTCCTATGTTAAGTTCTTTGCTAACATGTGTGTCTCATTTATATTATCATAATATTAGTCCCTACTTATTTACTTATAAGTACTATGCTCATGCGCCCAGGCCATTTAACGTAATGATAAATTTCTGTAACAAATGTAGTTGTTTAGAACTAAGTTGCTTTATAATGCGCGCACACCGTCATGACATCATTAGTCTCTACTTATTCATACATACTTTTCTAACGCACTCGTGCTGTTATGTCACGTAATATTATTACCATTTACTTTTGAGTTGTAGCAAAGTGTTAAAAAAACATCCACGCACCATCACATCATATGATATAGGGCACTGTACCATGATCATCTTAATTATTCTTAAGTAAGTTGTTTACGAATGCATGTCGTCATGTCATATGATATCATCCCCTTCAGTACAGTAAGTCATACGCACTTCATCATATCATATATTATTACGAGTTTACTGGCTAAGCGATGAGCGTTTGCCGTCAGGTCGCATAATATTTTACACCTGCTTTCTAAATTACTGAAAACCCATATATGCTGATGCCCATATTCCATTAAATACCAGTAAACTTCTAAATATCTACTTGTTCATTTGTAAGTTGTTTACTGATGGGCGCGGTCAATTATATCTTAGAAATTTTTTACACTACACCCTCTAATTATTTATTTGCATCCAAGGCGCGTATCATGTATGATATTACTATGCTCTTCTTATTTATCAGAAATATGCAGCACGCACAGAACATTTAATGATAAGTCTTGCGCTCGCTGTAAAGTCATATGATATTATGCCCCTCTCACTTGGCGACTATATTATTTCCATTTGCTGTTTAAATTGCACAAAATCAGTGTGCGCACACAACGTTTAATGCTAATAAGATATTTATAAACATTTATTTGTCTGTAGTAAGTTGTTTTGAAGATGTGTGCGCACAAGTATATCCTAATGATATTTTTACAATGAACCCTAAACTCGCAAGTTATTTACCAACGGGTGCGCAACATCGTGCTATGTGAAATTATCATCCTTCGCTTTAATTTTTTTTAAGTTGTTAAAAAAGCGTGCATTATCATATCGTAAGATAAAGGCCACAATATAATTAGTTTGTGACGATCTACTTATTCCTACGTACGTTGATTAATAATGCGTGCATTCTATCACGTTATTACCGTCTATTTATTTACTTTCAAGTTGTTTGCTAATACGGACACTACCATCTCTTGATATTACTGGCATCTAGTTGACCACATGCGCGTTTACCATCCTGAATGTTATTATCATCCTCCACTTACTTACCAGTAGTATGCAAAACACGCACGCCATTTAATGATACGTTTTTGTGACACTATTTTTATTTGAAGGTGGCTCTTCTTATGACGCGCACACGCTATCATATACGATATTATGCCCCTTAAGTAAGTCATAAGTGGTTTTTAAGAGCGCACACTCCATTGTATTGAGAAATATATATGATGTATGTATGCGTTGCTTGCTATAGCGCTTTGCCATCATGTCGTGTGATATTTTCGCCTTCTACTTTTTAAATTACTCACAAGCTGTGTGCTGTTGTGCACACGCCATAAAATGCTAATAAGATATTATAAACCTCTACTTGTTCATTTGTAAGGTGTTTGCTGATATGCGCGCCCACAATTATATCCTATGACATTTTACACTCAAGCCGTTAAATATCTACTTGCAAGTTGTTTACTCTCGCGCGTACACCATCATGTCATGTCATCTTTGAAGTTGTGTTAGTTGTTTGAAAGACGCGCGTACAGTAGTATCGTATGATAAAATTGACCTTAAATTATTCACAAGCGCATTTGCTATCATGGAGTAGATGTTTTTAGTCTCTACTTGTTAAATTACCCACATGTTGCATTCCAAAATGCACAAGCCGCTTAATACTAATTAGGCATTGGTAATATCATTTAGTTGTTCACTGAATTGTAAACTCCTTGCGGAACCGCGCATGCTATCATATGCATGTCGCATAGTGGTGTAGCCCCTTGATAAATAAATGTTAACGCAATCGCAGGATAAAACAATCTACTTACTAATAAGGTGCTGTGAATGGGCGCGTATTGTCTTATTTTTCATATTTTTACACCTAACTTATCTCTTACCTCCTTACTTATATTTAGCTATTTAGAATTATTCATATTTATTTTTCACTCATTCATCTTACACAACGGCCTTTATCCGCTAGTTAGTACATTAGTTATTTTAACACCTTTTGCAAGGATTAAATGTGCAAGGCTAGAATCAAAATTTACCCTCAATTTTGTACTTATCCGATGACTTTGATATTTTTCACATCATTATATACATAATTATTGGATCAGCCTTTCGACAAGAAATGCCCAACGATATAAGCAGTAGATCCTAGTTAGCTCTTTGACATATAGATTAACTGATATCAATATAAAATGCATTCTAAACTCTAACTTTCTTTCTTTTATACGGTAATGATCAGATGGGGAAATTGTTTAAGTTCATTGTAGCAACCACAGCTTTACGGTCTTCATCCAACAATTTAAGAGTCGAGACTGCGTGACGGTGTTGTCCTCTCAAGGAGCACTGATATCCCTGTGTTTTGTGGAATTTCGGGCATGATTCTTGGCTAAATATGAAGTAGATAGCTGCAAATCAGACTTGAATTAGACCTTATTCGTTTAAACATTTTGCTTCCAGGATTTACATCTGACGGGACATTATCTCTCCATATTATTCCTCTCAAATTTCGCAATATTCGTGCTCGAATACGCCCTTTTTATGAACAAGACAAATGATCAAATCTCTTGAGTATTGTCACATGATCCATACTGAGGGAGAAACAAAACCATACGAGCGAATAGACCATTTTCGAATTCTCACGGCTGGACTGGATATAGCATGGACTGGCTATAGCATGGAATGGAGGCCAATGCGGGCAAATCTTCTCAAATGCAAATTAATTTGCCCGCATTAGCCTCCATTTCATACTAGATCCAGTCCAACCGTTACAATACGAAACTGGCCTATTGTGATTGAAAATTTGTAAAAAAAAATCATTCAGTAGCCAGCCAAGAAGGAGCAGCAGCCAATCACCAGTTTTAAATGTCGCTTTTAAAGGAAAGGTTTGAAAGCTCTCACAGTTATCAGAAGCAACTTCGATTATAGTGGTTTCATTCTTGGACAGACACGTATAGGCAATGAGATTCCCGCTTTTCCCAGTGATTAAAGATGGTCACCAAATTAAACTTCATAGCTAAATTGAGTCTTTCATACCTGAGAAACCACTGCAGCATTTCCGTTGAACAGGGTGAACCAAGATAACCAAATGTGGCAAGCGGCCTCCGCCCTCTCTTCCTTCATAGCTGTTATTAGGAGCTAGGTACCAACTTAGCGGACTAAAAAAGGAGATCATGGTTAATTTTAACACCAATCAGTAGTTTCCATTTCTTGGTTACGAAACACTTACAAAGCTGAGGTATCACTGAGTATAGAACAATGAAGAGGGTTATCGTTCACAGCTTGGAGCTTTTGAGGATGACATTATTCACTTACAAGTACATACTTTTGAGCCTCTCTGAAAGCAGAAGTCCACCTTTTAAAATTCGTCTTTAATTAAAGCTATCTTTTTTCTTCTTTTTCTTCTTTTCTTTTCAACTAAAAGGAAATATAAATTGTAAAGTAACTCTTTTTTTTTTTTCATCATGGCGGACCCTGCAGCGAATAAAAAACAAAATTAGTTCCCGGCATCTATCTGACTTATTCAACGATTTCAATTCTTCCCATATGCATATCCCAAACCACTACCAAAACACCCGAATTGAAAAACATCTGTGAAGAGTACTTCCTTGCATACGGCGGCTGCGCCCGCAGTACGAGCGGCAGTCAATGCAAAGGTTAGCTGTCCTACCAAAACGACACGATAATAGCCTTTTCCAATAGTTAACTTGAAAATTCCGGGTTGAATTTAACGAGGAACAGCATCTATTGTTCAAAATAGCACAACTATTACCCTACATGGCGACACTCGACGAACTACGAGCGAGTTGCCATGCCGGAAGCCGGTGACCCATTTGACGCCAAATTGCAAGCTGGGAGACACAAAATGTTTCATATTTTTCACTTTTTACAGTCTGATATGGTTTTGGAAATTGTAAGTCCCTTTTCCTGAATGTTTAATGCAATCTCCAGTGAGATAAATGGCCTTATTTCAATCCTATTCCTGTTAACTTTCATTGAAGTCAGTAAAGTTTTTTCCGCCTGCTGAATCCCGATTGGTCAATTAAAATTCAGGCGCGCCAGCCGTATGCAAGGTTATATGTTGGGTGTTCCTTGAGTTTTGGTAAGTCAGGCTGCCAACCTTAGTTAGGCCCAATCTCGACCCCAGAGCTCTTCTCTTGGCTGAGGGAGAGAAGAAATCTGGGGAACCCTGAAACAAACAGTCTTCTCATTGGTTTTCGTGAAGAACAATCAAAAGGGTCTCTAATTAGTGCATTCATGTTAGCACGAGGAGTGAGCAGGCGTCGTAAGGTTCAAATAGCCAATTTTTTGGTGACAATAACCCTACGGCGCATGTTCTCCTAGATACAGTTTTCCAGAGCCTTGTGTCGATACAAGGCTCTGGTGACGAGAATGAGTTAGGCCCTGTTGGACCTTTGAAATAGATGATCTCCCCCGATAAAGTTGGTCACGAAATTTATCTGAATTGATCCCTGGGGCTAAGGCTTTTTAGTATAATTACGTAGGTAATTTAAAGTTCTTATCGCTGATTGGTTGCTCTTGAGGTGATCGTTACGCGATAATCACCTAAGTGTTTTTTTTTTTTAAAATGGCCGCTAGCGGTTTTGTCGAGGTGACAGATGAATAAATTTATTGTTTTAAAGAAAACGCATATTTTTCAAATAATCACTTATGTAATTATGCTAAAACAGTTATTCACCTCAGGCTCGGTGAATAAAAACCGAGGCAAATATTCGCCTCGCCTTCGGCGAATAATTGTTAACTATTAACTTCAATTAATTATTTCCGCTCTCTCTTGCTACCTTGTCAAGCCGCTCCCAGGACTGACGGTCCAATGCGCTGGTGGATTACCTGAATAAAAGAACTTAAATGAAATAACAGTGTTAACCAGCGGACAGCGGCCTAAGTTTGTCGTTTTTCCAGAAGCGCTGACCTGTAAAACAAGTTTTAATGACTTTACTTTCATGTTCCTTAAAGGGGCTAGGTCAAGCAATTTTAGGCAATTTCAGCGCTGATGGAATGGTCGTAGAATTAACTAAAATATCAAAATAACTGTTCAAAACTATAGAAGAACTCTAACAAAACACAGGAAAGCCAAGAAGGGACATGGATGGACAAAACTGGAGAGGATTGAAATGGATTGAATTTGGGTAAATTTTAAAAACGTCGGCGCACCTTTTTTCAAATTTATATCAGTCTATATCAAAATGTCATTTACACAGCTGGAAAGTCATTCTCAGTTGTTATGTGGCAGTGATTTTGCAAATGAAAGACTTTTGCTTCGCCAATTTGACGTTTAGAGCTCATACTTCACAAAATTAAACAAAATTACCTAAAATAGCGTGACCTAGTCCCTTTAAAACAAAGGGTTCGCTTACCGAATTGTTCCCGGTAAGCACGCAGAATTGTTAGCAGCCAAGACCTCTTTCCTTTGCTACTTGAATAATGATCTGTAAACATCTTTGAAAACGCTCCACAAGATCAAGAGTAGCATGAATAAAATATCACTAACAATTAAACAGAATCTATAAATCATTAAGACTAAACTTTAACTGAAATGTTAAGTTAAATTATGCGGGCCTAGCTCTCTCTCTCTCTGTCTCTCTCTCTGTCTCTGTCTCTCTCTCTGTCTCTCTCTCTGTCTCTGTCTCTCTCTCTGTCTCTCTCTCTGTGTCTCTGTCTCTCTCTCTGTCTCTCTCTCTGTCTCTGTCTCTCTCTCTCTATCTGTCTCTTTTTCACACACACACCACCGTCAGACAACACGGACACAAACGAACATCAAAACTGATACGTACCGGTACATCTACAATACGGTTAAGGGGAGAACGGGAATATGCTGCTCTTGCACAGAAAGAAGAAATATAGCCAGGCATTCGGTCCCAATATTACAAAGACGGAAGACAAGAAATTCAAGTAAAAGGGCGCTAGAAAAGTTTCACTTATCACGCGACTTGATGAAAGAAAAATGAAAGATAGAAATTGAAGGAGAAGATGAAATTACAGAAGTTACAAATATGCCGTAGAGTGGCTCTCGAAGTGCAGTTTACTCCGAACTATGGAATACACTAGGAGGTTTGCAGCAAACATAAATAGACTCACATAAGATGGCTGCAAAGAGAATACAAATTATTGATCCACTGCAACTGCCTTTTTTACAATTTTAGTGCTATTGTCGGAAAGAGCATTTATTGCAACCGAAAGCACATCATTTCTAGCCTGCATCCAGTTATCAGGTTGCAAAGTCAACAGCCATGTTGTCCTGACATTATCGGTTTGTGTTCTACACTGTAAATATACACTTTGTCAGATCAAGCAAAGTACCTTTACTCAGTTGATCAATTGTTCCACGTATATCATTGAGATCTATTAATACAAAGTTAAACTGTTCAGGCAGTTTCTCTGATAATACAACAGCCAACTCTCTGTCTAATATTGGCAGCATACACATCAGACAGTGAGTTTGGTAAATGCAAGGCAACCAGCCTTATTGGTGTTTGACTCCGTCTCGTTTGCACTCTCAGTACCACTGTTGTCCTGGTCCTCCTCTCCTCTTTGTCCTTTTGGAAGGTCTTCCTCGCTGGATGGAACGCTGGCAGTAGCAGTCCCCATTCTCGGCATGTGGCCTCCAGTTGAACACTTTCAATCCTTTTTTCATCCCTACTACAGTCTCATCTGGAGCAATTGCGGAGTACCCCTAGAAAAGTTCCACTTCACTCGCGATTTGATGAAAGAAAAACGTAAGATAGAAATTGAAGGAGAAGATGAAATTACAGAAGTTACAAATATGCCGGAGAGTGGCTCTTGAGGTTTATATGGTGCTCCACATCAACAGTGAAAATCGTGGCATTGAAGGCCACCGGTCACCGGCACGAAGAGGCATGCAACCAAACTACCAGCGTACGGAAAATGGAACGGCCTTGTTTACAGTTGTAACCCTCTTTTCCCATACCAATTAGGGCGTATGCCAATCTGAATCCTCGCTCTCTACTCGGATTGTAGAGAGACGACGATGTTTTGACGAACACGTGAAGGTGAAAGAGCGATCAGTTTAGTAACACATACAGCGCATCCCGGAATGCAACCCGAGTCAAATGAGTTATGTTATGTCAAAACATCGTTCTTAGATGGCCCCACTGTGCCCTCCCACTTTGTGGATAAAGAGCACGAAAAGTCATGGAATTTGAGGGAAACGACAAACCCACCAGCCCCACCAGAATGCCTCCCAGAAAGTTGCAACGCAGATACATCGCATAAATACAGCGACATGCATGCAGATGAATCGGCGCGCGTGATCGAATTGCGAATCATACCGAAAAATAAACGAAACGAAAACACCGAAGGCTAAATGGAAGAACAAAATCCAGACATGTAATAACTGTCAAGGACCGTCTGATTCGCGTTGTAAATATTGATGAAGTAGTGAGCTAGTTGACATTTTCGAATAGAAACGGATCAAAATGTGGATCGAATGTTTTATCAGTGTCTTCCAAATTAGAAGTAGAAAGACGACGATGATGACAATGGCAGATTTATTAGGATACTTTCAAGGTTACTATAAAACCAACAAATGAGTAGGAAATAATAAACATCATCTTGTCGGTTATCCAGATGAATTGCGTGCAATCGAACAGCGAATCATAGCCGACAAATAACTTTGATAAGCGAACACAACGAACGAGGCTCAACGAGAGGACAAAATTCAGCCATGTAATAGTTGCCAAGGTCAGTCTGATTTGTGTTTAAAATGTTGATGAGGTGGTGAATTGGTTGACGTTTTCGAATCGAAACAGATCGAAATGTGGATCGAACGTATGATCAGTGTCCCTAGAATTTGAAGTAGAAAGACGACGATGATCATGACAATCATGGCAGATTCATTAGGAGACTTTCAAGGCATCGAGACTAAAATAAAATGCCTCCGACAAAATCAAGAGGGCTCAACGACAACATGTTACACAAATCTAGTATGTGATGTTTAATGACCTTTCCGCGCATGTTGAGTACTCTGTGTTTAATAATTAACCACCATGGAAAAAAATAGCGGGGTCCTCAGCACCAACGAGCAGAGTGGTATCGACTTTTGTTGCCAGCCAGCTCTGCTATAGCGGAGTTCAGGCGCGCTTTGCGCGCCAGCGGAGCACTATGGGTAAGATTTTTTGTGTAATCTATCGATGCGAGAATTTTTATTATGACGTCACGTACGTCCACCAGTACGGTGACGTCGCGTACGTCCGCCTGTACAGACTGTCGGGGTGGAGGTGGGGAGGCAGGACATTCTCTGGGGACAGGAGTGTTCGGGCAATTTTCCTTGGCGGGAAATCGTGTGGCAGCGTTGCATTGGCAACCCGCGTTTTTCTGGTGGGAAATCATATTACTGACGAGCAACGGGATAAAGAGCACAAGAGAAGAGGCGACGAAATTTGAGAAATTTAAGCGAAGAAATCCTCGAAAGAAGCCGAGGAAGGAGAAGAGGAGAACATTTCAACGAAAATCAACCGTAAAGCTGAGAGAAGGAGCGCGAGACCAAAAACACTTTTCACAACGGTTAGCTTTCAGGTAATGTTTTCAGAGCTCTCAAGTCTTAAAGTTCCCAAAGAGTGAGATGCTTGCTGGAGACTGCACCAAAGCCACAAGTGTCCTGTGCTTCTTGTGCCGGAGAATTCTAAGGGGGCCCTGGGGCGTGCTCGCCCGGAAAATTTTTGAAAATTGCACTTTTCAAATCGCTGGAAATGTACTGTCGAGTACGCGATTTTGGTTTTTTAATCCTGCCTTTTAAGAGAGCCCATGTTATTATGGTCAGCCTGAGATAATATATCGGCCTATTCTTCATATATTAACGGGTGAAAGTCCTTAACAAACAAGAAAAGTGGTCGTACACGAACAGATTCAACGTTGGCCAAAGTTCAGTACCACTGAAGGAACAAATTCGGAATTCATAAGCACTTCTAAAAGCTTAAAAGGTAGTTAAAAACCTGTGAGAAAAGTGCCAATGCGTGAAAAATGCTTGTGTCGGCGTGAGAGCTTGAGATTGCATCGAGATGCGTGAGACTTGAGAGCTCTGTGTTTTCCTTCATAATATATGCCTCGCTGCCTCGCATAATTTTTAAAACTAGTTAAAAGAAACGAAGAAGGCCTGAAAACGTTAATTGCAATTCCGTGTTGACAGAGATTCTGACATATTTCAACGATCACATTTATAGGCTTTTTGTGTGAAGTCGATGTCCAGTTGCGAGCTGCTTTGTTTGACTGTGAAATTGTGGTCGAGTAAGCGAATTTATTACGCTTTAGGTTGACTTTTTAATTAGCAAAGATGTTTGCTGTTGTTCTAAACTGAAGGGAGCTTGAGAGATTCTCAGTCAAACGGAAAATGTTGTGAAAGAGATTACTGTGCATGAAAATTGTTGGTTATTGTTTGCAAGGCTTGTTTGTTTACTGCATGCTGTCAGCTCAGGTGTTTGATCTTTTCGATCAATGTAAACTGTACACACTAATGACGATCAATTTTGTACTTTCCTTATGCAGAAGCATAACTATTTCCATAAACACTATACACTCTTTTTCTTTTTCTTTATAAGAACCTTTTGTATAAGAACGTTGAGGCTGAGATTAACCAAAATTATCATGAAGAACGTATTAAGAACATTCCTCAGGCTGGGACGGAGTCGTTTAAGAACGTTTTTACTTTGGTGTTTGTATTTTAAATGAAAGCATGAAATAAAGGTTAAAAAAATGTAAATTAACCCAAATACTTAAGGGCATATTTAGTATAACATAACGATGGTTCTCTTATTGCATGACACACATCTCAGTTAATAAGCAGTTCTCATTTATACTGAATTGTTACAAAAGATTAAACTTCAACACCATCAAAGCAAGCACTTTGATAGGTTTCTTAGTCACGTCCACAAGATTTTAGTTATTGAAAAACTATAGACCGTATTCATAAATGGCAGCTAAGTAATTATTCTTTTGTCTTTATGCTAATCATCCTAACTAGCCTCGTAAACACGAGCAAAATTCAAAAGAATTTTTTTTCCAAAGTGAGGCTAGTTAGGATGATTAGTACAAAGACAAAAGAATAATTTCTTGACCGCCATTTATAAATACGGTCTATACCATGTAAAATGAAGAATATCTTTAAGAACGTCTGCCTCAGCTCCAAAATTATACATAATTGCTTTCTGGGGCTAGAGACGGGAGCTCCGCTTTTAGACTGGCTAAATCTATGTATTAGAAATCTTGTGCTTTCTCGTGAATCTTCACTTTTCAGATAAATGACCCCTAACGCATTTTGAAGTCCCTTCAACATGCTATGGATTACGTGTTTGACCGTATATACGGTGAATGCCGCTCGGTAGATAAATGGTTAATGTCCATGGGGCAGGGCCTGTCTTGCAAAGCAACGTGTAAGAGGTAATGTTTGCACACGTTCTGCCAAGAGTATGGGTAGATGATATGCGTCATGGCCACTTCCCAGTCCTCACTTAAGTCCTCGCTGGTCAGAATGACTTAAAAAATGTTTATCATGGTGCTCGACAACGAATGTTAGTACCACCTTCACGATACGGTCCAAAAATGAGAGCAATCGCCCACAACCATTTGTTAAATGGACTTGAACGGTTTGAAAAATCTTTG
>OX421454.1:15231922-15241922 GCA_949126865.1 Montipora capitata | reverse complement strand
GCATGGCAATGTGCAATAAAGGAAAAGAAGCTCACCTGGCCCTAGAAAATATAATGAGAAACGCAAACGTTGGGATAGAACCACGCGAAGAGCCCACAAAACAAATTAAAAAAAAGCGCAACTCTGGTTTCTCCAGAGACGGTTAGAGCGTAGCCTGCGAACGCAAACGTATTTCCGGCGGAGAGAATAGACCGCAGGAAATAAGTCTGCGTTCGCAGGCTAGTTAGAGCGGAGCAGACATCTGAATTTTTAATGAGGAAACGCTTCCTTTGCCTTCAAATCAATTGCAGTGACAGCTGTCACATAACAAAGTTCAAAGACGTAGCGCAACAAAGCTATTTGTCACATGTCGCGCCAGCAGCGAAACGCATTGGGAGTGGATATTTTGCAAATCGGCTGCATCGAGCCCTCTTGCACAATTGACGAATGTGTAGTGAAATAATAGGCATTTGTCTGCTCGGAAATCCAGATGAATTACTTGAAATCGAATTGCGAATAATCATGAACTGAAAAGTAAACGAACATAGGGAGCGAGGTTCGATCACAGAGAGAACAAAATCCATTTGAATATTGCGTAGAACCGTCTGATTCGTGGTTTTCATATTTTTAAAGCAGTAGACTGCAAAAAAACAGCCGAATCTGTACGTGGACGAGTGCGTCTTTTCAAGCGAAAGGTCTGGAGCGAGGGTAAAAACGAAGAGTAAGACTGAGGAGAGACTAAAAATGCGGGCGTGGGAGGCTCGAAGCTCGGGTGAATTCGAAAACCGACTGTTTTGCAGTCTAGTAAAGCAGTGAGCCGATTGACGCTTTCGAATAGACACACATCGAAATGTGGATCGAACTTAAGATCAGTGTCTCCCAAAAATTAAATCATAGCATGATCGCCTAAAGCGTTCTCTCCAAAACGAAGTCGGTGACCCCCCAATTGTTGTTTTTTTTTTTTTTTTTACATTTCTGACATCACTAACTCATCATTTTTTAATGGCAAAATTGGAAGAAAAAAAATCAATGTTAGAAAATTTTCGCGCAATGTAATACATCATTTTTGCAGATTTGTGTCGGAGTTCCAAAATACCCAACAGCAGTTGTAATTTTTTATTCGAAAGTACTGCAACTCAACTTATCTAGTTAAAAATAACACCATAACAATAGAAATTGCACACTTTGTAACTCCAACGACAATGTAAATGTCAACATGTTTTTCAATAATATGGAAAGTACTGTAATTTTAACAGCAATATACGATTATTAAGTTGAATAAAATCAGTGCCATGTGAAAAATCGCCAAAGCGTTTTGAGACTTTTCAGCGTGAAACATGTAACAGGGAATCATACTCTCTCGCAAATGAAAGTTGTTTCACGTGCATCCTCGGAGATCCAGGGGCAGATCGTGGAGGCAAGGGGAAGTTTAAACGGGCGAAAGAAAATGGCGCCGAAGAAAAGCAGAGTCGCCTTACTATGCTTTTCTTCGTCGCCATTTTCTTTCGCCCTTTTAGACTTCCCCTTGCCTCCACGATCTGCCCCTGGGTCTCCGAGGATGTTTCACTTGTAGAATTTTTATTTTGCAAGATACAGCCATGAATTATAAGTCAAATTGATTGTTGAATTGTGTGCTTTGCAGACAACATATTTTCTTTGAAAATTAAATTAACTTGTTCACAACTCAATGGTTACAAAACGAAAAACAAACTGCTCTACTCGCGGGCCGAATGCCGAAATGAACAACAGCGACCAATAAGAACACGTACGCCGGTTTAGTTTTGAGCTCGTTCACTCAATATAGAACACGCTGGTTCGAAACACAATGGTCAGGGAACTAGGAAAAATGTGTTTTCACTCACCCCCGAACACAAGATCATCAATAACCGCGCACGTCATGCAAATTTGTCAAAGGACATCACACATCAAAACACGCGCTTTCATTGGTTCTTGAAGTCACATGATAAAAGCCCTTTGTTACCTTACCTTACATTACATTTTCTCCGGAGAGCTCGAAATTTTTTCTGCATACAAAACAATCTCGCGCTTCGGCTCCACAAGGCTGCCACCTCGTCAGCCTCACGTCTTCGCTAGGCTGACACGTTGATTTCTCATTGTAGTAGAATAATAGAGGATAATGATGATGTCAATTTATTACCGCATCAGTTTCAAGGAATTGATGATACTTACGACAAAATGCCCCCAATGAAGATACCACGGTGACGAATGTGTAGCAAAATAATGGACATGTGCCGACTCGGACATCGAGATGAATCTCGAATCATGCCTGAAAAAAAAACGAACGAACACAACGAACAAACGTATAATCAGAGTGGTATCTCATAAAAATTAGATCATAGATGATCGGCTCTTGCAATTATCTACATGTATCAATTGCGATAAAATTTAATTGGGTAGTTTATGATCATACAACTACCTGTAACAAAATCATGATAATGATGTCTGTAATGATGATGACAACGATGACAACGACGACAACGATGTTGATGATGATGATGATGATGATAATAAACTTAATCATCAACATGATTATTATGAAATAAATGAATATATATACTTGAAGTGTGGGTTAAAGACGAAATGGAAAAGTGATTCTCGACCGCATAGACACCTGAAAGATTCAGGCGGCGTCAACGAGAATCGTACCCATGACCTAAGCGATGCAGATGCAACGCTCTCAGTACTAATTGACCAATGAAGCCACTCGGCTTGAAGCAGGTCAGTTTGCTGGGTTCATGTTTTCCCCTGAAAGGACTCAATTATTATGATAAGCATATTGAAGGTGATAATTTCTCGGTGAGATAATAAGACGATGATGATGATGACAGTGAGTGTGGAAATATGATCATTGAGAATCTCTGTGTTCCAAGAGAATTAATGATGGACAGTGCTTATTCACAGAGAATCGGATTGTACACGTGCATGTGTTCAACAGAATGAAATAATCCGAGATATTGAATCAGTGGAGAAAGGCAAACTCAAACAATCAGGTGTAAAGGAAAGGTTTATCAAGAGACCCTTTCCTAAACTTCGCTTAAAAACTGACAAAGGTACCTTATTAGATGAAATTTTCGCAACACTTTAATTTCGCGAATTTGGCGATTTTTTTTTTTTTAATCGCGAAGTTTAAGTGACGCGAGCAATAAATACGTGTCGCGAACATAACATAACGCCGCGAAAATTAAATGAATAACAATAAATCAATAATAGCTAATAATGAAGAAAGGACGAGTTTATTATCATTAAAACGTTGACAAAATCAACCTCTTCATACCAAGACATTTACAATCCCTCAAGGATCGAGGCTAATTCATTCCAGTCTTAATGTTTTCATTTCTTGGTTTTTGACCTCAGTTATTCATGATCTTTAAAAGCGATTTTGTACGTTCCCTGAATTGGAAGTAATTAATTCATGCATGTATGTTGTTGAGCTTTCCTCAGTGCCGTTGTCAGTCATGATTCCCGAGTTTTTAAAACAAAGAATCGTGATTCTTAAACGATTTAAAACTATGATTCATGATTCATGATTCCTACTACCATCGCGAAATTCACACAAACGACTATGGAGATCATGGTCAATTCACTAAAAAAAATTAACAAAATGTAAAATTCTTATGGAAATTGTTAGACCTTTGTTATTACTGTTCTCATATAAACCCATCGCTGCATCTCTTGTTGTAAATTTTGACGTTATTGTAAATGAAGTTGTTCTACTTGCTTCAAGGATAAGTTAAATAACTTTAAATAGCGTCTTCCTAAAGATCGCGAAATTAAAGTAATTCATAGTACAAGAATTTCGCAAAAAGGCGAAATTTAAGTGCCGCGAAATTAACTTGTCGCGAAAATTTCATGTAACAAGGTATATAAAGATGCAGTAGCTCAGAGTCAATTAAATAAAGTGGAGAGCAAATTTACCTTAGCTTCATCGACTGCAAAACATTAAGAGAACTCTCAGTTTGCCATTTAACAAGCGACCGTCCACACGAAGAGTTGCTGTTATTTTTCTTCTTGCCACAAAAGTTGGCCTTGTTTTTGTAAGTTTTGACGTCTTATGTCTTGTACCATACGTTCTTGTCCGCGGTTAGAAGGCTTCCTCCTGCTTAAAAAAAAAAAAAGCCAAAAATAAACATGAGACTTATTTTGATTCAAGTGGAATAAATAGCGCCAACACGTTCAGAAATTCTGTCGAGAATTTCTTACCATGAAGTAAGCTTGTTTTCAGCGGAAACCGTCTTCGTCTTGAATTATTTGTAGCTTCTCTTTTAGCCCTACGTTGAATTATTTTCTGGTCAAATATCACTTTTCTCAAATTCGGAGAGGAAAAAAACATGATTCGCCTGCCTGCTTATAATGCACTAATTAAAACTTTGTGAACAAAGAAGGCACATGAAAAAAGCGCGAATTTTGCACCGGCTGTCAAATTCTTTCATTTCGTTGGTGTAAAAGGAAAATGACGAGTCCCATTGATTGGATGATTGACACCTGTTATCCGTCAAAACCTCGTGGGTTAATGGTAGTCAAATAAATAGCGATCACGGACCTTCCGGTTTTTAATTAAAGTAAAACTTTTTATAATAATACAATTTGCACGGATCGCTCGTGGCCGGAAACATTTAGTTGTCCTCTATATCTCGCTTTTTAGCTAGTTTCGAGGACCTGCCGGGGGAAGGGGGGGGGGGGGGGGGTCCTTGTTCCCTTTAAAAACTTTCTTGGTCTTCCTAGTTCCTGGTATGTCCAAACTTTGGCAAATACACAACAACGAAGGGATCATTTCCTTGGAAACCTAAGATAGTTCATACACTTGAACATTGATAATACGGCCATTGGATAAAAGACATAGCTCAAAATGTTGCCAGTCAGGTGTTTAATTAAGCAAACATACTTTCAAAATCTGAAGAGAAAAAAGGAAGTGATTTTTTTTTATCACAGTGCACTTAAATGGTTTTTCCAACAACGATTTGTAATAATTTACTTTTATTCCTGCATATGATTAAATGTTACTCTTCTCTAATTTATTCATTTTTGTTTTTGGCTCATTAATATTCATATTTCTGATTGTCCGAACTCTCGATTATCCAGATTATTGAGCCCAGTCCAGGCGAGTCCGAATAATCGAGGTTCCTCTGTACTTTCTAATTACCATTTTATTTTGTACTGAAAAATGTATATTAGGTTTCTGGCAGACTAGTTTCTGTGTCACTGACCGACATACGGAGGAAATACTCATGGATATTTAGACAGTTAAAAATTGGCCAGCTGTTGTAAATTTAAAAAATATTGCTGACACATGGCGATTGATCATGCGCAAAAATTAAAAAAATAAAACAGGTTCGACTAGTCGAAACTGGACTGACTCATCCATTTCTTTGGATGAGTGGCAAATCAAAGAATATCGAGGCGGCTGACAGAGTCTTCTTCCTCTTCCCGACTTTTCTAAATTCTTGCAGGGTATGGTCCCGCTACATGTAGTATAGTAAGATCACTTCAAATATTGATTTCTCTCTCTGCTGTCTTTTCCAGAGGTGAAAGGGTCAAGGAACTCAAGGTTAATGGAAGTAGGAGGCTTTTGGTGGAACAGTAAGACCAGTTTGCGCCACTTTTTTCCCCTTCAGCTTAAATGGTTTCAGTCATCTTTGCCTGTGATATATTTTATCCAATAAGTACCACTCAATGTTAAATGTAAACATTCCTCTGGAATTTTAACTTTTTCTTAAATTGAAGTAGACTTCAAATTTTGTTCTCTCACCCAAAATCTCAAAAGCCCTGCCTCTGGAAAATTTACAGTAATCTTCCGCTAATTGAACATCAGCACCTATCAGCTTTTACAATGCATCAAGCTACATAATTATTAGCTGGCTTGTTGCATTGTAAAATTTTTCATGTTTTTTGGCCTCAAGATATACATGTGTGTGCACTTGTGAAGTGTATCAAAACATCGTGAAAAAAGCCTCAGGGATCTCCTGGTGCACAGCAGTATTCGAAACAACCAGCTTGGTCCATTAGGAACATACCACTGCGACAGACCTAACTGTGAAATGTGCAACCATACAAATCCTGATGCAAGTATAACAACCACCAGGGGTATTTTTACAGTGAGGCGGCATTTCACGTGCAAATCCGCAAACGTAGGGTACTGCATTTCGTGTATAAAATGTCCAGGATTGGTGTACATCGGGGAGACGCGTAGGTGTCTTGGAAATCGATTTAGGGGACATACACTTTATTCACAACAAAACAGAGTACCTTCCCGTGTCCAATCATTTCTGTGGAGCAGATCATTTAAAGTAGGACATATGAGTCTTGCACACAGGCTTTAGGGATGCACAAACACGCTAAAGAGAAGATATGCGCTTAATTTTTAATTTAAAGACCCTAGCGCCCTATGAATGAATTTGTTACATGCTTGTGATGGACTAGCACGCGTGTTCATATTTTCAAATCATTTTTCGTTTACTACCTTGACAAAGGCAGTTTGCCGAAACATGGGTATTAAATTTTCCATTTACAGCGTTTTAAAGTTTATTTTTTAACACCTTTTTTTTACCATCAACAACACTGCGCAGGAGTTTTCTTTTTTTACTCTCGGAGATCACTAACAAAGCCAATACAGGCAAGGGATTTCCATCACCTGTACAGGTTGATTTGATAGACTATGGACTTTGTGTCCAAATAGAAAAAGTCGACAAAACATCGTCACTTTATCCTAATGCTCTTTTTGACCAAAGAATGGAAATTGAAAACACCTGAACTATGTAATACTGGCTACAAAATTTGGATTAATAAGTACCCTCGTTATTTCACTCACAATATTAACCGTAAATGTGAAAATGCAAACATAAAATTTAGCAAAAAAACAGTAATCACTTTCACAACTGCCTGCCGCATGGCACAAGAGCCGTAAGATGCAATGAGAACAAACAATCACAGGTTACATGGAAAACTGCGAACTTTATTTCTTCAAATAGTATTGGTTGTTTAAGTTGGTACAAGACTACCCATTATGGGAATCCTTGATGGTTAAATCCCTGTATTGCGCTTTATAATAAACACCAATAGATACCTGTTTGTGCAAATGTGTGTAGTATTGCCTGTAACCCTTTGACACACAAACCGGCCTGAACCGGCCAAACTTAGTATTTTACTCTGCCTAAAGCCAGACGATTTTACTCGTCAGTGGGGAACCCCGGGGGGTCAATGAGTTAAAAATTCTTTCCCTCCTAAAGCAGATTCCTACAGGTTTTACATAAGATCAGTTTACTCCACATTGATGAAACCCGCAGGAGTAAATTATTTTTAGGGTTAAACCAGTATTAATCAAAACCAGTTAGAGCTACATATAAGTGAAATGATTTAGTATTGCTAAAGCTAAGCGTAAATTTGACCTTCTGTAACATGTACTAAGTTGCTACTACTGTACAAGTGTGAACACTTTCTTTGCAGAATTTCCATGCATACATTCTACTGCAAGAGCAGTAATGTACTACATGTATGTACATTGGGTGATGTGAAAACACTGCTGTTGACTGCTCAAGTTTTGAGAAAACCATCTTGTATTCCCTGCAAACCATGAAATCATCTTTGGTGTTCATTACTGGATGGCATCTTTGCCTTTACCTTCCTGGTATGTATACAGTAAGCACCTGATCTTCTTTCATTGCTTAAGTCCAACCTGAAATAATCAAGCTCAAATTATGAATTTAATTTTCTCAATATACAGTAAGGGAGTAGCAGCAGCAGTACATGAAGTACCAGAAGCAGTAGTACAAATCATCGTTGTGGTAGTCGTAGTAATAGTAAAAGTTGTAATAGAGCTTTTAGCAGCAACAGTAGCAATAATAACAGCAGGGGCAGTAGCAGTACTAGTACTGGTAGTTGTTGTCATCCTTATTGTCGTCACAGTCAGTAGTAGTAGTAGCAGCAGCAGCAGCAGCAGCAGCAGCAGCAGCAGCAGCAGCAGCAGCAGTAGTAGTAGTAGTAGTAGTAGTAGTAGTAGTAGTAGTAGTAGTAGTAGTAGTAGTAGTAGTAGTAGTAGTAGTAGTAGTAGTGGTGGTGGTGGTGGTGGTGGTGGTGGTGGTGGTGGTAGTAGTAGTAGTAGTAGTATAGGTGCAACCTTAAGACCATTCACGAGTGAGGATCATTTGGTTAGTCAACCGGAATATTGATGACTTTGTTTCTTTGAACCTCATTAAGATAGCAGACAAGGTCAAAATTGTCAAAAAAATTTCCAGACTTGATTAATGTCCATCTCATCAAAAACACTATCTTGCAAGGCTTGAGATGAATGAATTGACTTCTTTTTGTAGATCACTTGGTAGAAACACTAGTGAATTACTTGTCTTATTAATTGTTCCTTTGCAGCTCGACTTACCATTGAAGGAATAGTTGCACAAAAGGCAAACTGCTTGTTGTTTAATAGTAATACATGAGGCAGAGGAAACCTAGTAACCTTTGTGGCTGTCTTAATTGGTGTTTTTAGAAGAATCCGCCTTACAAGAAGGGGTTTCTTTCCAGTAACTAAAACATTCATTAATCAGTAGGTAGTTATGGTAAATAGTGTGAGTGTGGATGGTGAGTTGAGGAAAAATCATTTTTTTCTTAGCTGGAGAGGGAGCCGGAGAGTGAAATAGAGGACTAAGTGCCTTCACAAGAAGAGGTTGAAGTAAATGCGGGGATGGACATCACTGACCCCCTTTGGTCTTCAAACTCCATGCAGGTATTTCCAGACAAATTTTGAGTTTCCTTCCTACTAATATTGCTTATTGATGGCAGGCACTTACATCCTTGTCAATCCTCTTTCTTTCAGGTTGAAAAAAATATTGAACAAAAAAAACCTAATTACTGAGAGTCAGAAGACTAATAATATCATATTAGCCTTATTATAATAGTTATTATCTATTGTTAATGAAAATTTGACTTTTGTTCTTCCACTTTTAGGATAGCCTCTTCCTTCAATTTCTACCTGCTACTGCATCGATCAGCACCAGTTACCCAAAAGGTAAGTGTTATGCAGCGAGCATCAATATGTTACTAGCAGATTCTCCTTCCTAAATGCCTTGTATTTGCTTTTGAAACAAAAGGATTTAAAATTGTATCTGAAGTCACTTATGGCCTTATTCCACGCACCCCTTTATCATTTTAATCCAGTTTAACTATTTTCAATGTATCCCTGAAATGCTGTACTTCAGTGATACTGCCATACAACATAAGTCACAAAAACCACATAAACCATTGAAAAGAAAGTTATGGTTTTTGCCTCGAAGGATTTTGAAAATTTGAATATTTTTCGCTTTTTCTCAGCAATGGACTGACTCGCTGGACCATGAAACTTGATCAAGAAATGTTATTTCTGGCGTATGAGCCTGCGAAGAAGGCAGAAATAAATATTTCGACGGCACGAGATACAACAGGGCCTGGGTTCTAGGCCGGGTGCACCATGGGTAGCCATATCGGGGGTATATAAAGCTGCGTATAACACGTGTACGTCATCTAGGCTTCTGAACCAACCTCTCCTTGGTTTTTTCTTTAATTTTTCTTTTTTGCTTTTGTTTTATGTCCTCCTTAGGAGCAGGCTATTCTCGATTACATTGTAAAGTCCCGTAGGAAGGGCTTTGAGCTTGAGTCTTGGTTCCTACCCAGATTTCCCGCACATTTTTCCCCACAGGGGTTTTTTCTGGCAGGTTTTTTCTGGCCTCCGTTCAAACCGCATTTGCTTTGTTAGCGGTTGCTCAACTCTACTAGTTTTTTGTACTTTAGGTTTATATTGTATTTTACTTATATTGTACGTCGGAGTTGAAGATCCCCAGCCTAACTGGCAGCCTGACTGGCACAAAGCTTGAGAGCTTATATGGGGACGTAGATGGCCTGTTTATATTATCACGGTTTAATGTAACGTCGGAATTGATGTTCCCCAGCCTAACTGGCAGCCTAACTGGCAGCCTAAATGGCACAAAGCGTATAATGTGAGCTTATATGGGGATGTAGGCCAAGATGCCCTGTTTAT
>OX421454.1:15214422-15221922 GCA_949126865.1 Montipora capitata | reverse complement strand
TTCTGATCAATTTTGTGAAAAATATTTATGACATGTTGCGACGCGTAACTCAATGCCTCAAGTTGCCCGAGCCTGTCTAAATTCATTTTCCTTACGTCGCGTTTAAGAATTTACCATTGAGCAAGTCCGCTAAGTGGAGACATCTTGTAGACCTTTCATTGTATAACGGAACCACGAAGGCATTTGATCAAGGTCGCTAACGCCAAAGAAACAAATATTTTTCTCTTTTTGACTTACAACCGCTCGTAAAAAAGGGTGGATTGCCTTATAATTAAGATTTAATTCTCACGGGCCAAAGTGCATCCATTCGCCATGTTTAATTACTGTAAATGAATCCTTTCTCTTAAAGAATGAAACGAGTACTACATGCTAAGACATTTTTGCTACTGCTATAGTCTTGACTTTTCCAGCAAAGGTTAAATTGCTTTGGCTATTTTCTTCTTTTAATCAACTTGCCCGCCTGCCGCGTTTTATCAATAGCGAAATTTCGGAAAAGGTATCATGTCTTTCCCATGGGTTTGCTGGTTGTCAAGTTGCATTTTCGCTGATAAACATTTTTCTTACCTTTGACTGGTGAAATCAGAAGCAAGAAAATAAGCCAAGTGTGAGAGGACAGCTCCATTCTTTACTCCTTTAGCTCTCAAAAACGACTTATCCCTAGCCTTCACGTAAACAAACGTGGCAAACGTCACCAGATATACTATCGATCTCAGACGTCCGTGGACAAGGGCTTTTTTTCAGCCCACTTCACATGACTTCACGGACTGTTGATTTCAGTCTGCGGTTGAAAAATTCTGATCACGTGGTAACATTTTTTGTGGCTCTACAGTTTTGAAAATACCGACCAGTCCTTCATTCCTCCCACGGCCGAGAAAAGAACAAAACCTGCTTCTTATCCGGCCTCGGACAAGGCTTTTACTGGGTTACCCGTAATAGCTTCGGACGCTTTTACTCGCCGTCAACATCGTTTCGCGATTTTCTCTTTGGGGAGAGCAACAGAAAATAGCCTCACCAGATATAAGTATATTCGAAACAACAGAACCACAAAAAATGTTATCACGTGATCAGAATTTTTTAACCGCGCAAACTGAAATCAACGGTTCGTGAAGTGAGCTGAAAAAAAGCCCTTGTCCACGGATGTCTAAGATCGATAGTAGCCAGAAATGCTCAAGTAATTTAATGGGTAACCGACAATTTAAATAAACATCACGTAACGGTCATTATAAAACACAGACTGCGGACGGCGGACCCGGACTGCGGACCGGGTATAAAATGCTTCTATTCAAGTGGGTGGTATAAAACGGGACTGAATACAATACACTGTGAAAAAGGCCCAGAGCAACAAACTATGAGCGACAGGCTGACGAAATGAATTGAAGTCCAACATGAGAATGGTGGAAAAAAATGTTTCGCGCTGTAATTATCAACCATAGCGTTAAACTGGATATTTTTTGGATTCTCAAGACGACGATCAATAGCTCATTGAACGTTTTAGTTGAAATTGCAAAACGTTTTTATGTTGTATTTATCAGAGGTAAGACACAAAAGTAATTTATGAAATCCTTCGCGGATCACCAGCTTTATGTTTAGAAATCGAGATATTTGAAGGACTTCAGTGGGAGATGCTGATTTCAACAGAGTTAATTTATTTTGACCCGAGACCAAACAAAAATAACTGGAAGCGTGGATATATATTGAACATCACGCAAAGCGAAAACAAAACTATGTCGACCCGATCTACAAGTGTTCTACGATTTTCCTACGAAAAATCCACAGATATTTACTTCTGCGCATATTCCGTGCACATGACGTCATGTGTCCTGTCAATCATTAACATATCTTCGGAACAGATTCCACTGTGATGTTTGGACAGGGGTCTCTCTATCTATTCGCAAAATATTAAAATCTTTTGTTGCGATCGCGATTGATACAACTTAAGTTTTTGTTCACCTCAGTGTCGCACGGGTCCGTCTGTAAACAACACTCGACCAAGAGAACAACTTCAACCTGCTCCGACAAATAACAAACAAACAAACAAACAAACTATCATAGTCATGTCCTGATTTACGCGTACACACTACCGACTTGATCTGAAGCCTCTTAAGCAGACTTTGGGAGTAAAGATTGCGTGACGAGCCAAAAGTGGGTAGAATCCTTTCGGCCATCCTGGCTCGAACTAAGACAACAACACTCAGAAGGCTTTAATACAAAAGATGGAAATATACGAATAGTTAAAGTCTATGCCAAAAGTGTTTCCGTTTTTCCCCTTAACATTTTTTCCACTCCCTCTACTAAGTGTTTATCTTGATTTGCGTTTATTGTTGATTTCAGTTTACAGTGTCCCCAATTACTGCTCTAGCGCTAAAACGACTAGACACTTAAATAAAGTTACCCTTTCTTCCTTTCCTTTTTTTTATTCGTGGAGTAAAGTACAATTTTTGTTTCATACCTAGTCCGCAGTCCGCGTTTTGTATCTAGTCCTCAGTCCGCAAATTTGTACCTGGTCCTCGTTTTATAACCGGTCCGCAGTCCGCAATGCTCGTTTCATACTGACTGATCACGAAGTGTCCCTATGCTATTTGGCCCAAGCAAAAAATACCATAATACTCTTTGCTTGTCTACCCAAATGCTGAATAAGCATTGTTTTTTGCTTTCCGGGCGTGGGACCATTGTAAGACCCAAGAGAAACTGGATACAATGCTTATGCAAAATTTGGGAGGACAAACAAAGAGTATTATGGTATTTTCCGCTTCGGCCAAATGGCATAGCGACATTTCGTGATGCTCATTTAAATTATTTCGTATCCATTAAATTACGACTGCATTTCTGGTTATATCTGGTGACGTCTGCCACAAAAGTTTAACCATACGCGAACTCTAGCTATAAATCGCTAAAAGAGTAATGAATGGAGCTGTCCTCTCTCACTTGGCTTATTCTCTTGCTTCTGATTTCACCAGTCAAAGGTAAGAAAAACGTTTATGGGCGCAAACGCAACTTGACAACCAACAAATCCATAGGAAAGACATGAAATCTTTTGGGAATCTCGCTACTGATAAAACGCGGCAGGGAAGTTGATTCAAAAAAAGAAAAAGTAGTCAACGCAATTTAACCTCTGCTGGAGAAGTCAAGAATATAGTAGTAGCAACACTTGACTGTGTGTAAGCATGTAGCACTCGTTTCGTTCTTTAAGAAAAAGGATTCATTTACAGTAAATAATTATTTTATATGGAATTCATGTACTTTGGCCGTGATTCTTCGTTCAAGAATTAAAACTGAATTATAAGGCAATCCTCCCTTTTACTAGCGGTTGTAAGTTAAAAAGAGAAAAATACTTGTTTCCCTGGCGTCAGAGACCTTGATCAAATGCCTGTGTGGTTCCGTTATACAACAGAAGGCCTCTCCGCTTTAATTTGCGAAAATGTTTAACAGTGATTAAAGGCGACGAAAGGTCAAATGAGTTAAGGCAGGCTCGGGCAACTTGTGACATTGAGTTACGAGTCGCGACGTGTCTCAAATATTTTTTTCACAAAATTGCTCACAATTGAAAAGTATCCTCTCAGAAGACAAGAACATCATTATAAAAGCTTATTCTACGCAAAAAGGAGGTTCTGAAGGTAAGTTGTGAAATGAAATTTATCAATGGACATTTACATCTTCTTTGAGGTCACATTGTTTGGAGAGCTAACACGGCTTAAAATACAGTCACAAAGCATTAAGAGCAAGGTGAACACACCATAAAACCAAACCAGGTGTGGTCATCTCGTTACGCATGCTGACAACCACATTAGCTGGTTCATTGGCAGTCATTGCTGTCCATGGCTGCCAATAGGCCTCACCGTGCAACATATCCAAAAACTGGCTATTTGAACTTTACGGCCACTGCTTCACTCCTCGCGTGTTAACATGAATGGGCAAATCAAGACGCCTTTCATTGTCTTCATGAAAACAAATAAAAAGACGCTTTGTTTCAGGGTTCCCCAGAGCTCTTCTCTCCCTTAGCCACGCAAAAGAGAAGAGAGCTCTGGGGTCGAGATTGAGCAAACATCAGAACGGCGGCAGAATTTATGTTACTGCCGCGGGCACACGCATGTCGTCTTTACTGCGAATATGGTAAATTCAAATTAGGCTACAGGACGGCGACGAGGGACTATGACGTGACCCACTAACGGTACCGTCGAGTGATCGCGTTCGGTTTCCTGTTACAGACGCATGGTAACATTTCAATGGAAAAGAACAAGACGCTTGGGGGCTTTAACGTGGGATGCCTTGCTCGTCACTCTGGTTAGAAGGGAAAAATAACAAATTTAATGTTAACCCAGTGCTAGCCTCCTAACAGGCCTGGTTTTGGCTCGTCACGCAATCTTTCCTTGTGACGAGCAAAAACACTATTCGGAACCGTGTGGGGCCTGGTCTCTATATCTGCGTTCCAAAACTCTATTTTTCTCGTTGGTTGGTTGGAGATGACTTTGGGAAGATGTAGTACGTATGATCAGCGGCATTAGCTGTTTCTTGGAATCCAGCGTCCTTGTACAATCGATGATCAGTAAGAATGTTCAGGAACCCATGACCCGGAGCCTACAACTCTACTGTGTTCGTGTAACGGCGTTTTCGCAGACCGATTTATTTTTAGATTGAATTTCCCGCGAATGAGACTCCCACAGGAGGCCGATGACCAATTACAAGAAACTAACCTGACGTTATAGGGTCACCGAACCAGAACTGCCTTTGTTTTTTGACCTAATTCGCGGGAAGGGCTAGTCTAAAAATAAACCTACTTGTGAAAACGCCGTTTCACAGACGCTGTATCGAAGTTGTACGCTCCAGATGGGCTCCTGGAATGTTATATTTTTTCAACAGATTTTTCGTGTCAAATGAAATGTTATCAACGGACATCTACACCGTTTTTGAGGTCACATTGTTTGGAGGGCAAACACGACTTAAATTAGAAAATGCATTAAAAGCAAGGGAACACCCCATAACACCAAACCCGGTGTGGCCATCTCGTCACGCATACGCACAACCATTTTAGCTGGTTCATTGGCAGCCATGGACAGTTGTTTTTGGCTTTGTTAGGCCTCATCAGCATAGCATACCACCTCTTTCAGGCACCCCTTTGAGTGGCAGCTTCACGCATGAAGTGTGATAAGCTGGGTTGGGAACAGCATGGCAAGCGTTTGGGAAAACAGTGAATGCAAGGGAGAATTTTGCCAACTCTGAAGTAGCCTGCGTAGCAAGCGTTCCTGTTTGAAGAGCTCCCAAATGATTTTCCTGCACAAACTCGCGACGCGAAAGTTGGGGCAAGAGAATGATCGAACGCTTACAAGAAGACCCCCTATTTAAAAAAAAAACGTCCACCTATTTATGATTGACTTAACATGTACTGATTTAAATCTTATTAACAAATTAACCAATAACAGATAAACTTGTTGACAAATCTTCACTTCCGTGAAAACAAACCGAGGCACAGAGGAGACACCTAACGATCAATGCAGAATTTGTTAGTGTGATTTTAAAATTAAATTTTTAATGGCAGCTTAGTTGTGTTTCTTCCGAGAATTTGTTTAAACCATCTAAAAGAAGAGATACTTACGGACAAATTATTTATGCTCTTTTTGTAGAGCGGTTTGAATAGAAGTTGTCTAAAACAACAGCCTATTTTCAGAACGTGTATGCAATCCGTGCGCTTGTAAAATACGAAATTTGGAAACATAACTTGTACAGAGTCATGGGTAGTAAGGCTGCCAGAAACCATTCAAGAGGTTTTAGAGTCGATTTTTAAACTAGCAGTGATTTCAGCGCGACATGCTGGCTATGTCTTGGAGCACAGTGATTAACGAAATGAATCGTACTAAATCGCATGAAAAATAAAGCTTGGCAATCCACAGTTTTTTGTCAAATTGTCAGGAAATCGTAAATGAAATACACCTTTTTCCAAAATGGTTATGAAAGATCGGGCGGAACGAAGAGGCTTCATGGCTTCCGTCAGGAGCCCATCTGGAGCGTGCAACTTCGATACAGCGTCTGTGAAACGGCGTTTTCACAAGTAGGTTTATTTTTAGACTAGCCCTTCCCGCGAATTAGGTCAAAAAACAAAGGCAGTTCTGGTTCGGTGACCCTATGACGTCAGCTTAATTTCTTGTAATTGGTCATCGGGCTCCTGTGGGAGTCTCATTCCCGGGAAAATCAATCTAAAAATAAATCGGTCTGCGAAAACGCCGTTACACGAACACAATAGAGTTGTAGGCTCCGGGTCATGGGTTCCTGCTTCCGTTACGTATTCCACAATTCTGTTGCAGTTAGCTATATAGGGGCAGCGTTAATGCTGCGGGTTAATACGTAGTCGCCAATCATACTGAACTTATGTCACGGTTATCCACAATAGCTATCGTGTTGGCGGCTTGTTTTAAAAAGGTCTGGGATTTTTTCGGCAAAATTTTGATATTTTTAGATTTTTTTTTTGAGAGTTTTGAGAGCATTTGTGGGAGATTATCCGGACAGATTTTTAGGCGGTTTTCGGGATTATTGAAGCTAAGCCTACCTGAAGGGGTATATGAGGGGTGATTCCCGCCAAAATTAACTTTGGAATGGCGTTATGAGGTTCCCTATGCTGTTATGGAGTTTCCCGATTCTGTTCTGCGCTTCCGAATTATGTTATTCGGTTTCGACTCTTTGTGGAGATCCATCGGTGTGGCCTGGTGAGAGTAATAAATTATGCTTACTTTTCCGCCAAATTTGAGCTCGATTTCCTAATATTATTAATGAAAATTGCGATCAAATATTCGAAAATTTCTCAAGGAATGTGAGCGCTCACAATCTCGACGCAAAAAAGTTTGCACAACCTAACAGGCGTTCAAGAACAAAACGATTCCAGGCTTCAAAAGTAAAAATCACTCACTTCTATCACCCTACAAGCATATCAATTTTATTTTTATTTTATTTTGTTCTATTAATTTAATTATAATTATTTTTTTTATCCTTATTAATGATTTTAATTGTAATATTGTACATTTTAAAATTATTGTAAATTTGATGTAATTCTGTTGAGCCAAAATCAAATAATAAAGCTTTTTATATATAAATAATTAAATTGCTGCAAGAGCGTGAGGCCAAAAGGTGACATTCATATTATTGCAGAGAGAATCAACACCAAGTAAATAAAAATATTATTATCAACACGAACTATTTTCTTGGAAGATAAAATATTGCACAGCAGTATGAAGGTCTAAATCTAAAGTCTTATAGAACAAAAGCCATTGCTAAAGAAATCTTAGAGGAACCGACTAAAGAGGTGTTCAATCTAATAGGTACTCGAGACAAATTATGACAGAAGCAAAAGAAACCAGACCACGTACGAGGGAGTAGTGTATCTAGGCCTGTCAACCCTAATGAACACACTTGTAGAAGCAAGTTGTTGTAAAATCTCATGATCCAATCCTAATGACTTCCCCCAACTTGCAGCTCCAATGGAGGCATGAGCATAATTTATTACTGTCACCAGGC
>OX421454.1:15186922-15209422 GCA_949126865.1 Montipora capitata | reverse complement strand
GTCATCTTCACTCAGTTCATTTGACTTCAACTTCCTCTGCTATCTCCAGAATTATTTCCTTGTACTTATGACTCTTTTTCCATGGCTCTGGAAAGGAGTGGACAACGCTCATTAAGAAAAAACGTTCAGGAGAGAGTTGGGTGTCAGGGACGTTGAATAAAAATACATTCTTTTTATTTACTCTTGCATTGTTGAATCAACACATTCTTTAAAACCTTGGAAAGACTTCATCTTATAATCCTGCTTAACTTGAAAGGCATCCATTTCCAACCTAAGCGACGCCAGCGATTTCTCAATCGCACTTGATTTGATATTCAAAAGCGCTTTCGAATTTGCTCTCCATACTATCCAGCTTTCTAATTTTCTTTTCGATAAAGTCGAGCTCGTTTAGCTTTTCAAAAAAATTCTGCATTTGTTGAGCCAGATTTCGGTCATCTTGAGCGCCTCAAAAACCTCGTCGCTCTCATCCAAATCACTTACTTCACTGGCACTGTCTTCAGGGTTTTTGCTTGTTGGTGAACCACTTGAGCTTCCAGACGATGGTCTACTGATGAAACTGCGTTTTATCCTCAAATTTGGGTGTTCCATACAATATTGAAAGAAAAAATATTTCAACAAAATTGGTCTTAATCGGAGCTCCGGAGCTTCCTTAGCGATAGCAACTACTGCTTTAGGTGCTGTCGGATTCACAGCTGCAGGAGTAGCGGCTGGATCCGCAGCAGCCGGTACAGTCAGCAGTCTATGGCGGATCTTTAGCTTTTGAAGTCTGTTTGTTCTTTGTTAAAGTTCGGGAGCCACTGGTGTCATGAGTTCAGCAACAAATACACTCATTGGTAGGTTTACTGGGCTGGCAAGAACCGGAGCAACCTGGGGTGCTTTCAAGATTTTTGTACGTTTCTGTTAACTGCTTTGTACTTAGTTTATTTGTAACACTTTCAAGCTTTGTTTGACTTGGCTATGGACCTCTATGTCCTGCAGTGCCAAGTCTTTTGCCGTCTCAGGTTTGGCAAGTATTAGTACAATAGACGCTCATGTCAGTGATTGTTGTCCTGCTCCCCGGCCGCAAACTGAAGTCTTCCGTCAATGAGATCTTTGTTTATCATGGCATTGGTTATTCCGAATAAAGTGAATAGACAGAGATTTCCACCTTTTACATAAAAGGTGGAAATCTCTCCGTTTTCAAGCTAAACACTCTGTAACCCCTCAAAACAAGTCGCTGTCGTTCTTAATTTCCGAGTAAAGCATCCCATAGGCAATAAAATATTTGAGGCAATTGTTAGCCTTTAGGAACAATGGAATTTGCCGACGGTATGGCTCTTCTATGTTACTGTCATTTTTTTTTTTTTTACTGCAAGGCAGTTGTTTGGACATGAAGTGATTCTGTGGCCAGCCTAGATTAAACTTTATTTGATTGAAAAGGCAGAAAGAGTTCAGGTATACGTTCCAAGCTCCTTGTTTGTGGGGACCCCGCAGAGGTGCATGTCTTATAGCCTGGATTGCCTCTGCAAAGGAAGGTACAAGCGTTCGAGACATTAGCTTAAATGGGGATGAAGGAGAGCGATGGAACACTCAGGAGGAACTCGAGATTATTTTTCGATCAAACGAGGTTGAGAAATTTCAGATACTGTTTAAGTCTCCATTGGTCACTAAAAAGCCAAAAGATCCATTGCAGGATATTGATTTTAGAGCCATTTATTCGGGAGAAAATAGGAAGCGTCTTAAATAAAACGCGAACTGCTCGTATAAATGGTACAAAACAAGCGTTCGCGTTTTATTTTAAACGCGACTTACCGTTGAAGACGCGTCTTATCTTAGAACAGAATTTTCGGCTGTTCTTATTTTGTCCGCGTCTTAAATAACACGTGAACTTCTTCGTATAAATGGTTTCGCGTCCTAAATAAGCCGTGAACTGTAAGTGCGCATGCCTGTCAGATGCGTGACGACAACAACAACATTGTCATTTTGTTGAAGAGTCAACCTAGCCTCCTTCACAGCCGTTTTTAGGCTGGATTCGTCCCTCCCCAGGTGTGGGGAGGGACGAACCGGACCTAAACACGGCTGCGAAGGAGGCTAGAGTCACCTAGGCTAACAAAATGGCTTCCCAGTCAGGCTCAAAAACACCAACAAAACAGAGAAACACTTGGCCTTCGGTGGAGGAGGAGAAAGAGTTCCTTATCCTTTGCCGGGAACTGGCAATCGCGGAACAACTTGATAACTGCGAGACAAGCGCCGGTGTAAGTTATTTTTTGTTTTAATTCAATTGAATTAAAAGGGTTTTCGATTCGCAACTTTGCGGATAAAAATCACAAAGGTGGTAACTGTGAAACGAAATTGCAGCGTTTAAAAAGTAAAAGGTTTCGATCACTTCGGTGACCTTCATCATTTACGTATGCAAATATGACTAACGATGGCAAAAATAGGTAAGTAGGTGACAAATATGCATAATGCATGTCCCAAAAAATGTTTTAGATTGTCTTCAGATTGAGGTACACACGTGGAAACTCAACGTGCTCGTTGATTGAGTTCTCTTCCTTATTAGAATACCACGCTTCCAAAAACAACCATTGGTTCCATCTGCAGGTTTTTGTGGTAATGCCTTATTCAATAATCGACCTTTAAAAACGAGCTGAGTAATCAATGTGTTGGCAAACTACATTCTTGACATTTCCATTCGGTTTTTTTTTTTTGCTACAGAAAGGAGATGTGTCACCAAAGAAGGATCCAGTTTCCACGCTGTAGTATCTCTTTGGAAATATTTTTAAGCTGATCGAATTGAAGCATGTTAATGTTCGAGTTTTTTTATAGTCGTATTTAAAGGTGATGTTACACGAGCCGATTTTTAACGCAACATTGTTGCTACAAAAGGTGTTTCGTGTAACGTGGCGCACAGGGCAATGTCTACAAACACATTTTGTTGCGGCAACATTGTTGCCCAAATTTTGTTGGAGCCTGGGATCAAATGTTGCGAGCAATGTTGCGTTAAAAATCATCTCGTGTAACATACCGTTGCCGCAGTAAAGTTGCGTTAACAGTTGTCTCGTGCAACATGGATCAAAAATCAGCACATGTAAAATTACCTTAATGTTATCGACAAAGTTAATCTATGGAAATGAACTTCTCAAAGAGGTCTTGCTGTTTACTGAATGGAATAGAAACGTGCATGACAACTATTAAACTATTACTCGTCTTCTCTTTTGTGATGAGAATAATTCCTGGAAAGGGAGGGTCTATTCCATTCAGAACGTCATCGTCGTCGCTTCTTTTGCAATAGACAGTCCCTCTACCGTATTGTGTTGCCTAAACTAGGTTGGGTCGAAAAATTATCTCCTTAGGGTTAGGCTTAGGTTGACCTTAAGCCTAACCCTAAGAAGAAGTGGAGAAGTTCGAAATCGTCCTTCATTCGCTCATTTGTTTAATTTTATTGTTGGATTTCCAGCCTTGTTGATTCAAAACGAAGGTTTCGTTTAAGTAGGCTTAGAGTGGTAGACCCTATCCTTGGCATGTAGTCGAGATGCTCGTTCCAGCTGAGAGTGTTGAGATCTGGGGCCCGTTTCTCGAAAGTCCCGAAAACGTTTCGGACCCGAAAAGCCATTTGTGAAATTGCCAACAGCTTGTTTTAGAAAGCTGATCTTTTAACATGTTTTCAAGGCAACAAAAAAAATAATAATAATAACTATGAAGTTTGACGAATTAAATCCTCTCCGTTCTTGAGATACAAAGGGAATTGTAACACCCGAAAACGCCCCGTAAAGTTTCGGGACTTTTGAGAAACGGGCCCCTGGAAACCACGATAGGAGTGAGCATCAGTCTCTGACAGTGAGGCAGTGTGGCTTAGTGGGAGGCAGCCAGTTGGGATTCTGAACAGTTGTTGTTGTTCTGTTCTGTCGCTTCGTTGTGTTTCATTGGCCCTGAAAAGCCCCTATGGGGAGCGGTCAATTAAGTATGTATTGTATGTATTGTATTATTGACAATTTGGAGTCATATTGCTAGTAGGTATGCGTGAAAGGGGATTTCTTTTTGGTTACGAGAAGAACACGGTATTTGGAAGGATTGAGGGACAGTTTCCAACTAGAAGACCAGGTACAGAGTTTGTCCAGGTCAGATTGTACTTTTGAAGGGCAGTGATCGGAGGTAAGTTGAAGGTAAATAGCGCAATCATCAGTAAAAAGGCGTACTTTAGAAACAAGACCATCTGGCAAGTCGTTGGTAAATAGCAGAAACAAGAAAGGTCCTACAACGGATCCTTGTGGGTCGGGACTCCTGAGGTGACTTTGCAAGATTGAGAAAGCTCGCCACCTTCAACAGTAACTTAGAGATCTACCGGTTAAAAGACTTTCGAACCAAGATAACAGTTTGCCCCTGATACCATAGTGCACCAGCTTGGTAAATAACCGCTTGTGAGAGACAATCAAAAGCCGTGGAATAGTCCAAGAGAACCAAATCGGATTGGCATCTGTCATTTAGGGTAGAAGCAAGATCGTTGATAGTCATAATTAACTGGGACTCATAGGAGTCTCTGAAGACATGCTGGAATGGTGATGCTGAGTAGATTGTTCGTAGATAAGTGTTTCATAATATGACTACAAAGAATATGCCCAAGAGATGCAGGTGAGTGAGATGGGCCTATAGTTACCGATTGACGAGTTCGAATCTCTCTTGTGGATAGGAGTAACAAGGGTGTCGTTACCTTTGACCTGAATTGAATTTGTCTTATTTGTCTCAATGACTAGAATAGTCCATCTTCGAATTCACCAAGACTGCTAAGTAAAAAAATTAAACCCTCGCAACCTCGAGAGGGGAGTGAAGGGGAAGTTGTTTTAGCGCAGCGGTGAGAGTAATGTGTTCCAAATTCAATGCGTTATATGAGGGTTGAATTGTTGGCTCTTTACTCTCTTCTCGAAGGTCTTATTCTGGTCCTCGTGAAAGGAACAACGTCACGAGCCAAAATGAAAATTAAATTTGACGATTATGGTTGTAACTTATAAAGTGATATTACTGTGAACTATTACTGCAAGAGTTAACCTCGACATGCAGGTAAATATTCAAAAAGGCAAGCTTGAGGTCGAGGTTAGCCTTCTTTAAATGGTTCGACGGTCCAGAATTCGAACCGACAGTATAAATTGATCAAGTGAAGCTACGATTCTCGCAGTTATGAACGCAATTTTTGCAATTGCGTAAAGAAGCCTGAAAAATTCAGGACTTCAACGGGGTTTGAACCCGTGACCCCAAGACACCGATGTGACGCTCTAACCAACTGAGCTATGAAGCCACTGACGTTGGGAGCTGGTCATTTGTGGGTTCCAATATTCCCGTGAGGAATGAATCAACGATGAAATGAGATATAAAATGGATCATATATGAACTTTGGATATGAAATCAAGTGAAGCTATGATCCTCGCAGTTATGAACGCAATTGCAAAAATTGCGTTCATACAACTGCGAGGATCATAGCTTCACTTGATTTCATATCCGCAGTTCATGTATGATCCATTTCATATCTCATTTCATCGTTAGTATAAATTGAACAAGTGAGCACACTGGTTATAGCTGATTGTTTCCGGCCTGGTTTGTATTGCAGACTTTGAGCAGATTGTAAGGCAGTTTTTGTACGAGTGAGCCTCAAGTCTGGATCGAAACGGAGACTATTTTGGCCGCTGTGATTGCCGAGAGAGATTCAAAGGAAAAGAACACTAAAAAAGCAATGATAACTTTCTAACACGAGTTGAATTTCGCAGACAGACTAATCCGCGACTTATATCTACAATTCTAAGTTTTTGACCAAGGGTTGAGTTACGTAAGGCTGTCTTGACTTCGTGGCGTAAAATTGTGTGCTTGGGGTTCCGCAAGGAGTCAACTTCTCGGCTTCTCAGTTCTCAGGACAAGTTCAAAATTTTACAAGTTGGAAAATTATGATTTGATATTAGCTATTAGACCACACATTATTTCGTACCTTTGCACATTTGTACCTGGTATTCATCGAAGTTAACTCGATTCTTTCTAAAGATGAAATGTGAAAATCACTAGCGTTCGCTCTCTGCAACTTCCATCTACATCTGTTCCATCAAATTAATGGCTCATCCACTCCATGAATGAGACAAAAAAAAGCAATTCTGCACACTAAAATGGTGGCTACCATCTTCGAAATTGCACAAAATGTTGAAAATACAATGCAAAAAACAGATTCGTAACAACCGCCTCAATAGCGGCGCTCTAGTTGATGTAATTCTGGTGAAAGTCTTACCTTGTCGCTTTCCACGTAAAACGGGAATTTAAGAAAAACGTTGCCATTTGGGGCTACGAAGAAAAAGAGAAGAAAAAGTGAAGTGTAAACACTCGGGGAATTACCTCCAATCACCCATATGCATCCAAGTGGTAACCCCACTTAATAGGGATTAACTTCAATGAGAAGCGCAAGCACGTGGCTAATTGCCCTATCAGACTACGAAGAAGAAGAAAAGAAAATGGACGCGCGACCGGTTTTTAACCATGGGCTGCCTGTGTTCTACAGGCATCCCAATTAAAAGTTTTGTATGATAACGTTAGCTATGCGTCTGTCCTCTCATAGCTCATAGGTGAGTACATGTACATAAAATATTTCTTTTCAAAGTGGGGGAGTGATCCTCGCATTTATCTGGGCAATTAATTCTTAAAAAGTTGTCTCTTACAAACACCGAAAAATTCAGGGATTCAATCTCAGGACCACTCAGTGAGCTGCTGAGTCCGAGTAGTGAACACGAGACGGCTTGGATGTTCACGATTTATTAAAATTGTAAAATAGTAATCTGTAGCTATTAAAATAGCAAACAAGAATAACATCACTCACAGGATGTTAAATCGACCTGTAACAAATCAAGAAACGCGTACTACTTATTAAGACTTTAAGGCGTTTCTCTGAGCTAGTGTCAGCGTAAAAGGCTGAAAATTTATTGCAAAATCACATCCTTTCATAACAAACTTAGAACATTAACATACAGTAAAACTAGTGTCCACATTTAAGTATCATATAATAACGACCTTTACCCGATTAGGTTAAAGTGGTACTACGACCAAAAAAAAATTTTGTTTTTCCTTTGGATTTCAAAACTATGTTAACTAAACACTAACTCACCCAAGTTTTAAGTTCTGATTTTAAAAAGACACCTGTTTATTTTAGCTGGAATTTTCATATTTATTGGTGCGCCATTACTAACTTTAAAATCTTGAAAGAGCTGGGTCCAGGAGAGAATGACGTCAAACACTCACTAGTTTAAGAATGCAATGCGTGTGTACGCGGCCTAATTAATATGCAGCACGGGAGTTTCGGGCTTTCAGACTTTTCAACCCGTGTTTTGCATATATAATAAATTGCGTTTACACGCTGAGATTTTAAGCTAGTGAGTAAATGACGTCATTTTCTCTAGATCCAACCCTCTGAGGTCCAATCGGCCAGTTTTGAACGTGAGTAATGGCGGACCATGAAATCCAAAACTTACACTCAAAATAAACAGCCTTTCGATAAAACTCAAAGCTCAAAATTTTGCCAGTTAGGTGTTAAGCGAACACGCTTTCAAAATCAGAAGAAAAAAAGGAAATTATTTTTCGATCATAGTACCACTTTAAGTCTCTCTGAGTGTGCAGAACAAACTCTGCAATGCTCTCCCAACTGAAACAACCATTTTGCACAACATTTCAGCAATTTGGTTGGACTCTCTCACTTCAAATACATGCATTTATTTCATTGGGGAGCCCTTTCACAGGAACACATGAGCCTAACAAAATGACCTGTTCCCAACTGAGTGCCTTCACAGCTCAGTTGGTAGAGTATTGCACCAGCATTACAAAAGTCATGGATTTGAATCCCGTTGGAGCCTCCTGAATTTTAAGATGCCTATAAGAGACAATTGCTTAAATTGTCCAGTTAGGTGCATGGATCACTTCTACCTTTCAACTTCAATTCCAACAGTGCATGCCAAGTCAGCTGGGAAATCCAGTAACTTCCGTCAAAACGTTTGAGCAACAGCTGTCAATCAAAAACTGTTACCGAACATTGTTGATGGGTTTAAGGCAGCGTAACCTGACATTTTACCCCAGGGTCCATTGTTCAAGAGCCAATCAACACTGATCTGTGATATTAAAAAAACGATAATTTGAATGTTGCCCACCAAAAATGATTTCACAATGTATTTTTATGCTTAAGGAAAACAAAAGTTGAAGTATTGGGTGCCCATGGATGCATCCAAGGGAGTCAAAGGTGTCTGCTCCTAATGCTGACAACTTTATTGCAGACTGACCACTAAGAGCCTTTTGGCACAAACATGGAAATAGGTTCTTCAGCCAAGTTTAACTCCCCATTAAATGTCTGCATTTACTAATTTATTGTGATGATCTGAGCTTTACACTCGCTCAAATTAAAACAATGTGGGCACCTCCACCAGAGAAAATCTTGGGTATCCCACTAAGGCACTAATCCAATTTATGCCAATGATTTATGCTAAATTTAAAAAGCATTAAAGATTCAGACCACAGGGAGCCTGTGGTAGTATATTGCCATTACCTGACCTCAAGGGTCAACTTGTACACTTGATTATTCAATTAGAGGCCAGCCAATAACTGTGCTGTTACAAGCCTACTTTGAGTAGTTAATTTTGAGCACAGGCATACCTCTATGCTCTAATAAGCTTTAAACTGCGTTTGATGAAGGACCTTTTCCTTCCATGCTCTGCGGGGTCGATAGAGAATATCAAATATAGAGTTGACTTTATCTGGATACAAATATTTTTCAATGATTTTTCTGATTTGTGCTAAGTGAAACTTGCTGGCTTTGAGCAAATCATACATCTCTTGCAAATGTTCAGTGGTTACAGTTTCTTTATAATCTCGTCGTTTCATCATTACAACTTCAAGCTTTTGAAAAAGTCTAGGCCGAAGTTTGCCATTCCTTGCAAAGGCTATGACCACCATTGCAAGATCATTTGTCCCAAATAGTTTCAGTTCTCCTCGCTGATGCAATTCTTCTTCCACCATTTTGAGCACTTTCTCTTTCAGAGGGTCTACCTTTGAATACGCAAACACAAATGAGGCGAGCATCCAAGGCTGGAACTGGCTGAGATCACGACTTAAAATCTCATTACCCAATGCCAAATAAAACTCAGGTTTATCTGAAATCCCATACTCTGCAAAGGACCAAACTATTGTGCACAGTTCTGCAGAATTAAAATCTGAGAGATCTCTTGAAAAGATGTCCTTGTCCAGAGCTTCGAATATCTTATCAACATCTGGGTGATACTTGGCAAATGCCCAGCAAATTTGCGACAATTCTTTTGTGGAGTAATCTCTCAGATTGCAGTGCAAAATGGCTCTCGCAAGATTCCCGTAAATAACAGAATCTGTCACACATAATTTCGCCATGTAGACCACAATTTTCTGCAACTGATGGGCATCGTAAGCGTCGAGATTCGCTCGTATATCTTGAACAAACATCTGAAAGAACCTTTGTTGCAATTCGTGTTCTAAAAACACGTCTCTCATTTGAGTATCTGTGGAAAAATACTTTGCGATGCACTTAATAACTACAAATTTTTGAACAGGTGTAAGGTCACGTTTTGATTTAACTCGCGCCCAGTAGAAAATTAGAAGCTTTTTTATGGAAGGGAGCCATTCAATTCGTTTTGTCAGCTTCTCTTCCGGCGTCAACTGTGGCCTTGGATTTGCGAGCCCTTCCAGACGTTTCTTACGCAAGATTTTCAACAGTTCTGCTGATCTTTCCCGAGATTTCTCCAGCTTTTGGGCTGCTTTGACAATCTTCCTAGCTAAATATATTTCGGAGCCGTGCAAAAAAGTCACTTGATGCTTCAGAGGAGAGCCATGAAAGGTTGTCTTGTTGGCTCTTGTGGAAAGTGTGCTTGTTTGGACTAGCCTGTTATCAGATCGTCCACAAAATGTTACCAATGAGCTGATTCTCTGTAAAGAACCGAGATAAATCCGTCTATGAACTCTAGCTACAGAACATACGGAATTTTGTAGACTAAAAGGCATTTTTGAAAGAGTTAAATCTGGCATCTACTGTATACTGACAGCCGCCATTTTGAATTAGTTTCCAGTCTTCCACGTCGGTAAAATTAGGATTGGAATTTGTCTGTGCTGTCTGGACGGCGGAAGGCAGAAAAAAAGTATCATCTTTCCCTCGTGACAAGCACGGTTTGAGAATGAGTATCTTATTACGCGTCAATCCTTATATTTTCCTTTAACATGAGGGTAAATTTTAGTTCAGCAGTTTTCCCACCCAGGAGACCGACCTTACAACCCAAAAATTACTTGAAAACGAGCAAGACTCTTCCAGCTAAGAATGTTTTAATGCGTTGCCGATATTAGTCTGTGACAAAGAATTTCACAAATAAATTATTTTGAGTGAATTGCAAGCTTGGGATCTTACCTCTGGAATGGACGTATGCCTCTCTCAACCTCAGTCTCGAGTGACCAGTGTCATCCTGATTTGTTATGTTCACTCACATGTGAAGCGCATTAAAAGTGAAAACTGAGGGAAAGTATGTGTTATGATGATGACTATTAACTCTCACGCGTTCAGAGCAACACTTGTTGTCAATCAATTTTATTGAAAACCATAACTAAAATTCCAATCATCAGACAGTCTCGACTCCAGAGCTCTTTTGCGCATGACTGCCGGAAGCAGCGTAAGCACTGAGGTCGAGAATGATCATCAGATAGATCAATTTCGATATATTAAAATTCAGTCCAAAACAAAAGGCATCGTCTAGAGGCTCTGAGGAATAAACTCATACAATAGTCCTTATTCACGATAGCCGCCATGTTGGTTTTCAAATTGTCCTGCAAATTAGCGATGTGTTATGCTGGGGGGCAAACATTGGAATAAAGGCAAATTGCCGATAATCGGCTCGTTGAAATATTGCATTTACATTGCTAAAAGTACATTTTATAATTTAGAATTAAGTACCTTTTATAATAATTTCATATCTTTTGAATGCCTCCGACATTTTGACTTTCTACTTCGTTATCTGCTCATTTTTGACTAAAAAAAATCGAAGTAACTTGTGTAATCATTCTATTTTACTACTTAGGTGATAAAATTCAATGAACGTGAAACAAATCATCTGTGTGGCTGAGATGTTCGTTATAACCTCCCGAACTTGTGTTGTTTGCCCCCTCAAAAGTGTGTAGCTAATTTGCATGATAATAGCAAATCCAACATGGCGCCGGGCTATCGTGGATAAGGTCTATTCCACACATTTATTCCCCAGAGCCTCGAGATGATGTCTTTTGTTCAGGACTGAATTTTGATATATCGAAACTGGTCTATTAAAGGGACACCGTTACTGTCTGCGATGCTCGCGCGGTCAATCGAAACTTGAAAAAGTTAGCCTAATGTTTTCAAGTTTGGAGAGGTGCAGACAATATGGGGGCCACTGTCGCATGCAGAATTTTAAGCTCTCGGCGCACAAATAGTCATTCAGTCTCCTCAAGAAAGCAAAGAAGAGCAGTCAAAATACCCATACAGCATCTACAATGAAGAGAAACTTTTTAAGACGTGAATTGATGAGAAAATCCGACGTATGGTGTAATCGAAGTGTATAAAAAAGCCGTTTCACTATTAACAAGGATCGAAGTCCATCTTCGTGGTTTATTTCTAGCCAGTCGCTTAAATGTCAGAGACCACCACATCATCGTTTGTTGATAAACGTTTACTATCTTCGCTCTGAAATGGGTATTTGAATATTTTAAAGAAAAAGCTGCATTTAGGTGAGAGGAACGCAGTGCACTGGTTGTGTTTATTTGTTGCACGAATTTAATACAAAACCCCAAGCGGTGAATAAAACACGGCTGAATTTTTTGCTCTCCTTACCTTGAGCGGTTTCGAATTCAAAGCCGTCTCTTGGAAAAAAATGCACTCCCATTCAGCTTTGAAATGGCGTGCTAACCTTGATAGACTTGATAATATGTTTGGTATATCACAGAGAAAAAAACATTTTCGTGTAAGCGCTTTTACGGCCGACAGTGTTTCCGGTAACACTTCACTGAATTCACTGAATTCATGGCATGATATTTGCGTTCGCTTTTATTTATTGGACTCGAAATCACCGATAATAAATAAATATAAATTTTGTTGTTTTTCGGAAGCTGTATTAAATCCAAAAGGCGAAAAAAATTAAAGTCTATTAAAATATCTGGGTGTGAGAAATACTGCGCATGTCATCGCATGACAGTGACCCTTGAAAATGTAATGATGACAAAAGTGTTGAGAGAACTTGAAGGCAGGATTTAAGAAATTTTCCTTGGCGACCAATATATTCCAAGTAAAAAAAGAAAGCATTTCCTGAATTGTCCGTGAGCCTATTAAATGGTCTTGCCTTCTAAGTTTTCAAGACGCGGAAGTAAGTAGTCCAGGAAAGAAATCACCTGACTAGGTCCCACAGAACCCGGAATCTCGTCATCAAAAAAACCCATTCTGTCTGTTCAATTCGCTTTGTCAGCTTTTCATGATCTTCCGGTGTCAACTGTGGTCTTGGATTTGCGAGCCTGGATCGACTGCAAAGTTCCATGAGGGGTTGTCTTGTTGGCTCTTGTGGAAAGTGTGTTTGTTTGGACTAGCCTCTTCTCACATCGTCCACAAAATGTCACCAATGAGCTGATTCTCTGTAAAGAACCGAGATCAATTCTTCTATGAATTCTAGCTAGCGAATATACGGAATTTTGTAGACTAAAAGGCATTTAAATTTTGAGAGTCTGCTCTGACATTTACTGCAGACTAACAACCGCCGTTTTGAATTAGTTTTCAGTCTTCCACGTCGGTACAATTCGCATTGGAATTTACTGCATAGAAGGCAGCAAAAAAGTACGTTCGATCTTTCCCTCGTGACAAGCACGGTGTGAGAATGTGTATCTTATTACGCGTTCCTTCATCATGAGCGTAAGTCTTATAGTTCAACAGTTTTCCCACGCAGGAGACCGACGTTACAAAAGTTTTATATTTCGTTGCCGATATTAGTCTATGGCAAAGGGTTTCACGGATAAGAATTGTAAGTGAAATGTACGTTTAATCTTATCACATTGTTTGGTCATTCAAGGGCTTTCCATTGTTTGAGTTCTTCAAAAGCAGTTTTGCATCTTACCTCAGGAATGGACTTACCCTCTCCCAGCCTCGGTCTCGTGTGACCAGTGACAACCAGTTTTATTATGTTAATCTCACTTGTGAAGCGCATTAAAAGTGAAAAGGAGAAGTATGTGTTTTGTGAGAGCAACATTTGTTGTCAATCAATTTTATTGAAAGGTTATAATTAGCCGCACATGCACAACTGAACTTGTAGTGATGTTTTCCAATCATCAGCTTTCGAGAAGAAAATTAACAGTTACAAAAATGTTGAGAGAATTTATATATCATGATTGCTTTTTTTAATTAATCAGTCTTCAAGTAAATATGATTTAATGCCTGTTCCTACTTTTGGACGAGCCTGTTTGTGACCCTGGTAAAACTCGAGGCATGAGTTTTTGAAATGGCTGCTCAATCGGAGCCTAATTTCTTAACAATAAAGAGTGATTAATCTCGTACCCAGATCTTCCACGGTCATACTGAAGGGAGATCTCACATTTCCAGTGACAGAGTGAGATCTGGGTACGAGATTAAAGAGTGATTTGCATTTTGCATCAACCTCCTCGGTTGCAATTTTGAGAAATGGAAGAAGCAGCTAGGGATGAGTTTTCCCGATTTCCGTGACCGCCAAATAAGTTGCCACAAGGAAGTTTCTTTGTTCGAAAGTTCGAAGCCTAAAACTACATTTGCTCAAGTACTACATTTTTTCGTGTTCTTTGGCCAATTGATTTCCAAACAAGTGTGTTTGGATATCCAAACTTGTTAAATACTGCGTTTTGACCAGGGTATCAAAGTAGGTACATGTGACCCAAATACGAGCAGGAGATTGGATTATCATTTATGAATTATTAATAAATTGAGAAACTCCCCATAATTGGCCAATCAGAGGACACTACATCTCTCACAAGTTCAAGCGTTCCGTTAGCTTCGTTGTGGCGAATATTTTTCGGATTTTCGGCGCATGTTGTCGGCGTGTGTGGATCGGCCCTCATGCTAAACAGAAAAAGGACGCGCAAATCGATCTCCTCGAACAGCAGGAGCACAGAAAAACTGGAAGCGGACCACATGGGGAGGGGTACTCCCAGAAAACTTGGGTGAGGGTGTGCAGCCCGCTTCCTGAAACCATTACCCTTTTTCAGACCAAAATCTGCGATTTTCCCTACTCTACTTCAGACGTACGTGACCAAAAATTTGATACCCTATTTCATACGTGCCTTATAATCAGCTTCCTTAGTTCAGAGCAATGTTAAAGGCAATGTTTATATGATTTCATTAATCAGGGTACAAACTGTGCAAAGTTTAGAGCTCAAAATTCCACCCAATAAAGCAGCAGGTTGCATAAAGCACTGGCATAATTACAGAATGCATGTCAGCTTCAGTTCAACACACCCCGGGAGCCAGGCACTTGACAGGAGAGCGTGACAAGCTGTTGCACGGTTGACTTAATAATCTGAGAAAGGCTTTCATTTGCTGATGGTCTTATCGCCTAATGATGAAGAATTAATAGCTTATTCTAAAAAAAACATACCCAATTCAAGACTTGAGTTCACAAATCATACCTTAACAAAATGGTAAAAAAACGACACCTTATTTCAAACCAAAACGGCTAAAAAAACATATCCTTATCTTTGTAGCCGCACATATCTATATTGTCCCCAATATGGGATGTGCGTATAAACCATCGCAAACAAATGGTGACTGCGATATCAGAATGCCGGCTGGTTTTATGAATCGTTTTCATAGAAATTTCTGCGTCATTTTGTAAGAAGACTATATTGTGTAAGAGTCTTACTCAGCACCTTTTGAATTCCCAGGATTTTTCTTCAGATAGTACGATAATTTATTCAACATTTGGTTTTATCAACGGAGTTGATAATGTAAATTGGCCACCGTAAAGAGATTCTAAAAGCTGACGTTTCGAGCGTTAGCCCTTCGTCAGAGCGATCGAATAGCAGCCTATTCGCTCTGACGAAGGGCTAACGCTCGAAACGTCAGCTTTTAGAATCTCTTTACGGTGGCCAATTTACATTATCAACTCCGTTGATAAAACCAAAATTTGTATACTACTTCCCCACCGACGCAGCACCACAGTTTCTTTAGAAACTACCCCTTCATTCATTCGATAATTTGTTCGCCGACATGCTTTGTCGGACGAGGCTGAGGGCAAGAGTTCTGATAATCATTATCCTTTGTCTTAATTCCGCTAACCTACCTCGTATTTTTATCTGATCTTTCCGATATTGTTTTCTCTTTTTTCCTATTGCTAGCGCCAGACCTCGGATATTAACGTGGCTTGTAGGTTTTCATTGCTTAATACTTTCTTTTAAATACGATTTAATGCCACAAAAAAGTAACATATGATGATTTATATATAAAAAATACCTCAAACGTTTGCGAGCGAAGAGAATTATTTGATGTTTCCCACGAAAAGATATTTTACATTTGCTGTCAATCAAAATAAAACTGCCTCTTTATACTATCCATCTTATCTTTCCCTTAAAAAATGCAAATATCAACTGTAGCCAAATCAAATTATTATATTTTTCGGCTGTAAAATCCAAGAACTTCATCTTGTATCCCATTATAACATTTGCAGTCGTTTTACTTATTGTGCTTTTACCGTTTTCCGTATTAACTTATTCGTCTCTATAGTACATCATACTGTAATAATAATAATAATAATAATAATAATAATAATAATAATAATAATAATAATAATAATAATAATAACTTTATTTAAGTCTCAAATCTTATAGCCGGGCACATGTGCCCTACTAATCGGGGAGACAAAAGGAAAGAAAACAAAAATACAATAAATCTAATCTAATTCACAAAAAAGATTATAATCAGGTCAAGTATGTTAAGTCAAGTTTTCTAATTTGTTCTTAAAAACACTAACAGAAGGTTCCGATCTTATACTTGAGTTAAGTTTGGACCACTAATGAGGTCCGAAGTATCTAAGGCTGTTCTTACCGTACTGTAACGGACGAATTATAATTGGTTTGAGCTGATTTGAGCTGCTACAACACTCGTAATATCAATAAAAACTACTGCCTCGGACAAAATTGTTGAAAAACTTTTTAATACCTTGCCCTCATGGTGTTTTGCCAAATGGGCTCAGAAACTGGCGTGCAACCAACATTGTGAGGGGAGAGTGAGACGCGAAAGCTTTAGATATGTGTATTTGTGTACTGTTCCACGTAATTTTGTCGCAGACTGTAGCATTTTATTTACAGACGCTGCCCGTTTCTTGTTTATTCACCGCATCCCACGTGAACGGCTATTTGGCGTCTTGTTTGTATTTGAACTTTCCATGGTGGGTACGACGGGTATCGTTTGAAGAATAAGGCATGTACTGAACAAGTACAGTGGCCCAGTATTTTGCAGTTTAGCTGACCTCAGCATAACACAGAACTTTAAGAACACGTTCAGCACGTTTTAAAGCTCAAATCGCCCCCCTCCCCCCCCCCCCAAAAAAAAACAAAAAAAACATAATAAATAAATAACAAGAACGTTCAGCCTCAGTCCTAAATTAAGCGTTTTTTTTTTAAAGGTTCTTAAAAAAAGGAAAATTTGATTTCACTCTGAAGTAAATAAGTGATAAGTGATGTTGTGGTGTCTTTTGGGGCTCTTTCTGGAACTGCTCCATGTCGGTTTTAGCTTTGTTTGCTCACTCAACGCAAGCAAAAAAAATAACTGAATGATTTGTCTCGCACTTGTCGAAGTATGTCCCGGACTTGTGGCCACTCTTTTAAAGTCCCTATGCAGCGGATTTCCTACAGCTATTTAAAACTATTTCTCGGAGACTGAGTTTCTGAGATCAAGTGAGAGATCGATTATTCGTACTGTCTGTTATTTGAGACCCAAGCAGTAGCCTGCGAGAAGGCTCACTATATTATCAGTCGCCGGCTTCGCCAGTGAGAAGAAATTTCTTCGCCCCATTCTTCTCATCGGCGAGGCCGGCTCGCCGATGAGTGAGCCTGCTCGCAGGCTACCCAAGCAGAGGCAGTCCAAACTCTTAATCCAAGTGCGCAGTCGTAAAACGTTTGCAGCGGCTGGAAGCCCTTTTCATCTTGTTTCATAGAATGGACGCCCCTCGCGTGTCGCCGTTCACTCGCACGTCCGCAATTTGCGATCCCCGAGATGAGTAGCTTGCACGCCGGCTATAAAGCCCCGGACAAACGAGAGCGAGAGTTGAAACACAGCTCATGGGTATCGATGCGAGTGATCGAGAGTTGGCCAAACGAGAGCAAGAGTTTGTCGAGAGTTTGTCGAGAGTCAGTAATGCTCAAACAAAAGACAGTCTGGGAAAACTCTTTCTGACGTAGATATGAATTTTGTGCACGTTTACTTCTAATGCTTATGTTTAATGAGGAGGAAGGGGATACTCAGAAATTAGTTTTGAAAAGCGTTCACGTTGTCCTCGGTCCCCCGAATCCGACTCCATATTCAAGAGTTTTTTTCCTTTTTTGTCTAAGCCCGCTGGAAAAAAAACAAAAAAACAAAAAGTAACTGCTGACCGCAAAACTCTCGTGCGCGGTCAATCGAGACAAAAGTCTCGCCAATTCTCATGAAAAATTTGAGCCGGTTCAAATTCGATGGTCGGAGCTCTCGAGAGTTGATGAAAGTTCCTCTCGCTCTCATTTGGCTATAGATATGAAAGAAAAAAAAAATCACTTTTTGTTTGCTCCTTTCAAATATAATTTGGTAGTCACCTTAACGAGATCCTGGAAACAAAAGAAGCGTTGATAGGGTCAAATGAAGCAACACCATCAGGCATTTATTTCCGAATTCCTCTTACTCCAGACGAAATTTCCGGAAAGGGAAAGATGCAGTTCTGTTTTACAGCGGGCTTACGCATGACACCAGGCGCTAGTATCCTGGCGTTGTGACAGATTCCCCTTACACAAATTTACATATGAAAATGATAGAGAGAAGCACTTGTTTCTAAAATAATCACTGATTTTGGGTTTCTGCGTGTATATTTCGGGTATTTAAAGTTCAGATCTAAAATTAATTTAGTATGTCGTCAAGCTGGCAAAGGGCATTTCAGAGATTTTTTGGCATTCGGGAACACGATACGAAAAGGAAGTGACGTCGAAGGTTGGGTGTTGGATATTGCAACTCGACGACTGGAGTTGCGTGTTTGAAGTCCTTGAAAACCGTGAAATCCGATAAGCTTACTTCATATGACGGAGCTGTGATCGACGAAAAATCGAGGTTGGCATTTGGTGAAGATTTTTCTCGATGGTGATAGCGAATTGTGCGAGCTTGTTTTGGGACGTAAATGGCATCCGAGTCAGCAACCGCCACCGCAACTATAAATGGTGGTGACTACGAGTACAATAATGGCTGTAGTTACCAAGATACAAGCGTCTACGACAATGAAGACAATATCTTTCCAGATATATTAGACGTAACAGTTGACAACACATTGCAAGTTTTAGACATGGGAGCGATAAAAAAGAATTCTTACAACAGAACCCGAGCGGCCATGGCGGTAAGTGAATTCAACAGACAGAGCATAATGAGCAGAGCTTACTTAAGGCGACATCTTTATTTATGAAAGCTTGGTTGACTTGTAGATGTGAGTTTAGTCTGGTTTTTTCTCACTATTATTTATTTATTAGCTTTCTCGTTTCTATGCGAAGAAACAGCTGTGAGGAGATTCGTGATCTGAGCGTACTATTTAATTTGCTTTCTGTTCGTTTTTAAAAGCATGTTCTTTGCGTCAACAAATTTGAACGCGATACGCTTTGAACTTTTACTTGGCATAGCTTTGTTAATTGAAATTCTAAAAAAGGCTTTGAATAATCAATTTTGGTTGATGTTGTCAATATTTAAAGCATATAGCACATATCTGTCTTCTACAAACGCATAGTCTAGACTGTGACGGTGGTTTGTGATAAAGCAATACAGTGCCATGGGTTAATCGAGAATTTCATGGAATCCTGTTTATCAATATTACCTCCGGTTTTTTAAGATAGCGAAACATCAATCGTTTTAATGCGTGCAATAAGAAGTACCGTTTTCTTGCAGCATACCTTGTTTTTGCATGTAGTACTATTTTAAAGTTAAAAACTTCTTGGCAGACTGTTTGTTTTCTCATTTGTTAATGAAAAAAAGATATTTTCTGTTGGCACATATTAATTTAAGTAGATTTCACTTTCCAGTGTGCAAATGACATGTTTGTTTTTTAAGGGAGTTTCTTAATTTGGTTCCGTGGAGATAAAAATGTCTTTCTTTCTTAATTTGATGATCTCTTTTTTTACAAATTCTTATCATGAAATTTTGTTTCCCTGCGAAACTTTGTTTGCAGTGCATTCCCCAGGAATAAATATGTTGTGACAATTCCCTAGGAATAAATACATTGTGACAATCCGCAGACAGCTTTGAAAAATAGCATTGGGGAAGAGACGAATAGACTAGAATTGTGAAGGATTAGTTCCACTGCATCAATCTCCTTAATTCAACTTTGATGGAATTTGTTATCAGCAATAAGAGATATGCCTTTGTTTATGTTATTACATTGAAACTGGAAACACTAAAGTTTGTGTCTGGAAGATTCACAGCAAAAACTTCAAGGTGCTGTATATTTTCTGAACTTGTGATCTCTGTCAATATAACGTGGCTGTGCCAAAGATTAATATCGATAATAATCCATTATTGCAAATGAGTGTTTTTTCTTGTTTTAGTTTATCTGGATTTGTAGCCAATTGTAGGAACATCCTGACCTAGCTACACTTTAAAGCCAAGTGGTTTATTTATTGTGTACTGTGTAATTCTGGAGATGTGCATGTGAAGTTAAAACTCAAAATTTGCATCAATTGATAGCCAAGTGTTTTCTGTGCTTTGAAATGGACAGAATGAGCATTTTTAAAACCAAATTTAAGGCTGTAAGTAGGGGATTACGTTTCTTTGTTTGAGAAGAATCCATAAATTTGCTAATCAAGGTTCCCTGTAATTTGACCAGCGCTAAAAATATCATCTTGAGTCATAACATGTTGATTGTGATGGGGGAATAGTTCTTTGGCTATGACTAGATTTCTTCAGCTCACTGAAGGTTGCACAATTTTACATTTTTTTTTTAAATTCTGAGGTGTTTTACTTTCTGTATGATTGGAATCATATCAAGGAGGATTTTTGTTTTTTAAATTATATATATTTACAGAAAACATGACTTGAACTCCAGCTGTACTGTAGAAAGAAATGAGAAGTAAATAAGTACATGTAATGTTATTATGATTGAAAAAATAATAATGGCTTCTTTATTATTCTACATCTTGGTCAAACATTTCTAAAGAGGAAAAGATCAATTTGTAGGTCTCTTCAATAGCCTGTGGATGAGTATTTCTTTTTTCACTCATAAACATGTACCAAATCTGCACTGTCCCAGGAAGTTTTCTGAGTTTGTGCAAACAGCAAGCAGTGCACATGTATGATTGACATTCATGGTCATGTTTGTGAGAGAGAAATCATAATGCCTGCCAAATAAACATAACATTCTTCTGTTTTAATGCTGATAAGCCTTTCTAGTGTCCCTACAATGGGCAAAATAATTTCAAAAGAATTTTTGTATCAAAATGTCAGGGCCTTATCAGTTTAACCAGAGGAGTCACAGCAGAGGTAGTTTCCACCCTGAAGGTTCAGCAAGGTGATAAGGGACTATTGAAATGCATAATTTTTGGATCCTGTTTTCCTGAAACTTTCTGTTACAATGTAGCTTGTCTGATGCAATTTGAGTGCTAAGGAAACCCTGGATTTCATTCCAATTTTAAATTAACCTTTGGGTTGCCATTTGTTTTGGCAGGGGAGGCTTCTAATCAGCACTTGAATTCAAAGCAGTGATAACAGCCATGTTCATACTTTCACATGAGTGTGTCCCTATGATTAAGCCGGAAAGAAAAAAATGCATTGAACAAAATTGATTATTAAGTAAAATGTACATGATGTGAATGCAACTGAAGTGTACAGAAACAAACAAGTAGATCTTATTGACCAGTGTGGCAACGGGACCAAAAGTACATAATTTGAGCTTTTACATGTACATAGTAGCTTGCTTGGAAAAATGACACTTAAGTACATTGTATGAACAATTAATAAAAATTCACATGTGAAAAATGTCTTGTTTATTTTATGTAGCAAAGTTGATCAATCAAAAGTCATGTGATTAGCTCTTAAAGAACAATACATGTACATTGTACAAAGTCTATTTTAATATAATACAGTAGACTAGAACGTATGTGTTGTCACTGTTGTTTCAGTGCCACGATTTGTTTTTTCTGTGCCTCAATGAATTTGCTTAAAATAATATTTGAATTATTTTCTTTTTTGTAGGCTGTAAATCCCACTTTAGCGAAGAAAATTTTACCTCTGGTAAGTTCTATATGGATCTTTCACTTTTCAAGGGTTGTAGGGATGACCCCAAAGAGGAACTTTTTACAATGATGTCTTGGTTATTAATTTTATTGTTCAAAATGACTGCTGACATTGTAAGCCAAATTTACATGTACATAGGCAACAGATATACATGTATATATGTAAGGAATTCACTATTGCCAGCATCAAGCGATTCCTTTTTATAAGAAAAATGTCATGCTGAGGCCCTTAACCTTTCTCCTTTACTTGAAATCATGTCTATGTACATGTATTCACAAAAACTGGCAAAAGGAAATAATGTCACAAACACAAAGCCAGCAGTGAGACCCATCTTCATTTTTTTGATGAGGTTGTCTGCCAGGCAAGTTTACCTGTTGATATACTTGCCTTGACAAAATGCATGATCCTTAATTAATTAATTATTGACCCTTTGACGTCCAAACCGGCCTAAACCGGCCAGACTTTGTATTTTACTCTGTCTAATGCCAGACAATTTTACTCACCAATGGGGAGCCCCTGGGAGTCAATGGGTTAAAGTAACATTTGAAAAAACACCTGATAGGTGGAAAGTCTAGCTCTAGCATATGGAACACTTTCTTATATAGTTTATGGAAAAAATCACTCAACTTAAAACGACATCGACTCCAAACATTTCTTGAGTCGTTGTTTTCAAGATCATAATTTACATCCCTGAGTAAGGGGCTCTGTGTACATTTTTAGCTATATCTTTTTTCCTTCTGATAAATTTTTACAAGTTTTTTTGTTTTAAAGGGGGTAAGTAATTTGTATACCAAAATTATGCGATAAAAAATATAGGTTGCTGTGCTCTTTTAAGAGTAAAACACCAACGTACCTGTCTATCTCGATTATCGTAGCTCGAAACAACAAAATCCGCCATGTTCTTGGAATGCACGTACTTATTCGCAAAGAGTTATGGGTTATTGACAACTTTGTTATGTTATGTGTTTTGAGAACTGTTTCAGCGTGTATGATCGACTTACACCATATTTACAATGTTG
>OX421454.1:15121922-15179422 GCA_949126865.1 Montipora capitata | reverse complement strand
TGTTAAAACTGATTTGTGGCGTTTTGTCGATTTCGCTGTCGTAGATCTGCACGTCTCTAGCAGCGTGTAGCGCTAATTGCGCGCACGGCGCGACTCGATTGGTTGTCTTTCCTGTTGAGAGGGGCCTTTACTGTATTGTAGAAGAAAACGAGAATGGTAAAAATAATACATGTATCTAACGACATCGTACTCACAGTGCGATCAACATCTTTTTTGTGGTGTCATTTAGCCGTGACGTTTAATGGTTGATCTCACGGGGTAATGTCTGTTGGGATCTACGTTCTGTTGTTTTCTTAAGGCTGTTGCATGTACCATATTCAGCATATAACAAAAATAACTTAAGTCTTGTTCTGATTTTATTTTCAGCATTCAAAGAGCATGGAGAGAACACAAACGTAAATCTCAAGACACGTTGTCCGAAGGTTCCATTTACACGTATAGCAAACCAAATTTTGGGATGGTTACCCATCCGACTTACTCTACCCCTGAAAGCAGCAGCTTTCACATAAGGACAAACCCATTTATGGAAGGTAGTGACAGTTCGTCGTACTATGATGAAGATAATCATTCAGATGTTTTTAATGACAGTCTTGAGCAAGTTACAGAAGAGAACTTGCGGAATACGCAGCAACATGGACCCCACAGAAATATTTACGATAGTCAGGGGGATACGGAGATCGATCATTTAATTGATGGGTTAGAATCTGTTAGCTTACCGCCGGAGCTGCCTTCGCCGACCACCGATTGGAAGTCAATAGAGTCGTGTTTGACATCGGAGGGCGAGACGCACGATTCCGAGCACAACGAGCTTATTGATTCATCTAGTGAACGCTTAAAACAACTCTCCTTAAAGCCGAAGGATTTGCAAATTTGTTTTGTTGACGATACATTACTGAGCGATTTTGAAGGTGACGAAGACAGTTGTGTGATAAAAGAGTACATCATTGATAATCAAGACATTTCTGAGGATGAGAAAAGAGACTCGGGTTGTGTAGCTGGCGATGAGGAGCTGTCAGAATCATTTAGTATAAAAACAGTTAGTCCTGAAACGTTGGAAAATCAAGATATCTCTCAAGAGGAGTCAGAAAAGGTGTTAATAGAATTGAGTGAACAAGACAGTGACAATGGAGAGAAAGAGGAGAAATCTCCAACGTTTATATCAGGCTGGACTGAGGAAAGACTTAGAGATTTAACTGTTTATGAACTTAGAGAACTTGAGAGAAATATGGCACAGTTAATCGAAGGTAAGGGTTGGAATGCGTGAAGTCGAGTGCCAGCCGTTTTTCGACAAATTTTGAAAGCGAAAATCAAACTTCGAATAGCAAGTTTTCAATTTCCAAGGATAAAAGCGAACATTAACAATTTAACACCGAATTTCAATTTTAAGTTTGAACCACCGATCGGAAATAGAAACTCGTTCAAATCGCAAGTGAAAATTGGTATCCGAATGTCCATTCCCATATTTGGTGAAAATTGAAAGTAAAAAAAATGGTCTCAAAGTTTCATCTTGGTTTTTCTTGTGGACTGAAACTTGAAATTTGATGTTTACTTGTTAATTTTCGTTTTCTTGGAAAATGAAAATGAAAAATAAAACTTTGATTTTCGTTCAAATTCGTAGACAAACGGTTGGCATTCGAGTACACACAATCATTGTGAACTTTCGCTCCTATAGGTGGTTTTCACGTTACGTAGTCGCCGCCATGTTGGTGAACGAAAAGGAAAGAAGGTCCATCAGCTTCTTTTGTTCGTCCACCAGCATCTACATTACACCATTGTCACCTCAAGACGTTGATTGCAGACCACCAACACTTAGCGGCTATATTTATTCAGGAAAACAAAAAAAAAAAGAAAAGAAAAGCGTTTGCATACGAATAGAACTCAATTCCCTAGGGGTAAGTCTGGGGCACAAAAGTATTGTGCGAGAGTTATACTGAGTGAGGTGTCTAGTACAAAAGGACACGAAGTCCTACGACAGCCAGATGTAATCTGCTGAGACTCGATTTTCACAAAGTAGGAAAACCGGAATACGCGGACAAAACCCCTCGAGTCAAGATAAGATCGACTAAAACTCAGCCCACAAAAAGCACGTACGATCGCAGAGGCGGAAGGTGGAAATGATGTCCACTTCGCCATCCTGACTCCCTAAGGCGCACAGCACAAGGTACTCTCGCACAGTCACCCATTCAGATAGCAGGACACTGAACAGAACAAACGGCAACCAGTGTTTTTCTTTGGACAAGCCGTGTGCCGTTATAAATATGGCACAAACCTGGCTCTGTAATGTCATGTGAACGTCGAGAACGTGTGTAGTCTTCTGGGCATGGTACGGTGCATTCATTTATGGTATGTTGAAAGTTTGTCAGGCAACTCCTCACTTGCATATTATGGCATCGGCAGTGCCTGTAAAACAACAGATCTTAAGATTTTTTCTGTACATCGTACCACTACAATGTCGAGTACAATAGACCGAATGCATAAATGGCCGCCAAAGGAATATTCTTTTGTTTATGTGCTAATTAGATTCACTAGCCTCGCTCTCAAGCAACATTTCTTTTGTATCTTGTCCATGCCAACGAGGCTAGTGAGGCTAATTAGCACATAAACAAAAGAATATTTTTTGGCAGCCATTTATGCATTCGGTCTATGACGTGCATACAACAAGGTGGTTGTTATCCGAATCTTTAACCATCGTAATATTGGGGAGCAAGGTTTGCGTCAATTCGCGCTCAGTTGTCCCTTTTTTCTCTGTAGCGGCATTTTAATTCAGTTCAACAAAACACGTACATTAAGACTCCCAGGCAAGTGTGAGTCAAAACTTGTGGTGAAAACGCATTCTCTTTTTTTCTCAATATTGTTCAGCTCAGAATGAAGTTTTAGTGACGGAGTTAATGACAAGAGACCGTCTTCATCTGAAGCAAGATTCCCTTCTCATGGAAGTGGAAGATGCATCAAAGTAAGCTATTTATATCTTAACGCCACAATATGCCTCGTTAGAAAGGCACTGGTTACTCCCCTTATTTTACTGAATTCGCTCGTACCCATAGCTTGTGCACAGTCGCCCGCTGTCGTCAAACATTGGAGGGGAGTTTTGTGATTTATCGGGGGTAATCGTGTTCCGGAATAATTTTGCATGTACATTAGTGAGTGATCCACGCTGACCAAAATTTGTGTGGCTTACATCTCTTTGGAGCTAAATTTTCAAAATGGTGGTAAATGCGGTAGATTCCAAACGTGCATTGAAGACAATCTCCGAAAGTTTTAAGATTCCATGGCTTTAAATGCATAGAAGCACTCTTTAAAGGAAAGGATGTGTATGCAAGTCTTCTTCTAGGCGCATTTGATCATATTCAGATGTTAATTTGCGCCTAATAAGTAATAAATTATTATTATAATTATTCCAACCGGGTACGGAAAACCGCTGATCTTCAGAGTAGCCCCGATCGTTGCCGATGAGCTGTTATCTTCCTCGATATGTACACATCTCAAACCTTCCAGCACCACACACTTTGTAGCTTGTTCTTGAGAATGGCTAGCTTAATTAACCCGGGTCTGACCAAGGCGTTGGGATTACATTGACTGGTAAGGGGATAGCAGACACCTTTTTCCAGTGAACTAACTTTTGAATCGTGCTATTCACCTCGTGAACATTCGTCAGGAGCTCCCTTCGTTTCTTCAGCGCTGACAAATAATTCCTACAAATTTACGTAGAATCGATTTCCATTTTACACTCAGTCAGGAACCCATGAGTAGGAGCGAGCAACTCCCATATATTCTTGTCAAGGCGTTTTCACAGGCCAGTTTATTTTTAGATTGTATTTCCCGCGGATGAGACTCCCGCAGGGGCCCAATGACCAATCACAGGAAACTAACTTGAAGTCATAGCGTCACCGAACCGGAACGGCCTTTGTTGTTTTGCGGCAAAGGAAGTCTAAAAACAGATTGGTCTGTAAAATTGCCGTGACATAGGCTTAGTATGGGAGTTGCTCGCTCCTACTCATGGCCTCCTGACTCCGTAGATAACAATTCCGCTCGTACTTCAAAAGAAAAACCTCTTCGAACATCAAAAATATTTTTATCCTTAGTTTTTACAATGCACAAAGTACACACGAACTCATCGTAAAATCTTTTACGGTATTGTTGATGTACACGGGAGATGTTTGTTTGGAGAAATAAAAATAAAAGCCAATCAAAATTCGTTGTTTCAATGATGTAATGATCGGCGGTAATAACCAATCAAATTATTTTCCACAAATTCCAGGAAAAATCACGTGGTATTTAGCACGATTACCAACCGTAAATCACAGACGCCCCTCTCCTCTCTGATTTTTTTTTCGGAGAGTTGGCGGCTGTACACAGGCTAAAGAATAGCTAATGATCATTACGGTATGCTTGAGGTTGAAGAAGGGGTGGGGGAGGTATACTAGAAATAGAAACTTTTTGTACGTTTGTGTTACCCACGCGCACAATTTACCGTTGGGTGGAATGTGATTGTTAGTTTTAACCTCTTTGCTAATGTAGCAGCTGAACGACTTATTGCCGCCATTCAGTTGTATTTGTGTCAAGTACTGAATTGTGAGCAAAGGAAGTTCACACGTCTAGGGGGGTCCTTTTCTGACGTTGTGTGATCTGCAAATTTAAGCCGGAAGTTTTGGCACAATTACAAAGAGCAGTTCCATACTCTGGCTAAAACAGCTGATATACTAACGCAGCCGCCACTAATGCCTTTGCAAAAGATCCTTTCTCCATGTCTGCCTGTGTGAAGATCATTAACGTTAATTTGTATTTCCTTTTCCTTTGTCTTTGTGTCGTGACTTCACCCAGAAAAGTGAGACGTCTTCGACTGAAGAATTCCTGATTGAAGCTGCCTTACTCCACAGTAGTGACCAAAACAAGTTATTTACGTTTTAACCGAGAAACGGGGCTCCAGGCCAAGAAACCTCCCTTCCCCCTCAGCTTTTGCTGATCCCAATATAGAAGGGAGACCCCCGATAAATAAGATTTAAAGGAAAGATTCTGGTGGGTACTGTTCGCTATTTTGGCTCCTTGGGATGTCTTTCGTGCCGAGACATTTTTTTTAAAAAGGTACCCTTTTTTGGTGACATTTTACTGCGCTCAGGAAATTTATTGTCTTCTGTTACGGCTGACGAAATGAAATTTGGATAATAAATTGAGGTATATTCTCGCATCTCATATCAACGAGGAGACCAAAAATTTAAGATAGTGAATAACACTTCGTACTGAATAAGGTATTTTTCCACCGATACAAGGAATCATTTAGGAGTCATTTAGTTATTAAGATTATAAGGAATGAGTTATTATTTCTTTCCTTTTGTGAAAAAAAAACGAGAACAAGAACAAAAAAAGAAACAACTCTTTTGTGTTATTGCTCCCTTTAACTGAAGGATGATAAATTCGAATTAAAGGGACCCGCCCAAGCTATAAAAGAGACACTCTTTTAAATCGATTTTTAAAACTCGTTCCCAATCCTTTGCTTGTTTCGAGTGTGATAAAAACACACTCTCGGCCCTGTTATAGTGGGACCTTGATTTCAACGCAGTACCAAGGCACTGGGAATTTTAGTTCTTTCTATCGGGGTTTAGTTTTCCATGCATATTTTGATAAGAAGGTTGAAGAAGTTCGTTCGTAAACTCGAGAACATTGTCATAGAGAAGTTTATTGAATCAAGGCTCCGCTATTATTGTTTCGTGTTTTTCTTCACTGGTTTTTGCTGTTTACTTCTGCACACAGGCTTGCACAAGCACAATACCAGATGACTCACAAAGGCAGAAAGAGCATCTAGTCCTGCACTTCACAGCACTGCACAGTACTGCACTAGTCCACTTAAACTAATATTAGTGTTTTTATTCTGCGAGGAAGTAATTCCTTTCCCTTCTTAACCTGAATACATTCTCAAAGATCGGATCTTCAGAATTAAGATGGCCGCAGTTTCAGAAGTTGGTTTTCGGACCGCAATACCAGAGAGCAAATTGTGCACTGGTACATCTAAAACAAAGCCACTTCATTTAAATTTTCTTTGGTTTAGATGCCCCAGTGCGCAATGGCGGTTTTTGTACAATGTGATCACTTGCTGCAAAAGGCCTATTGCCTTTCTTGGCTGCCGTATCTCGTAAGAACGTTAAGAAAGAACATTAGGAAGACTGTGATCCATCTGTCCTGAAAAGCTGAGATTTGAGCATGTTTTCAAGAAGAGAAAGGGCAAGGTTACTAAAAAACTTCAGGAATAGAGCCGTCTTTGTGTTGACGATACTGACTGAATTGCTTTCGAAACAAGCCTAACAAGATTAATAATCGTCTTGCTGTACTTTACTGAGTACAGTTGGATCTTAGTTGATGAAATCACTTTGGTTTGTGAAGTTCTTGAGACGTTTTAAGATCTTAAGCTGTTCTGGGATAATTTAGAGAGCCTGAGTACACTACGATTTTTTTTTTTTTTTTTTTTTGCTTTTCTTTCTATCAAGGCTGTGTAGAACAATTTAATTCCATGACAGTGGCACCCATTTTGCACGCAAAACGACTTGCAGTGCAGGTTAATCCCACTAACGTGATACAACTTGTACTCGCAATTGATCAGCTCCCAGATGGCTTGATAGCTCAGTTGGTAGAGCAATAGACCGCTTTCGATATATTAAAATTCAGTTGATTCTCGAGATGATGCCTTTTGTTTAGGACTGAATTTAAATATATCGAAAGTGGGTTACTGCAGCGATATCGCACGGTCCTTTTTAAGCAAGTTTTTTTTAAAGTCCTGCTTGCAGCCGCTTAAGTTGCTAATCGTAACTATAACGAAATTCTCGAATCTGATTGGTTCTGTGCGTGTCTGTTTGACGCGTAATTGGCGTGCGATCACGTGGGTGTCCAATTACTGGTATCCAATGGACCTCTTTCGATATATTAAAATTCAGCTTGAAAGAGAAGTTTAGAGGACCAGGACAAAGGAAAGTGGAAGATATGCAAATATTTTTCATAATCATTCCAACGTGTTTCTATTGTTTTTGTTATCTCTGCCTTACTATCAAGCTGAATATTTGATATTTCGAAAACGGCCAATTTGAACAACTCCGAATTTAGATACCTGTAATTGGACACCTTCGCCATCCGCGCGTCAATCACATGCACTTGGAAGGGGTCTTTCTTGCTGTTTTCCTACCCTTTGCAAAACAGATTGAATATAATTTAACTTTTTCACACAAAAAAGGATATTTTAAGACTTTTTATCCTCCAATTTTGTTCTGATTTTCTCGCATTTTGTTACGATTAATTAGTAATAGGACTTCGTGTCGTACAATTCAGGGATAATCGTATAGTCGTGCTCGTGATTTCAAATCGGCTGAGCGCGCGATTTTGAAATCACTCGCACGGTTATTCCCTAAATTGTATTCCACTTAGTCGTTATCTTTTACTATTACTTATCTCACTGGGATAATCTTTCTAACTTTCATTTCGAGTCGCAATAATCAGTATATCTTTGCAGTGGCAAGGAATGGCATTTTCCTGTGATGTTTTCGTTCTTTGAGAGATCGTCTTTGCTGAAGGTCGTAATTAGAAGTGTACACCAACTCAAAAGTAGACGTGGGCTGTTTTTGGAACAGCAGTTCGCGTGCTGAAATATCGTTAACGTTCATCCGTTCAAATAGCTTGGTTTCCCAGAAGACGGCAGTGAAACTTAGCATAATTGTACTTTCTTTTGTGATGCCACGAGCCTCAAAAAATAGTGGTAAAGAGAATAATCGGTGAAAAGTGATTTTTTAAAAAAGAATATCCTTGTTCACTCCTTTGTTGGTGGCTAAGTAGCTTAGGCACAACTGGCTGCTTGCTCCCACTTGACTTGAAAGCGATATTCTTGCAGTTGTCTCAATTGGAAGAAAAGTGGTATTGATTTATAACTACTTAAATAAAAGGACACATTCTTTGCAGCACATCTTTCGCTTTAACAGGAAATTCTGCAGTTGTCGTTTATCTAGCTTACACTATATTGCCATTTACTGAAAAAGTCAACTTGCATTTCTTTCAGGTGATTAATATGTACTTTCTTACGATTGTCTCAAATTCGATTAAATATTCTAAATGGTCGATTCGTGTTTAATTTCCCTTTTAAATGTTGTTGTTGTTTGTTATTATTATTATTATTATTATTTTATTTATTGTAATCTCAGTATTGGAGTATATTTCACGTACTACGGAGCAAACTTACTGTTTTCAGGGTAAAAATTAGGGTTTGATGATATACTTGGAAAAATTTCTCCATACTTATTGACAGAGGTAATTCAGAGAAAAATAACAAACGAACCATTCTGATTGGTCAATGATCAAAGAAACCCAAAGATAGCCAATCAGATGGGTGCACTGAGTGGCGCGCCTTTTGCGTGATTCTCGATATGCGGCGTTGCTTCACCTTAATTGAGATATTTTTCTATGGATATTTTTAACTACTTCTTAACCTAGAGTGAGGTCTTTACGGGAAAATCTCAAACTGAGGCCGTGCGGTATTGACTGAGCGTTATTGATAAGTGCATTTTTATTCTTTTTGGAATAAGTTTGAATCTTTGAAATGGAATGGATTCTTATTTTCCCTTAATGCATAATGAAAAATCAGGCACTGAACTTCAACTAGGTAAAGACCTGTAATTACGAGGCTGACGTTTCATGACCGAGTGGTCAGTGTAACTGTAAAAGTAGAGTGAATTATCATAGATTGCTCAGAGAAGCCATAATTTAAATTAGCTTATAAATAATGTTAAATTGCCTGAAACATCCGGTGTAAAAAAAACAAAAACAAAACAAAACGTTTTTGCATGAAAATATAAAGATAAATAAATGAATAAAGAAATAAAATCTAAGGATTGCGTCATGGACGACTATGTTTACTGGAGTTTCGTGTTATGTCTGGAAAAAAAGCAATTTCAAATTTTGGAACAGAAACAAATGGAAACTTTATGGGTGGACAGCCCTTTTTCCATTTTTGGCGGCTGATATCATTCGTGAAGAACAGTGTAAATTGCTTTTCTCAGTAGAAATGACTTTAGGCACAAAATCACTTTGACCTTAAAGTTTGGTTTAGGAAACCCGCAAAACGTATTATTTCTTGCTGGTAGATACATTTTCGACTTCGGATGTTACGTTCCTTAGCTTTGTGATTGGTTCACTCAATCTCGGTTATGAGCTCATATCCCGTATGACCTAATATGGAAACAAATTAATATTGCGTCGACTGTTGCCAAGATGGAAATTGATTGGCTTTAATTTTCAAGTGTCGAAGCGTTCCGAATTTAATGGGAATTCAATAAAACAATTATTTAATTCGCTCTTGTTAGATGTGAGACTGGTTATAGCCAACTCGGGGCTGCGCACCTTTTGGAATAATTGTTAACTATAAGTTTAGCTTTTTGCTGTCCTTGGAGTGTTCTGGTTTAATTAATGAGCAAGGTTGCTTCACAATGAAATGGCGCCAAAAGTGTTGATGTTGATTAGTTGGTAGATTTGGTGACTAGATATTATTTTTATACTTTATTGTTCTGTTTATGAAGGTAGAAACAAGATTATGTAAGTAATGACAAATGTACATACTTAAAAGATGGTTCTTACGTGATTTAAAGAAATAAAGAGGCGAGAACTAAAAATTAATCACTCATGCTTGTGTATATTTAAAGATTATTTACCAAAGTGGTGATAAATATCCACCACTGTCACCGATCCTGAAGTGAATAGTTGTTTTAGTTTTGACAGTACCACACAAGTTGAAGAATCAGCCGAGTTTATCGATACATTTTGCTCCTCGGTAACCGAAGCAAAACGGAAAACCATTTTGCTTTTCTCCTTTAGCCCAGACGTGAATAGTTATTCCATGAGCCCGCGTTGGATACGAGTTGACTATTACCAATCTCGTATCCAACAAGGGCGAATAGAGCAATTGGCAGTCTTGCTTGCAGGCGCTTCAGTTGCTAATCGTAACTATTTAAAAATTCTCGAATCTGATTGGTTCTGTGCGCGCCTCATATCCAACGCGCTCTCATAGAAAAATTAAGAGAATCTATGATCCTCGCAGTTAGGATCGCAATTTTTGCAATTGCGTAGAGAAACCTGAAAAATTCAGGACTTTCACATATCATTTCGTTCATTGATTCATTCACCACGGGAACATTTGAACCCACAAATGACCAGCTCCGAACATCAGTGGATTCATAGCTTAGTTGGTTAGAGAGTCGCACCGGCATCACGAGGTCACGGGTTCAAACCCCGTTAAAGCCTTCAAATTTTCAGGCTTCTCTATGCAATTGCAAAAATTGCCTTGATAACTGCGAGGATCAAGCTTCACTTGATTTCATATCGGCAGTTTAATGTATGATTCATTTCATATGTCAGTTCGTTAACTTGATGTAATTAGTCACCTCCGAGCTAGCCATTCAGAATGCGTAGAAAGCATTATTGGTTTGTGTGGTAAATACCAATGCATTTTATCAGTTACCCATTGTTTTTCGGACAAAACCAGTTGATTGTCCTATAGTCTGAAAGGCAAAAGTAACAACGGAAGACAGCAAATACATTTTTACATCAACCTCAGTGCTGTGTTAACAATTTTATTGCTACATGTGTTGTAAAGTAACAAAATCCTGGGAAATACTTCCTTTCGATAGAAACTTGCCTCGATGTTACAGGACTTTCACATATCATTTCGTTCCGAGAAAACACAACTACTTATCTTATCCTTCGTTCCGAGAAAACACAACTACTTGTCTTCAACTGACAGCATACTTCTCAGCAGTAGACTGAACACTGGACGCTATGTGATGCTAGAACGATTTCCGGTCTAATATCGGAGCTCCGCGCGCGCCCGGTGCACCATAGTTAACAAAATATGGTCACCCATCGATGCGAGAAATTTTGGTTTTATAGCTATGACGTCATCGACGGTACGTACGTACGTCAACCCCTCCATGTCTGCCAATGTGACCAGTATCATGCTAGTTTCAGCATACATCTTTGATATTAGACATCCATGTTTTGATGAATTGACACCTGTCAAAACAAGGTATCAGCTGACCAGTATCACTTGACCATATCGCGGGCTCAAGCTTAGAGCTCACCGTGGTCAGGTTTTTTTTTTTTAAGTTGACTTCTGACCAGGTACTGGTTTTCGATTGGATTGCAGGCTCAACCCAGGTTAACTCACCTAAACATATGCGAGGCTTCATTTTTCACACGCTTTCTGTGGCTCAACGCTGCTACACGGCCATACTACGTCAACTACGTTTTTTTTTTAAGTTGACTTCTGACCAGGTACTGGTTTTCGATTGGATTGCAGGCTCAACCCAGGTTAACTCACCTAAACATATGCGAGGCTTCATTTTTCACACGCTTTCTGTGGCTCAACGCTGCTACACGGCCATACTACGTCAACTATAGTCATTAGACCGTCAGTGCTTTTTGTGTTCGAATGAAAAACGGTTTGGAAAATGTTTTCTTTCTGCATTTTTCGCTTGTTTCAATCCAGTTTGACATATGATAGCTGTGGTCCACACTGAAGGCTACGCAATTATTCAAGTCAAGCACAGGAGGGGTATAAACTTAAAGCTGAGTGTTTATTTGTAATTTGCTTACAGCTGCTTTTTTCTCTGTATTGCAAAATTTGGCATATCTTTAGAAGCTCTGATAAGGTTACATGATGCCTGGAGGACCTATGACTAGAACAGAAACGAAAGGAGTGCGAAAGAGAACAACAACGACAAAACAAAATACCAGTAATAGCTCATACTTAGTGGAAGAAGTTACTCCACAAATTCTTTCCTTGGGCACTAAACCGTTTGTTATTTTCAAAAAGTGGTTTAATCGGTTTTCCCTCTTTTTCAGGAATGAAAATCTAATTTTATTGTCAACTGGAATTAAATAACAATTACCTGTAATCTTTTGGACAAAGAAAAAGTTGATTTGTTTTGCTTTTTAATCCATTTGCCCAACTGGTTTTCGATGTGCCTCGACAGTGACAAGAAAATTTTGCCCGTATGTTATAAACACGAAATCGCAGAAAAAATCTCGTAAAATAAGGGAGAAATTTCACTAGCTTGTGTTTTCAGAAGATTGTCTAAAGCACCTAAACGTTATTTAAGTGTTGGAGCGGATCTTGTTTGAAGTTCGTCCTTTCTTGGTTGCATTGCCGTATTTTTCCGATTCTTGTTCCAAGTCAACCTGGCGTGTTTCAGTGAAATACATCAAAATGTGAATGATCTCGTTTTCAGAGATAAAGTGGCATAAAGTACATCAGTAAAACTCTTTTTTGACCTTGAACTGACAAAGTTTTAAATTTTATTTTATGGCTTCTAATTTTAGCGTGATTCCTATTCGCTGACAGTTGACCAAGTTGTAGTTCTCTTGATATACTAAAGGGCTACAAAAGAAAGTGCAATTTTAATGGCATCGATTTTGAGGCCGACCTGAACTCCAATTACACAGAAATTTGTCGTTGTATGGCCGTCGATTTTCCTGACGAATTCGACTCTGAAGTTGCGACTGAGCCAAGAAAACCAGTCAAATCAATGACTGACAAGGAATACGAAGCTTTCAAGAAACAACGAGATAGTGTAAAAGGTGGCATCATGCAAGAAAGGGTACGACCCCACCTTTTCGTGTGGTGTTTGGATCGAGTCTGTTGACCCCGTTGCTGATTTGTGTCTTCCAAAATCAAGTTCTCCACCGGAAATTCTATCCAGTACTACTGAACAAAATTTAAGTTCAAAGAAATAAAGAAATCACTGTGATGAAAGATACTAACCTTGAATATTGCAAATATGAACGTGACAATCTTCTGCCTGTATGCGACAATCTTCTTGTCGTCCTTGTGCTCGTAGCTGCAAGAATTACTCGGTATAGCGCCTTGCAAGCTTACTTAAAAAGTAACCGGGACCACCTTGCACACCTGGTTTCGGGATTCAGTGATTCACCCACTACAACTAGTCATAGTTTCCACAACATCTTCCCCCGTCTAAGATAGTATGAAGGCAGTTGAGATACGTTTAAATTATATGCCGAACAGATCGCCCCTGTTTCCGATTTGTCTGACAAATCGTCGCCCCTGTTTCTGATTTGTGTCCGAACAAAATCAACTTCTTAGCCAGGCAACTCCATTTGCATCAAATCTGCTTCAATGTTTGATTGTTTAGAACAATACCAACACCACTTAAGCGCCCGTTTAAGCAGTATCGGTACCAACCGATGGGTGGTATTGGCCTCTGGGCCAAATCCCTGCGGGAGCAATAATATTGAACTCTCCACTCTACTACTATTCTATTAATACCCAGAGCAATTTTAAATCCTTAGGCTACATAATAATCATTTTAGGTTGACTCACGAAGGCAGCAGTGTACGTGAGGTTCTACCGCACGCTTAACTTGAAAACCTACTATTCTTTGATCCAAACCCTCAATTCAAGCATTCCTTCTTGAAATTAATGAATAAAACATTCAATTTGGCATTTTAAACATTTAAATGGTTTACTTGAACATTCATTTCGGTTGCAGGTTGAAATATCCAATTTGGCAATTTGAAGGATAAGTTTGTCAGCGGAAACAGGCAATTACGTTCTTTAATGTTACCTTCAATAAGCGGGTCAAACATTGCAACATGCAGTTCGTCGATTCAAGGCCTCAATTCAAACTTAACTCGAATATTGTTATGTAAAGCTCTTGATCGGACCCTATGACGATTGCTAGAACTTTCGGGAGAGACGTAAAGGCCAACGAGATAACTGAAATTCCCCTTCAATCCTCTAGAAAATCTGAATAGATAAATATTTTATAGGGTAGCTACAAACTCCCAAAAGGAGCTTTTAAAGCTTTGTGGAACCTATTTTAGGTAATTCTGACAAAATTTGAGACATCCTGTATTTGGGTGCCCCTGTTCCGAATCGATTATTCAATTTAAGCTTCATTCAATTAAAACATCTTCCGCCTTTCTCTACAGCTGCTTACAGAAAGGTCGTTTGTTTAACCAATTATCAAGAAAATGATGTCTTTAAAATTTACCTAGTTCGTATCGAAGCAGTATGTGTGGAGCTTAATTATCTCTGAATTAATAAATTAATAAATTAAACCAAGAGATTATCATCAACAGTTAATGTTATGATCCTACTTGCTTCTCAGCTGCTTGCTCGAAGGAAGGTTACTCCTTGCACACAACTGAAAGTATAAAGAGGCCAAAGAAAGGAAACTACAACTTTTACACACCTAAAATCACTATTTCAGCGACAGTTAAAAGACACAAGCGTAACAGTAAACATGACACACTACCTCTTTGAAAACAACAATCTAGAAAAAAGCAAAAACAAAAAATGAGAAAATACTGGTTTTGCTCTTCTAAAGAAACACTGCATCAAGTTACGCTCATTTGCATAGAAAAATCAACTCATTTACTCTATTTGCTGAAATGAAAATAGCCAATTTTCGATGCTTCCAGTGAGTACAATTAGACAAACACCCATGGTTTTTGCAGACAACGATTTAAACGCAATTATCGCCAACTGACGAGATCCGCAAGATAGGATCGAAACCGCCGTCTTGCCTGATCAAATGATATGTCAGAGAACCTCCAGCTAGAGTCGGGTTATCTAAATGCCTCGACAAAAACGTACAAACAAAAGAAAAGAGCACCGACGCGAACGAACTCCATAAGTTCAAAGAGCATAGGGACTGACCTTGTCCACCAAACAGCACTGAATAAATCAGAAGAACGGGTGAAACACATTAGAGCAAAAACAACCGATGTTGTGATCCGAATTTCTCTTCAGCTGCTTCATTAAAGAAGTGTTTCCTATAGATAGATAGATAGATAGATAGATAGATAGATAGATAGATAGATAGATAGATAGATAGATAGATAGATAGATAGATAGATAGATAGATAGATAGATAGATAGATAGATAGATAGATAGATAGATAGATAGATAGATAGATAGATAGATAGATAGATAGATAGATAGATAGATAGATAGATAGATAGATAGATAGATAGATAGATAGATAGATAGATAGATAGATAGATAGATAGATAGATAGATAGATAGATAGATAGATAGATAGATAGATAGATAGATAGATAGATAGATAGATAGATAGATAGATAGATAGATAGATAGATAGATAGATAGATAGATAGATAGATAGATAGATAGATAGATAGAGCACTCTTAACAATGAATGAATGAATTTGCAAATCTATTTGTCTTTACAAGAGGCCCGGCATACCTCCTCTGCCTTCTCAGCTGATATGAGATAGAAACTGAGGGAGGGAGGAGGCTGGTAATCTTACTGCGTGGATCATTAGCAATAGACTTAAACAGGTGTTCTGTTAAATTTTCCTGGCGGGCCCTGTTGGACTCAGGCCATGCTAACTGAAGGGCGTCGGAGTAGCGCACCCTGGGAAAAATACATGATAGTGCCCTCCTTTGCACTCTTTCGAGCTGGACTTGTAGAAACTTTGGTAAATTGTAATGGAAAACAGGAAAAGCTTAATCTAGTGAATACCTAATATATGAGCAAAAATATGTTACAAGATCTGAAGTAGGAACATGCGCACGCTTAAGTTGAATAAGAAAGTACAGTTTTTTAGACGCTTTTCTAACAAGTTCTTCTATATGGTCGTTCCACGTCACCGTATCATTACTTGTCAAGCCGAGTAGCTTAGTGCTCTGTATGGTTTTGATAGGAGTTCCGTCTGTGGAAACCCTAGGGAATTGCGGGGAATCACGACTGAAGGATACAACAAACTCTTAAGTCTTCTCGCCATTAAGCGGGAACAAATTTGGGACAGTCAAGGCATTAATCATCAAAAGAAAAAGCCAGGGACCCAACTTTGTCCCCTGTGGCACTCCAGACGGCACTGTGCCTACTCTGAAAGGCAGTCCTTTCCAAGTTTGACTCTTTGAGATCTTCCTGAAAGGAAGTCAATAACCCAGTTGATTACACTATTAGCAATATTGACCTGCTTCAGTTTGTTTACCAAAATCTTGTGGTCTATGAGGTCAAACGCCTTTCGATAATCAAAGAGGAGGACACGCACAGAAGCACTGTTACCATCCGTTGCCTCGAGCCACTTATGAATCATACTAATGAGTGCCAACACGGTTGAAGAACCAGATATGATACCAAACTGGTTAGAGTAGACTCAGATATTTTCGAGAGGGTAGACGTGAGAGAGATTGGATGCAGGTCCTTTTTTGTGTCGGTGACTTTCTTCATCTTGGGCAGGGGGGTGACATTTGCAATTTTCCACATTGAGGGTAGTTTTTGCTCACTGTATGAGGCGTTCAGGATGTTTTGAAAGGGGGTAACTAGGATCTCGGCGTACTCCTTTAATACCCAGTTGGAAAGGTCATCCGGGCCAGGACACCTCTATAGGAACCCCGGATTCTCTTCTGAGGGCAATTGTAGGGCCGCACGCTTGCTCTCGATGGGCTCGTAAGGTTGAAGTGGCTCCAGCAATGCATATTTGATGGAATTAGCAAATTCTATTGGAGACAAGTTGTTGCACTGAGGAAAATAGTGACGAATTTTGCTTTTTTGATTCACTGGGCTAATTTACTTTGCTCCACCACTGGCGCGGGTTGACACCTTTAAGATCTTTCACCTTAGAAGTGTAATACTTTGCTTTACACCGTTTCCTTTCTTTATTTACTGCATTACGGTAGTACTTGTACATCAGGCCTGACTTATTGGAGTGAAAATCTTGCTGGCGCATGCGTATTAGATCCTTCAGCTTGACCTACATTCGAGGGGCGTTACCCTTGGGTAGACCTGGATCGTCCTTAAAAGCAGTTCTCTGAGAAAGTCAAGCAAAGTTGGCAATGGAAATCTTAAACTACCGCTTCATTTTTTGTGTGGATATATGTTGCCCGGGGGAGGGGGCATGAACAAAAATAGCCATATTTGGGCCAGATGACGTACCGTTGCCATGGTAACCGCCATTTCTCAGGACAACCACAAGCCCTTGTTTTGGCCCTCAAAATGGGTAACATACTGATGTGTGTATTTCTCGCAAAGTTGTGAGTCATTTCTAATGAAATTCTACCAGGAGAAGAGACCTAAAGGATGTTTCAAAACTGCTTTGACTTTTATCAACAAGGAAAATATGTTGCCGTTACTATGTTAGATGTCGGCCATTTTGGAAAACGACAAAAACGAGCGCACTTGTTTTCGCATTTCTCCCACATTATTCTTTTTCCTGTCACTGAATTTGCAACAGAGATTATACGGTTATTGTAATTCTTAATATTAGAAAACTTACTGGGGGAAAATCATATATATTTTGACAACAGGTGAGAAACAAAGTTCGGATGCAAATTGTAAAATTTTGCAAATTAAGCCATTTTTACACTTAACTATTTCGCTTTAAAAATGTTCTAAAGCGCGTGGCCAGACTTTCAAAGTATTTAATATATAAAATAACTTGTCTGTAAGCTGAATATAACTGTTGGGGTTTTAAATCGGCTTTAAAATAGAAATTAACATTAAACACATCGCGTATTTCCTCAGTTACTTGCTATTTTTAACACTTTAGCTCTGGCGTCTTCGCTTGCTTTTTCGTCACCAAATCGATGGCATTTCCCTTGCATCCAGGTCATATTAACATTCTCTTGCATCCAAAATCGCCTCAAGAAAAGTGCAACTAGTACTACAGGTAATGATGAATTTGTCCGCATCCAGTTGACTTACCTGAACTCTATTGCCAAGAGTGAAAGCCGTCATGAAGTTTGCAGTCTCTTCCGCAATGCAGTTTATCCAGCGAGTTGCATGGTTTCGTTCATCATGCCAAGCAAATATATGACTATCCCTAATCTAATAAAGTATTTGGCTAAAATTGAAGGGAAAACTTTTAATATGTCGTTGGAAAGGCAAGAAGTTCTGAATTCTGGTCCCAGTTGTTCGAAGGGTGGATAGTGCTATCCACCGGATAATCACTATCCACTAGATAACTCGATTGGTTTTTGCTAGTGTTTATCCACTGGATAGTGATTTATCCGGTGGATAGCGCTATCCATCTTTCAAACAACTGGGGCCTGGCCTCAGTTGTTCAAATGATGGATAGCGCTATCCAACGGATAAATCACTATCCAGTAGATACATAATAGCGAAACCGATTGCCCTATCCAGCGCAAAGTGGTTTATCCGGTGGATAGCGCTATCCATCTTTGGAACAACTGGAGCCTGATGTTTACATCTCCGTCTTCATATGCACGGGGATTAACCCACCAATTCCGACATAAATTAAAATAATAAAGCTAAAAGTAAAAAATGATAAAGAAAAAGTTAAATAAAGTTTCGATATAACGCACACTCTGAATGATTAAAACAGCGTGCTTTATATGAGTACTGGTGCACGGATGACGCCACTCGTAGGACTTGGAAAATAAAGTTTTCCGAACATTTTACAAACTGATTTTAGTCGAATTAATCGATTCTTTATTATACAGCTAGTGTAAAACAAAGGAAGAATCATCGCCTGTGATCTGTTTTGGGGGTCTCCTTCCCATAAATTGGACTGTGGCTCATTTATACAATACCACAAATGGTCCGAAGGCAGCAGAAGTTTGTTTACCAGCCACACCAGCCACACACGTCTTGCCGCTTGTTTTCCAGTTGTTCGGGTTTTCACGAGCGAAAATTCAGCCAGATTTTACTCAACAATTTGCTTTTCGATACCGATTTAAAAACAAAAAATGAATACTTGCACTCGTCCGTTCGCTTGCTTTGCTTTTTATGGTTTCTCAACTTTGATGGTTTGGTGTTTTAACAGCTTTGGTCGTGTTTAATCAATAAAATGCTTCGAACCATTCTAACAAGAATTGTGATTGGTCTGTTTAATCGGCTGACGCCACTCGTAGGATTTGGAAAATAAAGTTTTCCGAAAATTTTAGCCGAATGGGTGAGGAAATTAGGAAAATCTTTATAATAAAACAAATAAAGAAGTCTTGGCTGTCAGTCTGTTCTGTCGTAAAGCACTTAGGAAGCGGAAGGAGCACTCACGAAGTAGGGAAAACACTCGACTGCGTCTCATTTTCCCCCTACACTTCTTTCGTGCTCTATCCGCTTCCTGCGTGCTTTACAGCAGAACAGATCACAGGCGAGGCTTCTTTATTTGTAAATTAAAATGTTTATAGTAAAATACCAGACATGAATGCACAGCGCTAGCATTTACAAAGTCTTATTCTTCTTGTTAATCATTATTAAAAGCATTATTAAATCAATTTTTCCCAAAGGGGAGTGCTGTCGGAAGCAGAGCAGCAATGTCAACGTTAAAAATGTTATTTGCATATATGCCCCATATAATATGTAGTTTTAGGCAAGCCTAAAAACGGAGCTCCCGTCTCTAACCCCAGACAGTTACAGTTAAAAGTTGACCCGCTGTTGTAAATTTCAAAAAATATTGACACGTGGCAATGGATCATGCCTTTTTTTTTACGCTGGCTATTTTATAATGCCGAGTAAAAACACCTGATTAACAGCTTCTCATTTCGAGTGGCATTGTTGTGCGCAGGCCAATAATTAAATATTGTCAATGTCAAGATTGTAGCATAAATATAGGGTACAGCATATAAACAAGGAGAAGCTTCAGACGATTAATCAGAACAACTAGAACAAGTCCCAGTGAACATCATGAATACAACAATAAACGGATCCGCGATCTGCTCCGTCCACTGGAATCCTACTGCATACAAGATTGGAGAAACCGTCGCTTACTGCCTTATCTTCGTTGTTTCGCTGGTCGGAAATTCCTGTATAGGAATAATTGTTTACAAAACAAAAACTTTAAGGAAACCAATCAACATTTTTATAGTCAATATGGCCATGTCCGACCTGCTTGTCCCACTTATCTACATTCCCAAGCAGGTTGCAGAGTTGTATCTAAACTTCTGGCTCAAGAGTGGTGTCCTCGGCAACGCCTTGTGTAAGCTGATTCCTTTCACACATGTGGTCTCCTTCATTGTGTCCGTCCAGAGCCTGGTTCTGATATCAGTGGGTCGATTTGGAGCCGTGATATTTCCCCTCCGTTCCCCATTGATCAGTACGAAACGTTGTCCTTTGTTTATTCTCGCCTCATGGATCGTTGCAATAGCAACCATGTCGCCAAACCTGTTCATCTATAGGCTCGAGAAACGCAATGGAGAAGTATCTTGTGTTTTTAATTGGGAAGAAGCCTTTGGAGAACCTGTATCAGATACTGACGTTGCTCTTGGCTATTACATAGTTTTTGTCTTCACTCCCATCATCTCGTTAATCTTAATATACTCCATCATCCTTTTCAAGCTCAAGTTACAAAATTTTCCAGGTAAACAACCGACTGATGCTGCACAACGTAAGAAACGGAACAAAAATGTGTTGAAGTTAGCCATAGCTATCGTGTTGGGGTTAGCGTTTTGCAAATTGCCCCTGACAATTATGCATTTAGCATATTCCTATGCCACATTGCCTTGTGGCACCCTCTTGTATATTGATATTCTCAGGTTTCTTTTTGTCTCATATTGCGCCATCAATCCTTGCATCTGTTTCGCGTTTTGCAGAAACTACCGTGAAGGCCTCAAAAAACTTCTGAAGTGTTCTTCTCATGCATCGTAAACTGAATCCTACTCGTAGACAATCGCATTTACAGAAACACTGTTACAATAGATAAGCAAATAGAGTAATTGATGCCCTAGACATGACTTCCATGCTAACCGAAGGAAAATTGGAAAAGCAACCAATATAAAAAATATCTGTTTAATCGAGACCTGTGTGTCTTATGAGTAAAGTTCTCATCAATCTTTTTTGAGATAGCCAGTTGCAAATTTACGTATTTTTTCTTGAGACGTCGCTTGTAATCACAAGGAATTTTGATCCTGAATTCGTTTTATTTTAACTAAAAGAGAGTAATAAAATTTGAAAAAAAGGGCTGTATATGTCGTAATGGCGGGCGGTTTATTAAGCCCTTAGAAAGGAAAATTGATAGTATGACAGCAAACTTTGCTGAACTCAAGAAGTCAGTGGCGTTTGGTCAAAGGTACGAAGACGTTCTCTCACAGCTTCGGCTGGCTAATGAAAAATACATGCAGCAGTCACAAAAGTTAAACGAGTTAGAGTCCACGTTTGAAAATGAAAGTCCTAAAATCTTCCGCTCCTCTGTTCTACATTTATTTATTTATTCTGTTCTCCATCTTTTGTTATAGCTAACTTAAAGTAACTGGGGGCTAACTCGAAAACTACCCAGTTAATTAGCCTCCAGACTCAATATTTGTACACTATTCTAGTTCTTTTCATATATATATATATATATATATATATATATATATATATATATATATATATATAATGTTTGAATGAAGATTGGCTTACCAACGGTGATGCCGCTTGGAAGAAGGATCCAAAGGATACTACACGCTTGCACTCGAAAATTGTAGTTTGTGTAAACAGCGAACTTCTTCCGTGGCCAAAACTCTTTAATAAACGTTTCGCCCTTCGGGCTTCCTCAGTATAGAGTGTACAGGTTTATTTAATACTTGGAATAAAAATCTCTCTAAGGCTAAGACTTAAATAGGCTAAAAAATTTACAATGCAATCAAAAATAACAAATAAGAACAATAAAAACAATGATGTGAGAAGAAAAAGGTGTTAGACCACTAGGGTATTACATAAGAATGTAGAGAAAATGATGTAACAAATTCCCAAGTCAAAGCCTTTGAACAAAGGCGCTTTCTAGCTCACAATGCCATTTTTCGTAACAGGATCCGAAAAAAAGGCCTTTGAATGGTTCATAACAAAATCCTAGTCATCAGCACCTGAACTCGAGCATTGCGTGCTATACTCTCAGCCCCGTAACAAAATCCCTGACTGAGCCTTTGAACAAAAGAATCCCTCCCTAAATATATAACAAATAAAAAATAAAAAGGAGAACACTTGTGAGTGATGAAAATAAGGTGTTAATTGTATCTTATTCTATTCCTAGAGTGGAATTCTGATCTTTTATTTAAACCATAAGGTTGAAGGGTGCAAAGTTGTGCACTCCAGAAAGCTTCTCTTGTAAGCAGGCGATGTTCGAGGCTATTTTGATCGCTAAAATTACCAATTTGTTCAATGATGACGAAAACGAAATCCGACAAAACATGAGTTTCTTTGTTAAAGTGTATCGCCACTTCACAAGTGTTCTTCTTTGTGCTCATGGCCGATTTGTGATTTCGAAATCTGACTTTAAACTCGTTAGTTGTTGATCCTACATACTGAACATTACATTTGTTACAAGTGATCAAGTAAACAACATTTTTAGATTTACAATGAAGGTGTTGTCTGATGAAATATTTCCTGCTTGTACAAGTGCTGGAGAAATGATCCGATTCTACTAAAAAATTCTTACAGAGATCGCATTTCCCTTTACATTTAAAACAACCTTGTATATCTGTGTATATGGTGCGGCGAGGTCGTGCCAAGATTACTTTAATGTTTTTGGCTCTTCTAAAAGAGGGGATGATAGATCCCTTTGGGAACATTTTGGCTAGGGAAGGTGAATTGTCAATGAGATGCCGATGGGAATAAAGAATTTTCCCGATGCTTGGCAAAGAAGGATTGTAATCTAAAACTAACGGAAAGACCTTATTAGATTGCTTTATATTGGGAACAAGCAAATTCTCCCTGGGAATGGATTTGACTTTCTCAAATTGTTGTTTGACGTGAGAGGGGCTGTATCCTCTATTAATTAAGTAGCTTTGATATTCAATACTTCGTTTCTCAAAACTTTCAGAGGAAGATCAGTTTCTTCTGACTCTGGTGGCTACACCATAGGGGATAGCTTTGGAGCAATGGACAGGATGGGCACTATTGCGTAACAAATATATATGGTTATCTGTAGGCTTGGATGGTTATCTGTAGGCTTGGAGTATAATAAGGTTTTTCCGTTAGTTTTAGATTACAATCCTCCTTTGACAAGCATCGGGAAAATTCTATATTCCCATCGGCATCTCATTGACAATTCACCTTCCCTAGCCAAAATGTTCCCAAAGGGATCTATCATCCCCTCTTTTAGAAGAGCCAAAAACATTAAAGAAATCTTGGCAAGACCTCGCCGCACCATATACACAGATATACAGGGTTGTTTTAAATGTAAAGGGAAATGCGATCTCTGTAAGAATTTTTTAGTAGAATCGGATCATTTCTCCAGCACTTGTACAAGCAGGAAATATTTCATCAGACAACACTTTCATTGTAAATCTAAAAATGTTGTTTACTTGATCACTTGTAACAAATGTAATGTTCAGTATGTAGGATCAACAACTAACGAGTTTAAAGTCAGATTTCGAAATCACAAATCGGCCATGAGCACAAAGAAGAACACTTGTGAAGTGGCGATACACTTTAACAAAGAAACTCATGTTTTGTCGGATTTCGTTTTCGTCATCATTGAACAAATTGGTAATTTTAGCGATCAAAATAGCCTCGAACATCGCCTGCTTACAAGAGAAGCTTTCTGGAGTGCACAACTTTGCACCCTTCAACCTTATGGTTTAAATAAAAGATCAGAATTCCACTCTAGGAATAGAATAAGATACAATTAACACCTTATTTTCATCACTCACAAGTGTTCTCCTTTTTATTTTTTATTTGTTATATATTTAGGGAGGGATTCTTTTGTTCAAAGGCTCAGTCAGGGATTTTGTTACGGGGCTGAGAGTATAGCACGCAATGCTCGAGTTCAGGTGCTGATGACTAGGATTTCGTTATGAACCATTCAAAGGCCTTTTTTTCGGATCCTGTTACGAAAAATGGCATTGTGAGCTAGAAAGCGCCTTTGTTCAAAGGCTTTGACTTGGGAATTTGTTACAACATTTTCTCTACATTCTTATGTAATACCCTAGTGGTCTAACACCTTTTTCTTCTCACATCATTGTTTTTATTGTTCTTATTTGTTATTTTTGATTGCATTGTAAATTTTTTAGCCTATTTAAGTCTTAGCCTTAGAGAGATTTTTATTCCAAGTATTTTTAACCCTGTACACTCTATACTGAGGAAGCCCGAAGGGCGAAACGTTTATTAAAGAGTTTTGGCCACGGAAGAAGTTCGCTGTTTACTCTTTCTACACAAACTACATATATATATATACATATATATATATATATATATATATATATATATATATATATATATATATATATATATATATATATATATATATATAGTCAGTTAAGTAGATCCCTTGAGCCAACAACGTATCACCCCCAGGAGGATCGCAAATGGATCCGAGTTGAGGAGAAATTGAGAGAAAGTTATGGGAAACTCAACACTGGACAACTTCTGGGGAAAACTGTAATTGCCCTGAGCGGGATTTGAACCCACGTCCCCCTGATCACTAGTCGGGTGTGATGACCACTACACTATCAGGACAACCATGCTGGCAACATGGCTGATTTATCACTTAATGTGTGGCATTTACGTGGGACTCCCTAATGGGCCAGTTTTTCTATGTGATAACGCTGGATCAACATATCATTCACAGGCGGACAAGGGTAATTAATTTAAAGAGTCAGTTAAGTAGATCCCTTGAGCCAACAACGTATCACCCCCAAGAGGATCGCAAATGGATTCACAGTCCAAGTTGAGGAGAAATTGAGAGAAAGATATATATATATATATATATATATATAACTAACTGCAGACAGTACTGTTTCGGCCTTCTGGGCCTCATCAGTGCAGTGCTGATGTCTGGGATGGAGGTTAAGCTTATAAAGCCACCCCAAGTGTCCCACACATGTGGTACATCTAAGCCATGCCAGAGTGCTTAAACTAGCGAGCTAGTGAGCATGCTCAATTGCTAGCGGCAATGACTCATCCCAGTAGAGTGCTCAATTTGGACATGAAAGCAAAAGCTTTGTAATGCCAAAGAGCTATATCTAACTGCAGACAATACTATTATAAAACCTTACTCAGGAGAATAAAAATATTTACAACATACATTACTAAGCAAAACTAGATAATCAGGAATTACAAGTTAGAGCGAAATTTACAAGCAGCTAGAAAAGGAAAAGAAGATTATCATTATCTCGGAAATGGCAAATTGCAGGATGGACCCTCAGAGAGCGAAACTTATTCGGGGAAAACCGGTGTTTGTCGATACGGATTCTACCCTTTACAGATGCTGTAATATACTTGATTATGGCTCTGGAGTTTTCTCTACCGTTGTGAAATACAGCCTTATTTCGAAATTTCCAAACACCATATAAAATAGACTTGATCAAGTATAAGATAAGGCGGAGGTTCTTTGCATGAGGAGTGGGGAACTCATAAAAGAAGACAAAAGCGCAATTCGGCCTAAAAGGCGAATGAGGAGACTAGTTAGGAGGGGTACGGAGTGGAACCAAACCAATTTAACGCGCGGGCAGTGTAAAAAACAATGGTCAATAGTTTCATCCCTAGGGCAAGACGCACAGCGGGAGGATCCTATATAACCCCAATCACGAAGGGAGTGACGCACTTTAATCGCACGAAGAGTAATTAACCAGGCTAAGTCGTTTTTGAAGTTTTCGGTGAAATCATCACGGACTAAACGCCAATGGCGAGACAGGGAAAAACGCGCAGATACGAAGGGAGACCAAAAAGCTGGAAGAATCGGAATGGTGTAAGCCTTCTTTAGAAAAAGCGGATAAAGGGACTTCGCCGAAAAAAGAAAGGTGCGGGGGATATTCACAGACTGAAGGGAGCTCAAAACCCAGACGTAAAAACTAGTGGGCTGGGCAGCGCTGGGCGTCAGATTGTCGCGCAGCGTTGACCACTCAGGCCGCAGGGGCGCCAAGCGGGCACCGCAAAAATACTTAGCCATATAAAGACACTTTTGACACGACTCGCCAAGAGCGTTAACTAAGGCTACGAGGAGTAAAGCCTTTCCCTGACATACAAAGTCTTTCAAACCCAAACCTCCCTCAGACGTAGGGCAAACAATAGTCTTACGGGCCACAGTCTCTAACCTGGCGCCCCACAAAAAAGGCCAAATCAAACGGTTTAACTTGTCATAGACCCATCTGGGAGGATCTAAAACACGACTAACATAGAGAAGTTTGCTTAAACCAAGAATGTTCAAGATCAGAACTTTTCCAATCAAGGATAGAGACCGCGACTTCCACAGGGATAAGGACTTGTCAAGTTTTGACAAACGAGGTTCCCAATTATCACGATTCACATCAACTGTACCGAAGACAATCCCGAGAATTTTCATTTTTTGCACCCATTTGAGGCCAAGCGGCTTGTCCTGCCGGTCTTTCCAAGCACCAAGCCACATGGCCTCAGTCTTAGAGACATTCAGCTTTGCTCCGGTGCCTCTCTCATATGGATATTGCACGGAAGAGCGAAACAAGAGAGCGGTCATTCTTGACAATTGCTGTTGTATCATCCGCATATTGCCCGACCTTAAACTGGATCCCCCCAGCCCCAGGCAGGAGAAAGCCATCGATGTCAGGAGAATCTCTAACCTTACAAGCTAAAACCTCCACACACAGGATGTACAGCATCGGCGACAAAGCGTCGCCCTGCCGTACACCTCGATGCAAAGGGACAGGATTCGAAAGAAAATCGTTAACGAGAATACGCATGTAAGCACCATTATAAAGCGTACGAATGCAATTACAAAAGGAAGGACCAAAGCTATAATGCTCAAGAAGAGTCATCAGAAAAGACCTATTAACCCGATCGAAGGCTTTCTCCTGGTCCAACGAAACTAGAATCCCCGTTTCCCCAGTGCGGTCAATGTAATCTAAAGTATCACGCAATAAAGCTAAATTAGAAGCGATAGACCTTCCTGGAACAGAGCAAGTTTGGTCAGGGCTGATAATAGAACTCAAAACCCTAGCTAACCGTAAAGAGAAAGCCTTAGAACAAATTTTATAATCTACATTAAGGAGGGAGATTGGACGCCAGTTCTTCAAGTCCTTACGATCATCCCTCTTGTATACTAGGCGAGTAACACTAGATTTCATAGATTCGCACAATTCGCCATCACTTAAACTTTCATTGAAAACGTCGACTAAAAGGGGGCCAAGCCCCGACCAAAAATTTAAATAAAATTCAACTGTCAAACCGTCTGATCCAGGAGTCTTATTCCTATTAGAGAGATTATAAATGTGACCGCCATTTATGAATAAGGTCTATGCCCAATCTGAAAGTAAACTCAGTTGCGTACTGAGGAACAGCAACAGTTGCATGAAAATAGTTCACTCGTTCAATGTGCTCGAAAAGAAATTTGGTATCTCCAAGCGGCCATGTAATATTTTATTCACGCTTTAAACAATAAGCGATCAAAATCAGAGAGAGGCAATCAGCAGGACAGTTTGAGGCTGGCACGCGTAAATCTTGTTACGCATTTGGACCGCTCGGAAAGTATGGGATTTTGATTTTATTCGAGGGCTGGCTCCGGGCCTTTTAGATAAATTATAGAGCGAGAAGTACGAGAAGAAGCCTGAAGCTTTCGGCCATTCTCCTGCAAAGTTTGAAAGCAAAGCGATGGGATTTACTGGGAAAAAGTTGGCGCGGCGCTGGAGCCGTTCAAAATTGGCTTCCACACTTGTCCTTCTGTTAAAGAAAGACTCTCTGTCGAACGGCATGCTTTGTACGCGTTTGTTTATGTTTTTTTTCTCGCTTGATGTAGCCACTCGGGAGAAAATAAGCGACAAGCTAACGGAAGAGAATTTAGGTTCAAGACTAGAAATGAATATTTCCAATAAATAAAGCGAAGCGCGGCTAGACTAACGCTAATCAAATAAAGATAATCGGGTTGCCTCACGCAACACGGCCTGCTTCGCGACAGCGATTCAAATATAAAACAGACATCGATAAAGTAGACGTTTGTTTTTTGTTAAAACAATATGGAAAAGAAATACTTTAGTTTGTTCGATACCATACAATTGGTGTCGAATTTGTGGCAGATCAGTTGTTCATAAAGACTCATACATTGCTGCATACATTGCAATCGAGTCACGTACAGAAACAGCTTGCTAATTTTGGTCAATACGAGGATGGTTTCACCACGACATAAGCTTTATAAGACACAAAATCATTTCAGCCATTGGTTGTCTGATATGCAAGATTTCTGGAACAACTTCCGAAAATATTGAAGAGAAAAAAAATCAAAAACAGGGGAGAAAAAATGTACCTCACTCAGTCACTTCTCCACAGTCCAACGGCTCAGTACTTATCCACTTGTATTTTTCATATTTGCGGCTGATATATCAATAACGATTAAATCAACAAAACTACCGATTAGCAATAACATATACACATTCAAGGCAAAAGAAATAATAACATTATTAATATAATTCTAAACCAGCATTAACTTCGAACAACATGCCTCCGATTGCGATGGATTCAATACAAGATAGAGATATATGGAGGTAAATGGAGGTTTTGTGGTCCACGAAACCTGAGCCGAGGCGCGCTTTGCATGCCGTTCGACAGATAGTCTTTAAGCGGCACGGTAAGCAGTGAACAGATTTCTTTGGAAACAAACCAATATTAGAGGGGTTCTAACTCAAATTAAAACACTTTGGTGGATAGGTGAAGAGTACAAAGTAGGGGAGGAGTATCGGGAATGGTTGAGGGGATGAGATCCAAGTGTGGTTGACCTTTAAGGGGAAAGCAGCCAAGCCCACACATGTACGCGTTGCGTACCTATTTTATCCAAAGGCCTGGTAAACTGAGCACACAACTGTAAAATGGTCTATTAAGGTAAAGGGGGGGGGGGGGGTGGAAAACAGGGAGGCGTCACAGTTTTTTTAGCCCTTCAAAAGGGAGGGTCATGAAAAAAATAGACAGCAAAAGAGGGAGGGTCTCAAGAAATATAGGCATTGTGATCATAAAGGCATGCTTTAATAGTATGTTATAACACGAATACAAACCATGTACGAAAACCATGCCATTCAAAATATTTCCTGCCATATAAACAATACAAGCTATTAAAAGTTTGGAACTCAGTGCATGTATCTTGGTTTCCGGTGGTAGCAACTATTATCATCCTATTGAGCCAAAGGCTTTTGGGCTTCTCCAACAGATATATCACTTGCATGTTTGGTTTGCCTTATTTAAGTACTGAATTATTTTTCTTCTACCACTGCATAACAAATTTGGAGCGATTATTTATCGGGGGGGGGGGGGGGGAGGGAAGGGGGAATTCAGAGAATTTTAGGATGAGTTCCAGGGGAGGTCACTACATTTCAATCTCTTACCTAGGGGTGGCCGTTTTATTTTCGCGGCTTTACTAAAAATCTCCACCTCCTCCCCCCTGCTAATTTCTGAATAAAATCTCATGACTTACATGTCATTAAGAGGAAAAACCTGAACGCGACCCGAGCGAGATCTACAACGCACTAAGGAGAACAGAACTCTTTTAAACTCGGGTATTTGAAATGCATATAGGACTGGATTTATAAGAGAGTTTGCAAAACATAAGCAGAATAAAAAATTATATAAATGCAACCATGTTTGATGAAGACTGTCATGAGAACCAAAACAAGAAATGAACCACAAAATAATAAATGGAAGGATTAGTATTAAAGATGCAACTGTTGCACAGAACAGTGTCTTGGTCAGTTTTCTTTCTCTCCCGATTGCACCATGATGTTGACGAGGGGTTGCACAGTAAAATTTGGCAGCGATTGAGGTGTAAGAAACAAGGATAATAAAAAGGCAACATAACAAGAATAAGTAATATGCTGCGTACAAGTGATGCCAGCTGATATCCAACTGCAACAGTGGCCAAAGAATGGCTGTAAGCAGACCAGGTGTAAGCCAAACGGCTGCAACAGCTGCTCCAAAAATCTTCTTTTCTATGAAGCGATGGTTGAATGGACGATACGTTGCATGCATCCGCTCCAAAGAAATAACAGCAAGGTTTGTTACTGACACTGTTGGAGGTAAATGAAACAAAACTTCGTAGGCAAAGTTGATCTCATTGCGTTTAAACAAGTTAGTCGTCCAAAAGTGACAATTGTTTCCCAGACCCAAAATCCAGTAAGTCGCAGTTAGTGGAGCCAACATGTCTGCCACTGCCAGGTTGATCACCAGGTACAAGCTACGCTTGCGAAGACCTCGAGCTTTCAAGTAAATGATGATTGTGAGGACATTCAGTATCACTATAGCAACAGCTTCGACGCCATATACTGTCATCCAGGCAATGCAATAAGATAACGAAAAAAACTCGAAATTTGAAGTTGTGTTTTGCTGAAGAGAATCATTGGCCATCTACGTGAGGAAAGAAAACGTCGAATAGAAATCTACGATAAATTTGAATAAAAACATGATAACATTGTAAATAATGTAGCTAATATTGATTCTGATTGGCTTAGAAAAATGCATTTTCAGTAACGCAATGAAAAAGAGAGGAAGTTCAATGCAGTGAAAAAAAATGTAAAAGAAAAACCACTCTGATCGGTCAATGATCAAAATAACTCACAGAGGGCTAATCAAATGCGCGCCCTAAATAGCGCAAAATTGGGAATCGCATGATACGTGATACGTGATACTTAATACGCGTGCCTAGCTTCTATGCGGAATTATGATAAGCTGTCTTTATTTTGGTCATGCATATTGTTGATCAGTAACCATGATTTTTTTTTTTTTTGCAATTTTCTATAAGTAAAATCTTCAAAGACCACAATCCGATTAGGATTATTCTCAAGTGAATATTGATCCGTGCAGGTATCTTACGACTTCTAATATAACAAATTGTAGAGAGTATGCCTTTTTTTATAGAAGTGTATTTAGGACTAGTAGAGATATAATTGATATAGGTTTCTATATTTAAATAGGACTTTTTTTTTCTCCTTTACTACTATTGCGTCTAGGTTTCTGTTTGTATAGGTAATCATGTGATTAATTTGGAGTAAATAGGCACCAACCCGTAGGGAGCGAGAAATTTGTAAAAAAAATATGTGATTGCTTACTAATAATATAAAGAAAAATTCGAGATCATAAACAGAAGCAACGCGCGCGTATCACGCAATCATGCAAAAATTGCGCCATTCAGGGCTCGCATCTCTGATTTTGTTTATTCATTGGCCAATAAGGATGCTTGGTTTATTACTTCTTTTTGTTAAGCTAAACAAAATCATTAAATAATATTTTAATAGGTGATACTACCTACGATTGTAAAATGCAATGTCGGTGAAATAGTAAGCAAAGATAAAAATATACACTGTAGAAAGACTACAAACTAAAATGTTCCAATTGTTTTCTGCGCCTCCACTTTCCTGATAGGGCGGTTTTCAATTGAGTGTCGTAAGACAGTAGTGATTGGTTTAATTTAAAAACTGGCGCCATTTTATCAACCAGTGAGAAGGAAACCAAAACCAATCGCCACTTGCACACATGATTTTCCCGCGTTTTGAGCAAGTTACATGGAATTGCTAAGAATTTGGATTGGTTCATTGAACTGTTTGCACCTGCTGTGATTGGTCGAAGTAATCACTTTGGTATTTGGTTTATGGCACTCAATTGTAACCCGCTCTAAACTGGCGCGAGATTTTTAAACCAATCACTACGCGTAGCAAATGTAATTGCGAAATTATTTTCGACAGGCATTTGAAAACTGCTCTATTAAGTGACATCTTTGGCGGCGCATAGGAATCGATCGAGAACAAAAGCCTAACATCAACGTCGGGTGGACAAAAATTCAGAAATAAAAACTCCGCGAAAGCAAGCAAACAAAAGTTGATTCCGTTGTGGATTCACCAATCATTCCTCATGCAGAAGAAGGCAAACACTTTTCAATGAGATTATGAGCTCGAGATTTCTACGATAGACGAGAACGGAGCTGCAGCATTCGTCCTGAGTTACTCGGCTTACGAACCAGATTTTAAAGAATTGTTTCTGAGGCTAGTTGGATCTTGGGCACAGAAAAAAGGAATAATCATCTCTCCGACAACTTTATTTTCCGACTGTAAACCCTTTTGCCACTAAGCATGGAATAATATCAACTCGTACGCTAAATTTCTGTTGATCTTATGCACATGTTCTAAAACATTACCCAACAGAGGGAATACTTTTCTTTATAAAGCCTCCTTTAACGCTCTTTCAAAGGAGATATAGGATCCCTATAGATATGTACTGTACATACCTGTTGCGAAATTTAAACATACATACAACTGCTGCCCATTTTTTTTTTCCTGTTGGGGTCAGTCCTCGTTAGGGTGGCCGAAGAAGGACAAGAAGAGTTAAATAAAGTGTTTTTGAATAGAGTAGCGCCCACAACTTCTCATATCTTTTCAGCTTGGGGGAGGTGTACAATACACGTACAAGGGTCTAAGCTTCATTGTCAGAGTATTTTTTTCTTCCATGACATTCTTGCTTCGGAAGCAGATGGAGCACTCAAGAAGTTGGGAAAACTCTCGACTACGTCTTACATATCCCCTACACGTCTTTCGTTCTCTATCCGCTTCCTGCCAGCTTTATGTGATTACCTATATAGGCAATTTGCAATCTGCCGTTGAACTGAAATCCGAGTGCACTTTGTTTGATATTAATATGAAACTGAGCCCGATTTAAACGTCATGTACAGCAACTTTTAACCGAGAATTAATGCAGCTCTCTGATAGATGTACGCCGCTTCACGTCTATTTATCTTTCAAATGAATCAAAATGTAATGCAAGAGAAAACCCATAACCTTGGTGCCAAATTATAATCGCGATAACGTTCCTATCGCAGATATTTAGCGTAAAAAATACAACCCTTAACATAAATTATTGTTATGGAATGGTTTGGCCATTGAGAATATGTTTTCGCTCAATTGGAGTAAATGTTGGGCCCATGGCAAACCAATATTTTATACTATCATCCCACAGAAGAACTTATGTTTTATCAGAGTTAACTGAATAGAGGGTAATGTGAAGTGCTAGATTTCTATCCCATATGAACCATGTGAGCGTTAGCCCTACTGATGGAAATGGGCCCACACAAGGACAGAGAAAAACTCTGACCAGGGTGGGACAGTTAACTCTGTTTAAAATATAAGTGCTACACGGCCAACGTTTGTATAAACGTAACCTTTCCTTGTACTTGTTATGTTTTATCAGTTTGCTGTTTTGCTTAAAATAATGATAATAACAAATAAAGTAATATGCCGACCTTTAGTTTCTGTGCAGATACCAGAATATAGCAATGGGAAACAGGCTTCCGCACGATTAAAATTTAAGTCGCGAGCTAGCTATAGGAAGCCTTGATCGACGACTAGGGACAATTTAGGAGTAATGTGTCTTTTAAGGTAAAATTAATAACCTTGGGCAGACATTCAATACACGTTAATAGCTTGGTTGGCCACTTGTAAAACGAATCTTCAATTTTACCCCCTAGATTCGTATTAATATATTTTAGTATTTTAAAAGCTTAATTTGACAAAGAACTAAATAAGTCTGAAGTTATTAACCCACAAAGACAGCCGATGGCTTTTTTCTTTAAAGTATGTACGTTATAATTGGCAAATTAAGCGGGCTGTATTCCACAGCGCAGCCTGTTTAAGGTAAAGCCATACTTTTCTACGAGATCTGGTTCAATTACAGATAGATGTCATAATGAACATTTATTATTATCCTTTTTTTCTCACTCCAAAGCATGACTGGTTTTAGTTTTGGGCCATCGCGCCATAGATTAAGAGAATAAGAATTATAGGCTTTTATTTTATACATACTGATGAAACACAAGGATTTTCCTATTTACTAAAAAAATCATATCTTCACCCAGCGCGCAGTGTTCGCATGTGAGGATATAGGTGTCGTCATGGTAGCTAACGCAATTAGTCAATAAGAAGCGAGCTTCCCCTTCATTCTAAGATACGTTTTGTGCTATAATATAATTTTATGGCTCCATTTGCCATTATGTGACTTGTCTTTTATATAAAATGTGTGTTTTAATAATCATGGCTGGTGACCACGTTTTTGCCATTTCGAAAAAGGGAAACAAAAATGTTGTTTTTAGTCTGAACGGTTCATGAGTATGTAGATAGTAAACAGAACATTACATGGCCGCTTGGGGATTAGAATTTATCATATCTTGCTGATAACATCTCTCACGATTGAGCGCACTCTCAGCACTCGAATACAATATCCCCGCGCGGCCATGTAACATGTATATTCTTCCACGAAAGCATTTTCGTGTCAAATCTTTTCAAGGAGAACTGAAGCCTAAAATTCCTTTCTTCTCCCTTGAGTATTGTACAAAAGAAAAAAAAATGGAATTCGAAGGTTTGTCTTCGCGCTAAGAATGAACCTTGACCTTGGCGAATTAAGGAAATATACGAAATAATTGAAAAACCTGGCCCGTCTTAGGACAATAACAGGCAATTTTATTGATCGTGGACATTTTACAAAACAATTAACGTTTGACCGCTTTAAAGTAACATCTGTGTAATAAGAAGTATTTTAGTGCTTACTTTAAAATTACACAAGTCATGTCATATTACCTGGCTCAGTGGGTAGAAAATAACCCGAGAGAGTTTTGTTCATGATTGCCGGAGTCGCTTCGAAAAGGGGGCTAACATGAATCAAGAAAGTGGAAACTGACTGAGATTCAAAGGGAATGAATAAAAGGTGCTATTTTGCTGTTTCACCTTAGGTGATAAAACACAAGCTGGGTTTTAAATAAACTTCCTAATGACTGAAGCTACAGCTGCTTGGGGAAAATTAATACTGAGTTCCTTGTCGCCAAAAGTAAAATGATGAAGAGAAGTTCACCACTTGAACCAAACTCTTAGCCTCAAAATACAGCAATATAACAAACAAAACAAACTCCGTGAAAAAATAAAAACTTTATTTCAAAAACAGCCGCGTAGTACAAGAAACTTAATCAAGTAGGAGGGATGAACAGATATTTGAACATGAAAAATTTTCGATTCGTTCTTAACTGAAAAAATAAGATAGGTTGTTGAAATTGCATATATTGAAACTTGGAAAAAATCCGAGCTTCCGATGGGATTTGAAAAAGCTCTATACTGTAATCTTCGCTCTTAAAAGAAAAAACAAAACAATACTGAAAAGGTTACTAGTTTCAGAAAATTAAAGAAATCTCATGCAAAATGAAACATTGGTCCCATGAGGCAAAGCCGAACAAGCCGAAAGTAAACACTGCGACACCATTAGTCTCGTAAATGGTTGCAATTGTTATCCTATCCTTATTTTCGACACCGGAACTTTTTGAATACGCTCTCCAGAGTGGATATTTTTTAATCTGATCTGAATTCCCCGAATCGTGTGGACACCAAATCCGGATTTTTTTTTTTTTAATCCGGATGACTTAACAAGATTGAGCCCAGTTCCTTACCGTGAAATCAGTTCTCAAGATGGCTGCCGAGGGCTTCATAGCGCATGCTATGTTACCCCTGTTCCCTTCAGGAGTCCTGAGTACTAGAGTGAATGCAGATACGTGTAGACAGACAAATTCGATTTGAATGGGCTACGTGCACGTGTGGATGGAAATATTTTCTAATCCGGAAAGAGGAAGTTGCGGATTAAAAAATATCCAGATACGTGTGGACGGGGCCTGAGAAAAAAGTTTCCTATTAGATGTTATCACTGATCTGAAGGTGATACTTTGTATTTCTTAGGTGAACTGTCCAAAATTTGACTAGAAAGAAAGCGTGTCGGTCTCAGGAAAAAAAATCAAATCATTTTAATTTTCACCACGAGTCGGAAAAGAAATTTCAACCATGAAAGACAGAATGAGCAAAATCGGAATGAGACTGTTTTCAAGTGCGGCTGGAATTTTTCTCTCTTTCGAACATACGTGGTTTATTTTATCGTAAACACGGTGTACTAATTCTTTGTAAAGTTCGCGTATGATTATATCATGACTTTTTTTACACTTCGAAGTAAGTCTGGCGTGAAACCGTCTGGCATCCCTCTAACGTCAGTTGCTAGGGAAAAGGGAAAAGTCATAAAAAGAATGTATGGGAGAAAAAAGGGGGATGCCGTGATTTCGACGTCATTTTGGACGTTTTGCATAAGTTATTTTTCTTAGCAACCAGATCATATTTTCGAATTCTCCCAACGTAAAAAAAAAAAGGACCAAAACGTGGACCATAAAAGGGAAAAAAGGAGAGATCAAGAGGAATGTCTCCCTACCGGGGTCACGCAGGTCTATGTGAAGTAAAATCAGTGGTCACGCAGGTCGCAGTAAAATCATTGGGGATTCGGTAGAGGGAAGTGACAGAGGTCCATTTAACAGTTGTCCATGTTGAAAAAGAGGGTAAATGAAGAAGATTAAGAGGACGTTAAGATATAGGGAGACGTGACGGACATCACACGAACCCAGGACGCTTCAAAAGCAACAAAAGGCAGAGTTCAGTTCTCAGTCCAACAAGCTGGTTCCCCACACGGGCACCCCATTTAGAGATCGCTCTCTCTATCACTCACCCCTGGAAAGAATCCAAAGAAAGTCGAAATTGGGCAGCGGTTCGAGCCAACTCCAACAAGTCCGGACCAAGACAATTCGTGAGCTCCCTCAAAATGGCCTGGCTCCTTTGTTCCGGGTCCTCTTCTAGACATGCTTTCGTCTGAGCCCAATTAGTCCGTATACGTTGCAAGTCGATTGCCGGACAAGCCAGACAAGCGGAGCGTCGGACGGCTTCGGCGGGTGGTAGGAAGAGATGGTTCATTTCGGCCACCACCTCCAAAGCCACCGAAGAGGCATCAGGGGAAGCCCAAAGCAAGGGATCTTCCAGTCGAGCCACAGTTTCCGATAGGTCTGACGAGCACTACGAGGGTTTAAATAGTTGTGTCCCTCGACCACCTACCGCCACTAATCACGTCGATGACGTGGGATGGACGGGCCTCGGTCGTCAGGCCTTGATTGAGGCATGAGAAACCCAATCGTGCTCGAGCCGCAGGTGAAAGCTCACGATGACACGCTGCCACTCCCAAAGTGCCTGTGGGTTGGAGAAGGTCGTATTTGGATCAAAGTTGGTCGATATGTTCCTGGCGATTCCTCGCTTCTCGTTGATGTCTTTTCTAGGCCGCAAGGAGGCGGCCATTGTGAGTGCAGTAAAACTCCTGGCTTCGTTTACGCTATTTTGCTAAATGTGTCGCCCGGTACAGCCGACGATACTTGTGGTATTGTTCCTTGTGAGTGCGTTAATGCTCCCAGCTTTGTTTACGCTCTTTCCCAAGGTAAGCGGCCCGGTACTGTTATTATCACGGATGCCCCAACTGCTACAAGAGGGTTTTCCACGAGACCAATATGGCTCATCCTGATCATGCCCATCGGGAGGTCTACGTAGCCACCTCCCCGACCTCGGCCGCCTTACGTGCCCAGGGCAAGACGGTGATCGAGTGTTGGGAGTGTGACTTTGACCGTATAAAACCTCGAACAAGAGGATCTCCGGCGTTCCTCTTAGACTTGGACTTCATCGAACTCCTCAAACTGCAAGAAGCTGTCTTCAGAGGGCGCACGGAGACCATCACTCACTACCATAAGGTGGTCATCAAAGGAGGACAGATCCCTTACATCGACGTCTGTAGCTTCTACCCATGGGTCAACCGTACGGCGTTGTATCCTGTGGGTCATCCTGCCATCTTTAGCTGGGTGCAAGGAACCAACATCCGCCCGTACTTTGGCCTGACGATGGTGACCTTCCTGCCCGTGCTGCCGCATCGTGTGCTTGGGAAACTCATGGTTCACCTCCTTACGGCTTGCACAGAGACGGAGTCCCAAAAACCGTTCACCGAACGTTCTTGCTGGTACAGCCGCATCGAGGCACAACGCCAGATGACCGGCACCTGGTGTATGCCTCAGCTCCTGAAAGCGCTGGATGTAGAATACTGGATCATCAATATCCATGAGGTGATCTACAACGTCCTAGCGTTGCCTTTCCCTCTTTCCCTTACTATCTGATGGTCTTTTTTTTCTGAATGTCTTTCAGGTCTGGCAAAGTACGTGGACACATGGATGAAGCATAAGACTATAAGAAGAACGGGATCGATTCGTGGCGGAGAAACTCAACATGCCCGAAACTGTTCCTCGACAAGAACCCATCTAGCATCCCACCACAGCCGTCCGTGATGCCGCCACCGAAACTCTGCGGAGCTAGTCGCTCGTCTAACACTTCAAGGTCACCGCGGACAAACGACCCATGAACAGGATGGTTAACATTGAACCTATCCTTACGGGTAAGAGGAGGTGGACGACGACGATCAAAAGTCACGGGGTGCGCGTGCGGGGCACCAGATTGTTGGACTTAGGACAGAACTCTGTTATTTTTTGCTTTGTACATAGTGTTGCTAATTTTTGTCATTAAACAGAGGTTGAATTTGTATACAGGGTCTCTCTTTCTGGTTTGGTTTGTCACTTCTCTCTACCAAATCTCCAGTAATTTTACTAGGAAACTGCATCGACAAAAGCCACGCGTCCGCAGGCAAAAAAACGCAAAAAAAACAAGAATCGGCTACGTTGGATTGAAAAGAAATAGACGAAGAACCTTTTGGCTTGGATTTTGAGTGCAGAACAAGCGAACAAGGTTGAAGACCAAATACGACTGGCGTTGATGGAAGATTCACGGATAAACTGTCAGAGCGATAGGAAATCTTTCGCCGAACATGGTTTAGTTGATTCTCAGAAAAATCAATTTCAACTACTGGTGGCTGGGCTTTGCTGAAAATTTTCGACATTAGCAAAGGAATCTTTTGAGAGTTCCCTGGAAAGCTGCAGAAAAGTGGCGTTTTCCGTAGCAAGGGTGAAATTTTTGTCTAATTTCCACCCTGGCAGGCAGGAGCGTATGATTTTGGACGGATTATTGAAGATTTAGTCAAAGAAAGCTTCAGTCCAGAGTCGTTTCATTGTGTTGTGAGCGTCCTTCATAAATCTGTTTACACCATCATTCACCATCATGTGCGCCTTAAAAAAGCAGAGACCTCTACCGAGACCGTGGGCGAGGCTGCACATCACGCGAGACACTATTTTAGAGAAGAATCAGATGATGCTTTGTACCGATATTGTGGGGCAGCATAATTTTCACCGGATGATAAATGTCAGGAAAAAGACTTTTTAAATTGGCAGGGAAGAAAGGACGCGGTGAATTGTCATGTTAAAGGAAGTCAATCATGGAAAAGGAATTAACAATTCTGCAGGAATTATTAATGGGAGACAAATATAATCGGACATTTCATCTAGTCTAAAAAACCTCAGCGAAGGCAATCTGATCTTTCCACGAGCTGAACTGATTCCATTTTTTCAGGTCTGTTGACAAGGAAGATAGGGAATTTGCGACAGAATCCAACCTACGAAAATATCCATGGAAGCTTTTAACTATGTGTCAGAACGCAGTGTTGAACAATGAAAATCTCGAAGTAGACTTTCGGCTGCTTGTTGCATCAATGTGAACGTTGAAAATGACTCTGAAACTTAAGGTTACTGCTAACTTTTTGGGGTGCGGTTATTTTAAGTAAAAATCCAGCAAACTATATATCAACGAAAGGTAATAAAATGAAAAATCTGAATATATGAACATTTTAAGTTTAATATGGCTTTCTTAAGCGTGCGTGAAGCTTCAAATTCAAAACACTATATGTTCATGCACTTGGCTGAATTACCCGCTTTCGCTTATCACGCACAACCAAGCAAGCAAGCTGTACTACATCAATCAGCACTTTATAAGCCACCAAATGGTGTCGAGCTTTTAGGATCGTCCTATTGGTTTCCGAGAAAGTAAACTCTGAAGTTGACCAAGAGAAAATTTTCCGTTTCGCGACACGCAGAGACACGTCAAAGTAAAAATATTTCGAATTTTTAAAAGCCCAGCACACTTTCGTGCACTAATATCCGAAAATCACTTTGGCCAAATTTCGTAAAAATCCTTCAAATCTACATACCCTATAAACTAATTTGAAGAGGAGCTATTCCTGGAATTATAAACCCCGAGTTTTCGGGCAAAAAAGATTTTACACGTTTTAACACCTTGTCAATGCGGGTGTGAATGCGGTCATACCGCTATGATGCCACCAACCAATTAAAATCGAGGTATACAGTGGAATTTATTTATTTATTTTATTTATTTAATCTTTATTTAACCACGGTATAATTCATCAGCAATATAAAACCGTATGTACAATTAAAAATTTAAAACCAAGTATAGATAAAACTATGTAAACTACATTAACTATCTTACTCAATATCAAAAAATAGCTGCTTCCATGAATGCCGTGTTTAGAATAATGGCCTAGATAACCTCTTTAATCAGTCGTTTGAATTGATTGAGGGACTCTGCTTTCCTTAGTTCTAATTGCAAACTGTTCCACAAAACTGCGCCACTATAGCTAAAGCTGTTTTTGTAGTAGTTTGTGCGCGGTTGCGGAACATTTACCTTATTCACAGAATCACGATGATCAAATTTCGAGCAGAGATACTCAGGTGCTAGTCCCTGTAGGGATTTAAATACCATTGTTGCTCTTTCAATTTGCCTTTGAGAGACTAGGGATTTCCATCCTAAGAGTTCAAATAAATTGTTGACATCAGCGTCATAGTTAGAGCAGTAGTTTCTGTAGTTTCTGCAGTTTGTGCTGCAAAGTTACTCCACAGTTTCCCCAAACAATATTGCAGTAGTTGAAATGAGATTGTACTAGGGCCTGATAAATAGAATGTAAGGTCCCATAGGGGACAAGATGCCTGATTCGCTTTATGGCCCCAATACCAGATGCAATTTTCTTGGTTAACTTATCAGTATGGCTTCTCCAAGTAAGGTTATCATCAATAAGCACTCCTAGCGATTTAGCAGTAGTAACATGCTCAATAGGAGAGCTATTGATTGAAGGTCTAGGAGGAACTGTTAGACTACACAGCCTCTGCCTTGACCCAATTAGCATAAATTCAGTTTTGGTCATATTAAGCGTGAGTTTATTCGCTATCAGCCAATTGCTAAAATTTACTAAATCATCATTTAGACAAGATTGGATATTGTCGGCGCTAAAACCGACGTAGGTTAGGTGAATATCATCACATCCTTGATTGACAATTTGAAAGGCAATTTGGTAAATCATTAATATACAGTAAAAATAACAGCGGTCCTAAGATGGTGCCTTGAGGAACCCCACAGCTTAATGAGCAGCTCCTAGAGAGCGTCCCACTAACTGAGCATCTCTGCATGCGGTTGTCCAAGTATGACTCAAACCAAGAGTGCGCCTTAGCGCATTTGCCATAAATCCTTAATTTAGATAAAAGGATTTCGTGATTGACCGTATCAAAGGCCTTTTTTAAGTCCAGGAAGACGACTGCATTGATTTTTCCTCGGTCAACGTTGTACGCCTAAGAGTCTGTAGCCTCAAGTAGAGAAGTGACAGTCGAGTGAATTGTGCGAAAACCCGATTAGTATTTATATATAAAATCATGGTCTGCCAAATGTGTATACAATTGGTCGTAAGCTATTCTTTCAAATACTTTGACTACTACCGAGATCACGGAAATGGGGCGGTAATTGCTCAAGTCATTCTTCTCTCTTTGTTTGAAAAGTGGGGTAACTCGAGCATTTTTCCAGTCGTCAGGAAATATTCCAAGTCTTAGTGATTGATTAAAGATAACACACAGAAGAGAACAGATCAGATCAGCGCGTTCCCGAATAAGCCTGGCAGATATATCATCTAGACCGGCTGCCTTTGATTTGTCTAATGTATTGAGAAGCGAAAGAACATGATTTGGGGTTGTTGGGTGAAATTCGAACCTTATATTTGTGCCAGTCAGATAATTATGATAGCTGGTGCTGGCAGACTCGGGAATTTCACTGGCAAGTTTTGTACCGATGGTGGCAAAATGATGGTTAAATTCCTCTGCCAATTCGGTTGGATTTGTTACCGAATGTCCGCTCACTCTCAGTTCTCTCACTGATGATTTGCCCGACTTACGACAGGTAAGTTCATTTATTATTTGCCAAGTTTTTCGAGGATCACCTTTATGATCACTAAAACTAGTTTTATAATAGGACTGCTTAGCTTGCTTTACCGCTTTATTAACGATATTGCGTTGTCTTTTGAATTTCGCCCAGACAACTGGGTCATTAGATTTGATTTCTTTAATTTTTAGGATATCCCTCTCATGCATTTGTTTCTTTAACTCAGACGTAATCCAAGGAGAATTACGCCCGCGAACGCGCTCTTTTCTCAACGGAGCGTGCTTGTCAACAATCTCCAGAAACGACTTTTTCCATTCTGACCACATGGCATTAGGATTACTCAAATTGTGTATACGATCCCAGACATGGGACGCAATATCATTACGAAAGCATTCTAGGTTAAACTTCCGGAAGTTTCTATAGGTTATAGTGCAATGCCCTCTAGGGAACCCATGAATTGAAAGTTTTCTGTAAGCAAAGACAATACTGTGATCGCTAATACCAATGTGTCGAACTCCAGAACACACAATTTTGCCCACAGTTTGTGTACATTAGATCAATTAAGGTTTGTGAAGTTTCAGTTATCCTTGTTGGTTCATTTATTAGTTGATGAAGGCCATAGACATCAGTAATACTTACTAATTTGCGTGTGTCGTTGTCATATAGAGAAACAGACAGATTACAGTTAATATCACCCAATAGGTGGTACTCAATATTCAAAGAATCAAGCCTCCTTAACAAAATTTCAAAGGATTCAAAGATGCCAGTCAATGAGTCTGGCGGCCTATACCATGTTACAACAAGAAATGATTTGGATCGGGGGTTTTGAATTTCTACGCAAAGATTTTCAAGATCGTCTACACTGAGATCGTGACGAGTTGAAAAATTTATTGAATTCTTAACAAAGAAGCACACGCCTCCCCCACCTCTCTTTCTATCTGGTCGGACAATGTCATAGTCACAAATGTTAACTTCACCTTCCATAATTGACTCATCGAGCTTAGTTCCATTAATAGCTAGGATATCTATGTCATTAGTGGCAAGGTAAACTCTAAGCTCATCTACGTAAGTGGATAGGCCATTGATATTAAGAGCGGCCATTCTCAAACCTTGATCAAATGGCAGATCTGTAAAAGATTTACTATAGACTGGTCTAAAATTCCTTACGGACACCTCTCTAATACGGACAGTTCACTTGGTCCCGGGAAAATGCCAATACATTCTTTGTAAAAATAACCTCCATGATACGGACCCTCTATAATACGGACAACGGACACGAAATCTTGGCCCCAGAGAGAAAATTCATACGAGCATCAAGAGTTTCGCGCTTCCGGTTGAAACGCAGCACATTATGGGATAGGCTCTCCAGAAAAGTGATTGCCAATTCTTGAATGTCAGCCATACTGAACATCTCCTGTTTCAGATCGTGTATGTTTACCTCCGATTCATACTGCATACTGGGACATTCTCGCCTTTTAATAATCAGCCCAAACATTTGGATTGCGAAGACATTTAAACTATTTTTATAATAATCCACATCTTAACTGCAGTTGTTTGATAATCGCAGTTGTTATCCAAGGGGCTTCATTAAGCCGTGCAACACGTTTAGTTCGCCATGGACAGTGTTATTCAAGTGCATCAATAAATAACGTTTCCTATGAATCCAACTTATCATCAATGTCACAAGAAATTAAAGACAGAATCCCAAGGGGGGTCTGGATTAGAGTTTGTTTAAAAAGTTCAGTGTCAAACCTATTCATGTTGCGGTATTGTTCATGGTTGTTGATGTTTCTGCCGAACGAATTTAATTAACGCGAAATTATTGCAGTAGTAGAAAATAATATTCTTAGATGGCGTTCTCGTAACCTTAGTCGTCGTCCTTGCGCATGCCTAACATCCCACACTATGTCCTTTCGCAGGCACCTTAAGAAATGTTCAGGTGGTTCTTCAAATGCAAAACTCCCAATCAGACATTTTTATTAATTTGAAAAGAATCACGCAAATTAGAAGCTAGAGTAACATTCATGAAAAAAAAAAGGATATCCTTCTTATAGATCTCTACAAAGAGCAGTACAAATTTAGAAGAAGAGAGTTACCTTCATCGTTCACTGCAGAGGAAGCCGTGAATAAGCCCATCTGCCTCCTAAAATAGTTCTATCGAATCTGCACTCTTTGAGAAAAAGACACAGCTTTCTCGCCGTGTTAATGGCGAGCTTCAATTAAGCACAAGATGTTTTTTGGCAACTAACGGAGACCGGCAGTTTACATTTTGCATGCTAGGACTGTAGCCGCTCCCAATTTTTTTATTGATCGTCTCCAATAGAGAAAATTAAAACATTAAACGAGACTTACCTGTAAGTTGAAGTTTGATTGGAATTCTATCGAGTCATCAAACTGCACCAAGGGATCACATGAGATAGCTAGGCGCATGCGCATAATCAGTATTCACAGCCGAATGTGAGTGTCGCAATTGACACCAGGGTAGTAGAATACAAAAGTCCTCAAAAAACCATACCCAGTCCGGGAGGGTGAAATGTGAGGTAAACATGCTGCGGTGGGCATGTGATCCCTTGGTGCAGTTTGATGACTCGATAGAATTCCAATCAAACTTCAACTTACAGGTAAGTCTCGTTTAATTTTTTAATTCTATCTCGTCATCACTGCCCAGGGATCCCATGAGATTTCAAAGACAAGACAGTCACATGAGGACAAATAGACTGCAGAATACAGTAACATTAGAACTTCCTTTAATGGAAATAAGAAATAGAAACGCTCAGTATGACAAGTCTACAACAAAGCAAACAGTGGGGTGTTACATATAACAACTACACCCAATATAACATGGCCTCAAATGACCTACTGGCCAGATAAAAAAATGTGTGTACAAATAATCGGGAGATTTCTCCTCCCGGGAAAAAACAAGTCCACATTAATGGACAGCACTTTGTTAGAAGTTACTCAATATGTAGTACTGCTGATGCAAAGGTTGTGGATTGGACTGGTTTATCGTAGAATCGATCAAAAGATCTAGACGAGGACCACCCTGCCGTGCGCAAAATCTCGTCCATTGGAATACATGCTGCCTTGGCTTTGGAAGTGGAGGCACACCGAGTGCTGTGTGAATGGATTCGTTCACAAACTTTGCTCCAGGATCTGGCTTCCACGAAACATAGTCCTGAACCTTATAATTTAGCCTGGATGCAAACAGGTCAATTTGGAAAGAGCCCCATATATTGCTGATATCTTCAAACACTTTCGTATTTAGGGACCATTCTGTGGAGCCATCAAAATTCCTGGATTCTTGGTCAGCAACTACGTTAGTAACGCCTGGGATGTGGCATGAGCTAAGCCAAATATTCCTGCTATTAGCCCACTGCCAAATCTGCAATGCCATGTCATTGCAGTCATTTGACTTAATGCCCCCCATAGCATTAATGTACGACACTATAGTAGTGTTATCTGACTGGATCCTTAATGTGTTTATCTGTTAAGTCACTACACAAAGATTGCAAGCCAAACAAAACTGCTTTCATTTCTAAATAATTGATGTGGAAAGAGTGTTCTTTAGCACTCCAAAGTCCTCCAGTCTGCTGTTCTTCACACATTGCCCCCCACCCTGTGTTAGAGGCATCAGTAGTGAGGGTTAAGTCAGGGTTGGTTTGCATTATATTTTTAAATGCTGTATTCACGTTGATCACCCACCAGTGCAATTCTGATCTGGCCTTTGCACTCAAGCTCATGATTGCATCATAATCACCCTTGTTAATTATTAAAGCTGAGATCTTATTTCGTTCTAAATGTCTGTAGTGCAACTCGCCAAACTGCACTCCTGGAAGACTGGATACCAACAGCCCTATGACCCGAGCAACCTCCCTAATAGTAGGATTGCTCTGATGTAGAAGGTTCTCACAGGCCTGTTTAACAGTAATAGCTTTCCTGGGTGGAAGGCGTATAGTCATTGAGTTGCTATTCAAGAAACTCCAATTCTTGCGTGGGTATGAGCACTGACTTGTTAGGGTGGATGACAAACCCTAATTTGAGAAGCGTATTTGTTGTCTCCCAAATGTTTTCCCCCGCAGGAGGTATAGGTGTGACCCATGAGAAAAGAGTCATCAATGTGTCCCATGCAGAAATGCCCTAGGGATCTGAGGTGAGCATAGATTGGCTTCAACACTTTGGTAAACAATCGTGGGGCAGATGCTAACCCATTTGGAAGGCAGTTAAATCGAAAATAATTGCCTTGCCATTCAAACTTGAGAAAATTACGATCCTCTAACGAAATAGGGATAGAATAATATGCATCCTTAAGATCCACTGACGCCATAAAGCATCCTGGTCGCATGAGTTTGAGGGCAGCATGGATGGTATCCATTATGAAATGATAGTATGCCACAAACTCCTTGAGGGGTTTTAAGTTCAAATAAACCTATGGCTACCATCCGTTTTGGGTCTCACAAATATGGTAGAGATAAAGTCTCCATCACTGGGCTTAGATGGTTCTATAACCCCTTTTGTGAGGAGTTTGGCTATTTCAAGGTTTATGATGTCTTTGTCTGCAGACGAAAAAATAATTTGTCTGGGTTGGGTAGCCTGCACAGGTCTACAATGCCCCTCAAACTCTATGTGATGATGCTGGATGGCATCAAGAATAACAGGATCAGTAGTAACTGCTTTCCAGTTTGTTATGTGCTCCTTAACACAGCCTGCTTTAAAGTTAAGGACCAGCTGGGATAGCAATTCTGCATTCACAATAGATGGGACTTTTTCCCTCACCTTGTCTTTCATTGATCCTTCCGGATTGGAGTGTGTTGTTTGGTAAGGGCATCCCTTGGTGCCCGGCTGTTGGCTAAAAAATGTCTTTGGGAATTTGCCTTCTGTGTGGTGAATTTCCCATGTGCCCTGGCATATGGCTTTGCAAAATGTGGTCTGTTCAACCTTTGTTTAGGAGCCTTGTAGCCCTGGGATGATGTGCTGGTACTTGAGGGTTTTTGCATCTGTATCCCCGTTTTTTTCAGTTCCGCCATATCTTTTAAATGTTTAGAGAGATCATCTCCAAACAACTTAGATGTTGTTTTAATCTCTTCCTTGCAGAGTCGAGTGTAAGGCGGATTTAACTCGGGTTTAATTAATTCCCGTCTCTTCATGTTCAACTTGTGGTGCGTATTGCACAAAAGAGCAATGCTATCCATGATTTCGTTTCTCTCGTATTTGGCGTGTCGCCAGATTGAATGGAGCTAACAAGCTTGCCACTCAAAGTACACAGCGCAGATAAGCCCGGCAACAAAAATTCCTGGACTTTTTGGAATGCTAAATCCACCGTTCGACTCCGACGGGGGAGCAAATCCCACACCTCTTCATTAACACTGGTGACGTTAAGACGCTTGACATTCTCCGGTAGTGAATATTTAGAGAGGCCACCAGTGAGCATGTTGTCGACGAGGGTGGCAATCTTTCCCTCGATGGCCGGGGATGTTTTCGTGTTGGGTAGGTAAGACTGGGTCAGGCAATCTACGATGCTGTTATGGCCCTGAGGCTCCGAGTCGGAGCGAGTGTCAGAAGCCATGTTGTTTGATGCGTTTGTGTTCGCGCCTGAATCGCGCGTGCAGTCATTCACTACTGCTGTGATCTGAGTGATGTCCAGTGAATCGGCTGGTCTGTCGGGATTTGGCCCGGCTGCATCATCTTGGAGGAAGATATCTTCCTTTAGGTCCGCCAATACTGCTGTTTGTGCCTGAGAAGCCTCGCTTAACTGAGACAACGTGGTGGTAAGATTTTGGAGAACGACCGCCAAGCTGTTGCTGCCGTCCGGAACAAACTCCCGGAGTTCTGAGACCGAAGGTGTTGTTGAGCTATCTTCCGTCGTTACCGACATAGCTGCCTATGTAAGAAATCGACTGGCCAACTATTTACCTGAGAAAAGAGTGGAATAGGCTAAAAAAAACAAGCGAGATTTCTATCCGCAAATTTAAAGCTGCAAATCTGATTTCGCGCGCCAAAAGCACTGATTATGCGCATGCGCCTAGCTATCTCATGGGATCCCTGGGCAGTGATGACGAGATAGAATATGCTTTTTAACCGTAAATGTGGTAATGGAAAGCAACTCAGTGACGGTTGCTGTCCCTAGCTTAAAAAAATGTCACTTCCACAAGCTCATTGAAAGAACGAGTTAGAGTACGACTTAACCAGCGCATGCATCTTGTGCTTGCGCAATTCTCCATGTCACTTGGTTACGTAAGCGGGAAACTCGTTGTCATGCCATCGTTGACAGCGAGATTTTGACCAGGGGTGGTCCTTTTGCGAAATAGTTTTAACCCTCTCACTCCCAATAGTGCCACTTATAGATTTTACTCTGTCTAATGCCAGATGATTTTACTCGTCAATGGGGAACCCCACAGGGCTGAAAGGGTTAACAACAGCTAGATTCACTCAAAAACTATGTCCCCATTAACCCTTTCACTCCCAAAACGCCAGACGATTTTACTCGTCAATGGGGAACCCCACGGGGCTGAAAGGGTTAAAGATGATTTTTTGTTGTTTTTTTAAACCTAAGCTAGTAGTCTTTGCAAACGTTCACAAATATATTTGCTGAGCACCTCGACATTGTTACGGTAGACAAAAACTTACTCTCATCGTTGTTTACATTAATTAATTACATCTAAAGTTGAATTTTTCGTCAGAGCGATTACGAAAACGAGATACTACAATTTTGGACAAAAAGGGTTGAGAATATTAAAAACAGGGTTTGCTTTACGCACCACGTCCTCAATATCGCACCCTATCAGCCATCCCCCTCCCACCAACCAATGCTGATAAGCCCAGATTCGACATGCTTTGTTTCGTCTCACAGCGTTGAGCAGGAGGGGGGGGGGGGGGGGGGTTGTTGGGGGCAAAAAGAGAGCTTGTGCTTCATACTTGTGATCGTAGTTAGTCCAAAAGCATAATTTTCTCAACAATTTTGTCAAAGACTGTAGTATCAGATCTCACGCGGTCAAAACCTGCGCTCATATTCGATCTCGTATGTTAAGACTCCAATCAAACGGACGCAGTAACTCCCACCAATGTTGGTTCGGCAGATGTTGGATGGCTTTGACAGTGATGTGCAAACGGATGCAACAACTTCCAATAATTGAAAGACGTGCAGTGTACTATGGGAAAGATGCGTCGCATAACGCTTTGTGACCGTACAAAATTCGTCTGCCATCTTGCTTCTGCTTGTTAATGCAAGTGCCAACATTGTTGCTCTCCGCTTCGGCGATTACGGCACAAAAGAAATGTTGGGAGTTGTTCTTTAAGGCTCCGTGCAAGCGGACTCAATATTGTTGGGAGTAACTTGTTGCGTACGTCCCCACAATCTGTTAAATATGGTTGCGCTTTGCTGGGATTTTTTGCCCTCAATTTGAAAGTGGTCTAACATTGGAGCAAACGACTCCCAACATTTCTTTGTTCCGTGATCGCCAAAGTGTGGCGCAACAATGTTGGATCCGTTTGCACAGCTTTGTTTTGCCACACTGTAAGGACGTGGCCACATTGTTGTGGCCACGCACGTGCATTACATATAGTCTCCTTGAAGATAAAGAATAAAATAATGATGCAAGGCTCGTTGTACGTTGGAAAAAAAAAAAAAAGTTTCGGAAGAACTGTGCTGCGCAATAAAATAATGCGGATGAATGTTTCAGAAAAGTTTAAACTTGCGCCCGAGAATTTAAAATGTAAACCAAACGTTTTGAGAGTACCCCCTCTTCATCAGGAATTTTGTTGTTGTCCATTTGCATCTTGTTGTAATCGCTGTCAAAATAGAACCAACGGTATCGACTTGTCTAACATCACTATTCGGTTCTTTTGCAATATGGTGAGCTGAAAGAAAGCGCATCTCTTCACGGCAATCCTGAAGGCAAACCATGTCGTTTTAGAACTTGATCTCCACACTGTGGTTTGACAAACAAGATAGCACACCTTTCCCCTGATTTGTCTTCCGGCGGCAGCCTTTATTTCTTTATATGTTGGCATACCGAAGGCTATAGTAATTTTACTGAAAGTGTTTCAAGGACATAAGTGGCTTGCTTTCTATTGCCCCTGAGATCTCCTGACTATCTTGTGATCTTTGCTTACAAGTACCTTTTGCCCATTATATAACAAGTAGCAAAGGCCAAGAGAATCACATGGACATGTCGACAAACATTATCAGGTCAACAAATCAACCACCTTGACCCAAGTTTTAATTAATTAATTAATTTTAAATAACTACATATGATTGTGTAGGTGACATATATATTGTAGATCTCACCTTAGTCACGGTAAATTTAATTTTAGCGACTCCAACTTAGTCACTTTCTGTTTATGCATAAACCTTACATAAAGCCTTTTAATCGTAATTTCAAAACGGAATGTAATGCCACTATTTAATATTAAATCAACAGCGCTACAATTCCTTTTGTAGAAACTTTTTTTTTTTACCTCGAATCTAGCCAAAAGTTACTTACCCCCAAATCCCTCCACCATATTTCTCGTCCCCTGGGTAATTTCGTTTTCGGTTTACATTTAGTTTTGTCTTTTTTGTCGCCCTCACCTTTGCTAGAGCTTAAATTAATTAATTTTTGTCTTTTTATTTCACGGATTTCTTGGTTATGTAAATAAAAGCGGCCATCATGAATGGCCAGAATACTAATCGCAACAAGTTGCTATTTTGCATGTACTATAGCAAACTAAGCTTGGCTTTTGAAATTAAGAGCACTTGAAGAAGGTATTCTTTTTACCATATTCGTGAACGGGCACATAAATACATTTATTCCATTTACAGAGGAGAATTTGTCGTTCCATTTCGGCGCAAGAGTGTGAAGTGTGATCAATATTGATAATGTTGAATGTTTAATCAATGATGAAGGTGATGATGACAGTAGAACTTAATCCGGGCACGAAAAATAACGATGCAATCTCTGGGCCTTCTTATGCCTACAGTCAACCCTCTCGTGGGCGGTCACCATCGAGAATTGGAGAAAGCGTCCGTAAAGCCACTGTCACAACTTAAACCTTTTAGATGAAACTTATGTGCAATAGGACAGCAATAAAAAGTTCAGAAGGCGTTGCACCGTGTAACGTAAAAAGGTCGAAACTCGTTCGGGAACGTTGAAACTTGTCTCGAAATGTTGTTTACATAGCCTTAGCCGATTTCTGGTTGGCTTACTACAGCAAAGTGTAACAAAACCGAGCGAAACCAGTTTCACGAAGCGGTGTTAAACAGTAAAACTCATATTTTTATCACCACTGCAATTGCTGCGACCGTTGAAGAAGGAGGAAGCGGTTCTATTTTTCGTGAAACTTGTCTGGCAACGAAAATTCAAAAAAAGTCTCACAAATTTGCATTTTATTTCTACTCATTCTCCTTCTCTACCTCGAATAATTCCCAAATGCATGGTCATAAATGCAAGATCTATTGTTAAAGTTGATGCTGCTTCTGCATTGTATACTGAATTGTACTCTAACAACTGTGATATTTGTGTTATCTCCGAGACATGGCTTAAATCGAACCTTCCATCTCATCTCATTTGTCCAAAGGATTACTCAATTTTGCGAAAGGATAGAATTGATCGCCCAGGCGGTGGCGTTGCTATTATTTGTAGGAATGACTGGTTACTGGAACAATTGGATAGTAACTTTTCTAATATCTTCGAATGCTTGTGGGCCAAGATTACAACTCCCAACTCCACCTTCTATGTTGCCGCTGTTTATCATCCTCCAGAACCGCAATATTGTCCTGATGAATTATTGGATCATCTAACAAACAGCTGTGATCGCTTGTTGACTGATAATCCTAACAGCAATCTTATAATTTGTGGTGATCTTAATCAGTTAGATTACAAGGATTTTCTTACACAGCTAAACCTATTGCAGATGGTGAAGACGCCAACAAGAAAGGATAAAATTTTAGACGTTTTTATTACTAACGTCCCACATTTTTGGAGAAAAGTATCGGTCGCCCAAGGACTTGTTAGATCTGACCATTCTGTGGCCCTGGTATACCCCAGAATCCCACTTAAGGCTGAAAGGAAAACTGTGATGTTTAGGGATGTACGCGATCATCATAAACTGAAAATGGATAATCTGTTGAAGTGCTACAACTGGGATATCGTTTATCAGTGCAAAGATGTGAATGAAAAACTCGATCTTCTTTCTACCAACATCAAGTCCATGTTTGATGAGTGTTTTCCAAGTATATCAGTGCGAGTGTCTAATAAGGATCCCCCGTTCTTTTCTCCTTTAGTCAAGCACTTACTGGAGCAACGACGAAAGTTGATTCGGCGCAAGAGTATGGATACTTCCGGTTTGATTGAAATTCAAACTTTACAAGATAAAATTAACAAATTGATCAGAGATAGTCAAGTTCAGGCCGTTAAAGGGAATTTCGAGAAACATAGTACAGGATCAAAGTCTTGGTGGTCAACAGTCAATTCCCTAACAGGCAGAAAGTCTACCAACACGCCAATAAGCTCAATTATTTCTCCGAACGAGATCAACAATTTCTTTTGTACTGTTAACACTGATCCCCATTATAAATCCACCCACGCTGTCGTTATTCCGGAATCGTGCAAGATTCCTGCTTTAACTGTTTCCTGCGTTACCGAGAGTCTACTCAAATTAAAAAAGACTGCTTCTGGTCCAGATAAAATTCCGTACTGGATTTGGAAAGAGTTCGCTTATGATCTTGCTCCTGTTGTTACTCATATCTTTAACTGTTCTTTGGAAAACCACATTGTGCCTGATCTGTGGAAGCTGGCTGACATAACTCCCTTGCCTAAAGAGTCCAACTTTAAAAATTGCACACAGTTGCGGCCTATTTCGCTGACTAATGTAATAATGAGGGTTTTCGAACGCCTTGTCTACAGACAAGAACTATCACAGTATGTTAATAATTTCATAGATCTTGACCAGTTTGCATACCGTAAGGGCCATAATACGACTATGGCTTTAATTAAGTGTCAATATGCTTGGCTAAAATGGCTTGATTCGGGTTTTGACTTTGTCAGAATATTTTCTTTTGATTTCAGCAAAGCTTTTGATTCGGTACCTCATGATATTCTTTGCTCTAAGTTGAAGTCACTTGATATTAACCCATATGTAACTAATTGGATTATTAGTTTTTTACAAGGCAGAAAACAAAGAGTTACTGTTGATGGCATTGTTACCGATTATTTAAATATTAATAGAGGTGTCCCCCAGGGGACTGTATTAGGCCCTATATTATTTTCTATCATGGTCAATGATATCAAGGTCATCCTACCTAATCAAAATTTGCTTGTGAAGTTTGCGGATGACTTAACTTTAAGTATTCCTGTAAAATCGGGTGTTAGCAACAGTAACTCAGCAGCTAATGAGGTCCAATCCATTGTCGAATGGACAATTGTTAACCGTATGCAACTGAATTTCAAGAAAACGTGGGAAATGCTTCTTAAAGGCAAATCCACTAAGGCTTTACCAGCTCCTCTGGTTTTTATAGAGCGAAAACCCAGTCTAAAGTTGCTGGGAGTAACCTTTCAATCCGATCCGTGTAATTGGGATTTACATTTAGATAATATCCTATCGAAAGCTAGCAGTCGTTTGCACATCTTACGCGTTTGTAAATTTTATGGACTGCCATTGGATGATCTTCATATCCTTTTCACTAGTCTTATTCTACCTACACTTACTTATGCTGTGGAAGTATGGGGCTGTGCGTATTATCATAAGTACTTAAGTCGTATAGACAGGCTGTTCAAAAGAGCTTTTAAGTTTGGCTACTGTAAAGAACGTTTTTTCATTGAAAATATTATTGCCCTGAAGGATAAGAAGTTATGGGACAAGATCACTGACAGTAATTTAATAACAGCTTTAGATGACCTTCTGCCACCGAAGCGAACTTTGGTTACGTTACGTAAGAGGCGTCACAACTACATTATCCCGCTTGTCAGAACTGAGCGTTTTAAGAGAACTTTTATAAATAGATGCTTGTTTTCTAGTTAGTTGTTAGTTAGTTAGTTAATTAATTAGTTGTCTGTATAATTTAATTATTTTATTGTAACTAAACACGTCTGTTGTTTAGAGTGTTTTCAATAAAGACCTTTATTATTATTATTATTATTATTATTATTATTATTATTATTATTATTATTATTAAACCGACCATGTTACACGGTTCAATGCCTCCTGAAACTTGTTTCGCAGTGCCGTTTCACACAAGTCTCAGCTAAAAGTTTCAACGTGTAACAGCGGCTAATTAAAGTAGAGCTTTCCACTTCCGAGATTTATTCCCATCATGTTTCCGAGATTTATTCCCATCATGTGACACTTCAAATACATGTTGGAGACCCTTGCTCATCTCATAACAAATAAACGGAAAACTTGCTTTCCCGCGGACAAATAAACCCCACTGATCTGTTGATATGTCAAAGGTAATACTTTTGTTTTTATCGCAAATTAACGGCAAATTTCATTTCCAAGACTCAATTGTTATACGTGGAGTGGCCGCTTTAGAGATAACACCTATAAAGCTATAGAAAAGCTCTAGCTGGTCTTACTTTTACGTATGAACTTTTGCATAATGATACATACATAAATACATAAACTTTATTAAAGTGTGAAGGTATTTAGCTAAAAGCTAATTGTGGACACTATTATCTAATTAAGATTAAATAAAGTATATGTAAAAATACTAAAAATATATTCGTAAAATATCATTAATATAAAAAAAATAACATCAATATATAAAACTGTTACAGACAGTAGGACAAGCAGGGAACAAACAATGACAAAACAAATAGATAGACAAAACAGACAATCAGATAGACAGACAAACAAACAGACAATATAGGCCAAACATATAAGCAGCAGTAAAATATAGATACAAAATTCAGAAAGTTAAAAGTCTTGAAAATTTTAATTAGACGAATTAAATAGATCTAGAGGATAGGGGAGCACACTCCCAATACACCAGTCAGCCACACAGCAAAAGCCACTATGCCTACCCACCACTCTAAGATGAGCATGCACAGCAGCCACACGTGCCGTCCAGCAAGCCAAGGACATTGAGAGCACGCACTCCTCTCCTGAATGCCTGAAGACTGGTCTTACTGCGTAATTCTTGACTTGTTTTGCCCCATATGTGTGGGCCTAAATATCTGATACTGTGCTTGCCATACTTAACAGTATTATATCTTGGAACAGGAAAATCACTTCGTAAGTTATAATGCTTATCTTGCTGAAAAAACATATAACATACATGCTCTGGAGCTAGTGAATTTTTAACCTTATACATTAAAATTACAATCTAAGACATAATTGTTGGGACAGTGTTCGCTCTTTCCCCCCTCAATGTTGACAAAAGTCGGAACGGTAAAAATACTTAGTTGCTCAAGGGAGAAAAAAATTTTTCTAAGGCAACATTGAGGGGGGAGAGGGAGCAGGCATCATTCGTAAGTTAAAATTGAAGTGCGGCTCAAGTGTCCCAACTAATTATGTCTTAGATTGTAGTATATCTTGTAACCGTCTGTTCTCAAGACTAGAGAGTCTTCCCTTCTCTAGGAGTTCCTCATACGTAGCATTCCTATCATTATTTACAGCACGTAATGCCCGTTCTTGTACTCTTTCTAATTTTCGTGCATCAGATGCTTTGCAAAAATGCCACACTATGTGACAATGTGTTAAGTTAGGTAAAATTGCTGATTTGTACAATTGTAACTTGGCTTCTCTGGTAATCATATTTCTAAGACGTACTAGAACATCAACTTTCCTACTTGCCATTTTGCATATATCACTTAAGTTCATCATCTAATGTTTCTCCCAGTAACTTCAAGTCTGGTGATGATTTAATAACCTGTTCATCAATCTTGACATTGATAGATGGACTGTCCTCATTTTTGTTCTTCCTGGCTTATAACATTAAATTGTACTTGTCGTAATTTCCCTTCAGAAAGTTATCTTTGTACCATTTTGATATAGTGTGCCCCTCATTAGTTAGAAGTTGTTCCACGCAGTCAACTTAATACCCCTTTACATACACCTGATGATCGTCAGCGTACATTGACAAGCTTGCATTATCTACTACATAGGTCATATCATTTTGAAAAATATTCCACGGTAAGGGTCCAAATGATGACACTTGAGGGCATCCTCTAACAGCATCCTTCCAGCTGCTGGTGACTCCATTTAGTTTGACTCTGTTTTGTCGCTTGGAAAAAATATGATCTCATCAAGCTGAGTGATTCCTCTGAAAAGCCATACGACTTAAGCTTATTTATCATGAGTGATGGATGTAGGGAATCAAATGCTTTACTCATGTCTGTTGAGGGTATTCCAATAAATTGCTCAGAATCCACAGCCAGCTTCCAATCTTCAGTGAGTCTGAGCAAAGTAGTTTCACAACTATGTTTTTTTACTGTACGGAGTTATGCAGGGATCGCGCTTGGAATCAAAATGGTTATTAACTTGTATGCTCATCATAGACTCAAAAACCTTATCCACTGTACTTAGCAATGTTATTGGACGACAGTTTCTTTCATCCAACCGGTCATCCTTTTTGTGGACTGGGTTCCACTCTCCTTTCTTCCATGCTTCAGGCCATTCACCTTTCCTTATATACTCATTAAAAAGCTTTGTTAAGGAATCTGCTATGCCACTTGATGCTAGCCTTAACATTCTAGGAGATATGGAGTCACAACCACAGGCCTTTCTGACATTTAGTTTCTCAAGGGCTAACTGAACTGAATTTCTACTGAGTGGTTGAAAGCAGAAGTTCATGAAGTTGCTCTTATTTGCATTGCAAATGTTAGTGAGGCTTGGATGACTCGACAAATCGTCCTCTGTTAAGCTATTGACACCTGCTTCACCAATATCATTGGCCATAGTAGAAAAGTAGTTTGCCAGAACATTTGCTACTTTTTCTTGGTCCTTCTCAATTCTCCCGTTTGCTTTAAAGTGGATTTCGCTTGCATGCTGCTTCTTATCACTAAGAAAAGGCCTGAAGGCTTTATAGAACTCGCTTGGCTTAGCTTTAAGGTCATCTGCCTTTTGTTTCCAATATTCTTTGATAGCTTTTCGTCTGTAGCTAGTAGCTTTATTTCTCCATATTCTCTTGAGCTCCCAGTATTCCTCTGTTCTGCTCTGAGCATATTGCTTGGCAAATTTCCTTTTCATTTTGATTGTCCTTTTCCACTCAGGTGTCATGTATCGCACATCGACTTTACGAAATCTCATTCTCTTAGTAGGCATGTGCTTCTCTACTATGGTGTTAAGGAGGGACTCCCAAAAAAGATACTTCTTATCAAGAGTATCAAAGGTATCCATTACGTTCCAGAGAGCACAAGATAAATCTTCATTGAGTTTTTCAACATCCAGTGTTCTAGTACTCCTAAATGTGACTACTTTTCTTTCATGCTGAAACATCCTCTCCTTCATAATCCCATACACTAGATGGTGGCCACTCATTTCCGGATTTAGTACTCCACTTGTTTTAAAAAGCTCTGGCTTTTTAGTAAGGATCACATCCAGAAGAGTTTCAGATGTAGGCGTGATTCTGGTATAAGAAGAGTCGATCTTAGTCTCTGACAGAAAAGTTACATGTGACTTCAATTCCTTGTTGAGTAATATTAGATCATCCAGTTTGTTTTG
>OX421454.1:15101922-15116922 GCA_949126865.1 Montipora capitata | reverse complement strand
CGCTGAAAAAATACAATGTGTAAAAGGCGGGCAATTTCCGTTCCTAACGCAACTTTTACAGACTAAGCTGCTGGCGGGAAAAACAAGCAGACCACAGGAACCAGCATGAAGGTCAACAGTAAGACAGGAAAAATGAAAATGGCCAAAATATTTCATTAACGTGTTTAATGATCCTTTCCAGTCAGGTCAACCGGTAATGTATTGCTTTTACCAGATCAGAACAATCGAGAACTCATTTACTGCAGCAGTCACTGAACTGTTTACTCTTGGATAGAAGTTTTCCAATCGCGTACCCAGAGTCCTCTGGCTTGTTGGTCAGCGGGTAAGGGCCAGGAAAGTTAGACTATTTTTTTTTAATTGGTCGCTTGCACAACAGTGGCAGTCCGACTAGTTTCAGTGCTGTTTGTTTTTTCTACCTCATAAATATATAAATCACAAAAATAATAAAAAAACAGGGTTTGAATTATACCGCAATATCGCAACAGGGGACAAGGTCCTAGTCAAGCGTAACTCCTCGCGCAGCAACTCCGGAACCCCCTAAAACCCCAAACCCTTGTCACGAACTGAAAGGTTAGGATGGTTACTGTGAGAGCGAAGGCAGGAAGATCGCTAAAAAACTTGTTAAGACGTCCAAATTACAGCACGCGAGCCTGATGATGGCATCCTAGCCCCCTCATTACCACGTAGTCATGTCAGGGAGAGTGCTGGACCTCGCTGCTTTCCGCAGCGGAACCGATGGCCCCAGCTTATCTCAAAGGCTATCTTCAGGAACTCTTTGGCCCTAATGAGAGACAATTTTCATTTATTTTATTTTCTTATAATAGTTTTCGTTTAGTTCGTTCCAGTAGTGATTAGGCGATCTAGTATCCAAAGTGGGAAGGAATGTAATGATCACTTCCGGTGACTGCGTTGTGTTATCTGTCAATCTTGTAATTTCGAGACACATTGTGAGTGTAGGAGAATAAAAAGCGGCCATTCCCTTTGACTATTGAGATTTATACAGGAGTCAAAATCAAAGTTCATCACTGGAAGTTCAGGAGCTACCGGTATTAGTCTTACCCTACCGTCATAAGTGGGTTGAGTTTGTTGGTTCTCTAATCTGCACCGAAAGGTTTTCTCCGGGTACTCTGGTTTCCCCTCTGCTCAAAAACCAACGTTTGACTTGATTTGCGTTAGTTGTTAATTTCAGTTTACAGTGTCCCCAATTAAATAACTTAAATAAATGAATAAAGTTGCTTTCTTTTCCTTTCCTTTCTTTACCCAAGGGGTTCTAAAGTTGTACCAGCTTCAAAACAACAACACTTAAAAGACAGTAAAACACTATGTAAAAGGATGTGCAAACATACACAACCACAGTTTTGGGGATAGAACAATGCCATTTCATATGTGCAGAACTTAGCACATACTTGAATTAAACTACATCCAAGTACGTAATACTTATCAATGATAAAATGATCATTAATGGTTTTGCAGTCATTTGATGACCACATCATTGAGAAGATTGAAGTAAGAAGAACTGTTTCATCATCAATATCATCATCCTTTTGTTCATTGGTTAGTAGGCGCTTTGCATGACCGTGTCACGTGAATAGTCAATCACACAGCATGAAAAAAGAACTTTACTGCAAGTTAAAGCTAGCGTAAAGCTACTGTAAATTTAACTTTAAGCAGCTTTATGCTTTCTTTACTTTTCTTAAAGCTGACCTTTACAGCAGCTTTATGCGCAGGTTTAAAGTTTGCTTAAAGAGACCAAAACTTTTAAGTGAACTTTAAGTTGGCGTAAATCTCGTTACATGCAAACTTTAAGCAAATAGTAGACTTGGCCTAAAGTTGGTTTAAATTTTCGCTTTACACTGATTTAAGTGGAATTTAATGGTGTGATTACTTGTGCCGATATTTTTGAGCGATCTCTCTCGGAGCCACATATACTGTATTTAACAAAAATAAATTTTACTCCTGGCGAGCTAAGAAAGTACCGTTAAGTCAGAAAAGTAAACAAGACATCGAGGTAAGAAACGGCGAATATTTTCCAGAAGTTGCATGGGTTTTTTTTGTGTACTTCGTTCAACAATAGGACAGTATCCTGAGGGACAAACCATTGAACAAAAAGTAAAGTGGCAAAGTATACGTTTGAACTTGATTTTATTGAAACATATTTCTTTGAAAGACTCCTTATTTTAGAGACAGGAATAGGCCTTTTGCAACTAACGATCACATGGTACAAAATCACAGGGTCAATATCGTTCAAGATCACAACTAATTAATGTTCATGAAAAAATTGGGACCAGAAAAAAAAGTCCGGATAATCAAGGTTCGACTGTAGTCCCGATGGACTTTTTCATGCTGTGTCATAAAATATGGTAGTGGTAATAAATACATGACAAAAATGGAAACAACGTGATAAAATTAGTACAAAATGTCAATTTTGAGGCCATTGACGTTTAGTACGTGATTTTAGAGGGGTTTGAAAGTTTGAAAAATGTAAAAGAATTCAGTTCTAAATGCCAAAGTTTGCCATTCAGCAGCACTTTTCCATATAAAACTCAGTTTAAGGTTACGTTTTAAGCATTACCCCATTGACACCCAGGGGTGGGACTTAACACATTTACCCTGTCTAACGCCAGCAACGGGGCCGGTCCAGGCCGGTTTGGGTGTCAATGGGTTAAAACAGCTCCTGGTTAAAATCACTGTAAAATCTCTCACCTAAATGTCAGTGGCCTCAAAATTGATATTCTCACGAATTATATCACGCTCTTTCCATTTCTGGCGTCGATTTTGTACCACGTCTTTTTTTTTTAACAGCTTTATTGGGTACTCGTCTTGAAATACATAATATAAATTTGTAAAACGACACGTGACTCGGTCATACCCCTGGAACGTATGGCATGATAAACTAGGCATAAACTAAAACTTGTCACTCTCCCATCCCCGCTGCCTAAGTCCATCTTTGCCTTTTAGAGGTTTTTGCCATTTTTATAATATTAGCAACTTGTCTCTTTGTCGCTGCCACGTAAGAAAGCCAAACGTTTCTCCAGAGCAGGCTTGACAAACGGTACGGTGATAAGAACAATTCCAACTGCTGTGCCTATTGTGATTCCAACAACTACTTTGCCAAATTTGTATGATTTCGTGGGGCTCTTGTTGTCTTGTTCGAGCTCTATTCCAACATGACTTTCGGAGTGCATCTGCTTCTTATTTTCCTCTGAAGTGCACAGGAATGTTCGATTTACACGAGGGAAAATAAACGACGAGAATATCATGAAGAGGACTCCAAACTATCGAAAAGAAACATGAGAAAGGAACATTTTTGCTCCTTTGTGGATAGTTCCCATTCCATTTAAGCCGTGATAATCTGTCTCAAGACTGAAGGCCTGCAACTTCGCTTGTTGATTCTTCTGTAACTCAACTGCAATGGTGAGTATGTGCCTTCCTCTGGCTCGTGTATCGGTGGGGAGGGGAGGAGAGGGGGCAGAGATTTGTTTTCGCGAATGATTTGCGCGCGAAGTAAAAAATCCCTGCTAGATTACAGAATATGGCAGAAATAAAGAACGGAGATATGAGGAAAACATAGAATTCCTGCGTTTTCCTATATAAAGTAACAACTCTTTCTATCGTGGGTGGGGTAATACTGCTACATCACAGCTTCGTTTGCATGCAGAGGTATGTTGAGTGAAGGGGTGAAAAACGGAGCTAATTTGCTGACTGGGAGTCTTTCTCTCTCCAGCGCGTTATTAGGCTGCATTCATGGGCGAGTTTCTTTCTGGTTTTTAGAATTTTATGATGAACAATTTTCAGAGGGAGTACGATTCAAAACACAGGGCAGTCCTCGCTAAGAATGGGAGCGTAGCGTGACACGAACGTGAAGTGAGGCAATTCATGCACAGACACAAAACGTCATCTCAAAATTTTAATTAAACTATAACTACTTTAGTAAACTAGCACTTGCAAACAATTTCAATCATGCATTATGACAAATCTTTGGTTACATATTGTTAATAGAGCTTTACAAAGCAATTAAAAAGTAAAAGTTGAAATATTATTATTTACAAACTTTCAAACTATTTTTTTGTCTTCCCCAAAGGACAATTTTTTTTTAATTACTTTCTTTGCTACCCCTAACATAACCTTGTGGTGTGGTTACTAGTATTAAAACCTTTCACTATGTGAAAATCTCTGAAAGTTAGGATCCAAATTTCACCTCAACTTTCTTGATTGGTTCATTTCAGTCAAGAGTTGCAACTCTTAGAAAACAAGACATTTTTCAGCTTGTTTGTGATTGGTTAAGTAAACAACAAAATTCCTTTCGACTGGTTCATTTGGATCCGTAGATGACATCAGCAACGTAGTTGAATATCAACTCAGCATTTTTTGTTTTCCATCAAAGCCAATATTCACAAGAAAAATATGCTCGATGGGGCCTTTCAAACACGCTCCTGTGCTATCAGTGTATAATGGACTCACAAAAAGTGGAAGTAAAGCATGGAACTAAAGAAATACTATAATACAAATTCAAGTTTCTAAGCATTGGACAATCAAAGGTTCATTGGGAAGAATTGCACTGAGCTGGGCTTTGAAATGGACTTTTCCAAAACGTTGTTTACGAAATAGTTGGCCATTTTATCTTGGTGCAGAAGCAATTTTTGGGTAAGCTGAACAAAACGAGCTTGTATGTCAAATTATAGTAAACTAAGTTCACTGTCAAATCTCTTTGAATTCGTACGGTTGCTTGTGTGTTGTTCATTCATCTGTTATGTGTGAACCTATACTAATTTTGTTGTATAAAAAAGCTTTCACGAATCCATGGTCCCATTATGTTCAAAGGGATGAAATATTTCAACCTTCAACCTTTCTCATATTTAGTTACATGACTTCAAACTATTTCAATTTCGTAATTTCGTAAACTAACAAACATCGAATTTAAACGACGGGGAGTTTTCCGGGTTAGAAAAATAAAACCTTGCAATTGCCATGCTTTACTGCTTTTGCGGAGGCAGCTTTATCAGTTAACATGTTAAGCCTGAGGTTTAACCTGTTTAGTTTGCAGTTACTGTCCTTTAGTGCCGCTACTAACTGCGCGGCTCCTTTATCAGTTAACACGTTACATCCGAGGTTTAAGTAGTTTAGTTTGCAATTACTGTCCTTTAGAGCTGCTGCTAAATTCTCGGCTGCTTTATCAGTTAACTCATTATTTCCGAGATTTAAGCTGTTTAGTTTGCAATTACTGTCCTTTAGAGCTCCTGATAAATGCTGGACTCCTTTACCAGTTAACGCGTTATCTGCGAGGTTTAAGCTGTTTAGTTTGCAATTATTGTCCTTTAGTGCTGCTGCTAAATGATCGGCTCCTTTATCGGTTAACATGTTAAGCCTGAAGTTTAAGCTAATTAGTTGGCATCCACTATTAGCAAGAAACTTTTGCACTTCTTTTGCACCCAATGAACCAAGGTCATTCATGGCTAAATTCATACTCAAAACTCCCGAAGCATTTTCTAAGAAATGCGAGACAGCAGCAAAGTCAACAGGCGTGAGTGAACACTGACTAAAATCTACCGCGTTAAAGCCAATTTGCTCAATTTTGTTTTGTAACACTGCCTGTTGATTTTCATTAATCTCACACAAACACTTACATAAGTTAAGTGCTGCCTGTTTGTCTTTTTTAGCTGGCCAGCAAGTCAGTGTTTTTCTCTCTTGTAAGTCGTAATCATACATAAGTTTCCATTCGAATTTCATTTCAGTCGACATAGGAAACAGTTTGATAAAAATGTCGCTGCTTGAGCTCTTTGTTTCTGGATCAGGCTCAAGTAATCCAGCCACAAACTGCAGCACCACTTGCCATGCACCATCGTTGATGCGTTCTGCCACAAAGTTTTCGAGTTCTCTTTTATTCAAGGACTCCACCAAATGTTTGGCAGCGAAGAACTCTTGAACTGTCAAGTGAGTAAAGCAGTATTGGGCTTTCGGCGGGCAATTAAAACGGGATTTCGCCGCGTCGGGCAGTCTGTGAAGAAGTCCGCAATCTTCAAGTCCTCTGACTTCGCTTGACTCAAAGAGCAATCTTCCTAGTTTTATTCCCTCGAAAGCAATTTCTCCCAGTCTCTTGAAAATCTCTTTGTGATTATCTGGAAGCTTGTTAAATGGCAAGTACATGTACTCTTTGAGACTCGGGTTACCTTGAGCGCTGCTTTGCCGATTGTGCTTAAAAAAGACAATCTTTACAACCATCGCATAAATATCAGTCATTCTTGTTGGGAGGGTATGTGCTGTATCAGTGAGACTGATGATTTCCCAAAGGCAAGAACAAATGAGAAAACAGTTCACTGGGATGTAGCACAATGAAAACAGGTTCATGTTCGACTTAATGTGTCCCCAAATTTTGTCCTTTGCGTTTTTAACTCCTTGTGTAAACTTTTCGACGTAGTCTTCAATCTTTTCAGACGTAAATCCTAGGATTTCGACAGTTCTTCCAAATTTTACATCTTCAACACAGGTCACTGCCGTTGGTCTCGTTGTGGTGATTATATTTAGACCTCGCAAAAGTTCTCCCGACGCTAGTTTGTTAAACAAAGCGGGAACAGGCATCTTCTCCTCCAAGCAATTCTTGTAACATGTGTGATCTTTCTTAGCGATATCCTCTTTCGCAGAAAATTCATCGACTCCGTCAAAAATAAAAAGAACTCGGCTTGGGCTTTTCATGACAAAATCACATACAGCTTCATTCAAGCGCTCAACTGTTTCTGCTTTAGCCAACAGTTCACGGAGACTAAGCTCTAGAGTGCTTGTAAAGCGCCTTAATTTCAGGAGGAACACAACAACAATGTTTGTTTTGTCATTTTGATCTATATTGAACGCTTCACCAGATGCCCACATTCGGAGGATTTTAGTGCTTAGCAATGTCTTTCCTATACCAGGACGTCCAACAACAAGGACGTTTTTGTGTTGTTGGTCAATAAGATCCTCTGGCTTGACATAGAGACAGTTCTTGGAATCGGGCGGGTATTGTCTAAGCTGTTCCCATCTGTCTTTAGCAAAGACATGGGCAGCTCTGCCTTCATGCATTGCCACATTGACATAGATTTGATCAATGTTAAGATCATTGGGTTTCGGGCCTTCGCCTGGTTTCCGACGAAAAGGTTGTTTGAGATCATTCAGTTGTTCTGTGCAATTTAAGCAGTCATCCTTCATTTTTTTTATGGCTTCTGTCAGTTCAAGTTGCTCTTCTTCCGCTGCACCTATACGAGGTTGAGGCCCACTTTCTCTCTCAGCCAAAGGCATTGCTCGTTGAAGTGTTCCGCGTTGTTGATCCGAGTTCGTTCTCAAATGATCAGCATAAAACTGTCGATTTTCCGTAAAGTTTCTTTCTCTCTTAGCTCGTGATAAGATCCAGACAATCTCCACGAAAGCACAAAATGCGAAAATGCTGTTGACCACTGTCACAGCATTGATCCAGAAATTCTTATTCGTTGCTCTCTGGCTGAAACATTCGTGAATTGTTGATTGTGTCTGGTTTAATAGCTTTCCCGAATTATTACCTTTTTTAACAAAACAGGTAAAATCTGCGGGAAAGTGCCCAGGATAAAATAAGCCCGTCTCCAGGAAGACAATGAAAATGATTCCCAGAGCAAAGTTTGCGGCAAGTTGAAACACATACGCGACGAAAAGCCAACGACTTCGTCTTGGATTCCTCCGCTCTCGTTCGGCATCTTCGTGACCGCCCTCGAGTCTATTAACTGTTGACTTGACGTACTGCGAGTATATGAGGGACACAATGGAAATCGAGGAGAAATTAACAATGATGAAGGCGTAGGGAGGGATGCCGAGTTTGTTGAATTGCTTTTGGTACTGGTCGAAGCACTTTCCTCGGATGTAATCCTTGTCGATGTTGGTTTCCACATTGCAACGGAAATCGTGCCTTGGTTCATTGACTTCCATCTCAAAAAATATCCCAGTCGCTACCAAACCAAGGAAAACCCAAAGTAAGACTAGTACAAAACTCAGCTTGTTAAATGTTTTGGGAGTAAACGCCTCTCTTAAAAAATCCATTTCTGTCTTGTTTGATCGTTGTCGAGTTTGCTTCTGATCTGAGTGTGGTGAAGAAGTGGCGTCGTTATAAGGCCAAGATTGACAGCAAACATGTAATCAATCTTTCTAAATAAGGCATGGCTCGGCACTCAATCATTTCATTAGACATGTTAAATGACCCGCACTAACCTCACTTTGTGAGCTAAAGACAAAACAAGTTGCAAAGGCGTTAGTGTGAGAAAAAAGAGTTTTGAAACAAAATCTGTAGTGAATCATTTTGAAAGCTAAAGTAACCAATAAAATAGTTTTTCTTAATGTATTGTATGTTTTTAACAAAATGCGCCCCTGCCCCCTTTGGTCCGACTAATTTTTGTATGGATATAATTTGAATTAACAGATCACCAAAAGATGAATTTTTAGAAAACTTAAGATAAAAAACGCAGCAATTTTTCATTCTGGTTTAAGGGGAGTGTAATTATCGACTATATGAGAGTACCAATATGCCTTAGAAGCTTGTGGATCACTTGCAATATCCGGCTTTGTTTGTCGTGATCTTCAGTTCCGCCTAATGATCTTCTTACTGTCTTTTACCTTCAGGCCGAATAAATACCACTTGAAATACTATTATTGACCTGTAGTAACATTGAAGTTCGCAAATTTAAACTAGTTGCCAAGGCATCAATTCTGTATAAACATCGAATCATCGTGACAGAGAACAACTTGAAGTTTCGAAACAAAGTCGGTAGTGAGTCATTTTGGAAGTCGAAATAACTAATAAAATAGTCTTACCTAGTTTTTCTGGTTTCAAAAACCGAATTGAGTTACTCAATCATTGACTGAATGCCCGGCGTTGACACTTGAAGACTACTAGATATTGATCGTGAAGTTTATTTCTATCGCATTCTTTACAGTCTTTACCCTCAGGCCGAATACCAAATCATGTTGTTCCGACTCTGAAACCATCTCTGTGTGAAGAATTCAGCAAAGTAAAAACAAATTACCTTGTAATAGCTAAAGTGATCTGATTATCGGTCTATAAATGTGACGATTTTTGAAGTCCTTTCGTAGACAGTGTTGTCTAAGTTCTGATGGACACCTAGGTAAGTTCACTTGTGTTGCTAATTATGGGCCGCAGTTATCACCAAGAATACAAGATTTTGCAATAGTTCAGAAAAAATAGAGTTAGTTGATAAAAGATGGCTTTACAAATTCATTTGAGAGTATTTAGACTTTTGAGATGAGCTCCAAATCACTGCCACAATTTCATCTTGTTTTCAGACTGAAGTTACTAATTGTTTTTCTTCCATTGACGATGACATTTATATTTCGGCAAATTACGTGCATTATTCCATGGATTCATAATTGTTTAATAAGACTTCACAGTTTTTTTTATGACTATCATAAAGTTGAGAGGTTTATTGTCGCGGTATTGTTTGGCCTCAGGCAGAACGTTATGATCACGAGATCAGCCCGATGAAATAAAAATCATAATTAAATAAAATCCATTTCACATAGGTTTACTACGATTTTGGGAGAAATATTTGGTTGCAGGCATTAGATCAGAACGAGTACTTCACTCAACGGGGCGGGAAAGCTTGAGATAAGAAAAAATCGTTGCTTCATATTTAAGGACGGTGCCTATTAGGGGGAGGGTTGAAGATATTGAGGGGGGGGGGGGGGGGGCTCCGAAAAATTTTTAGACACCCGAAAGGGGGGGGGGGCGCTGTGAAAAAATTGTTGGGCTAGGAGGGGGGGAGGGGGCTCCGAAAATTTGTATACTTGATAACCAACGCATGACATCATCATACAGATTCAACAATTTAATGACCTGTGCAACTCAGCTTTATCACGTGGTTTACAGATATAACAAATGTATTCTCAGTAATTATTACACTCTTGTTTATCCCAAAAATGCTTTAGAACATTTCGAAAATTAGAAATGCTCAAACTTTTTTATAACAAAACCACATTAATTCAGCATAATAAAACCATATTAATTCAACAAGATTTCAAAATCTGCTGACGGGAACTATAAAAACGATGACTCTGTAACAAGAAATGTTACTGTTTGCTTCTCACTGGATGTCAGATCGAACGTACAAACTTGCTACTTCGCAGCTTAAATCTATCAAGTCGTTGAAGAGCGATATAAACCTGGCGACTATCAGCAAAGTCACGCAACGCTGAGAAAATACAATGTGTAAAAGGCGGGGAATTTCCGTTCCTAACGCAACTTTTACAGACTAAGCTGCTGGCGGGAAAAACAAGCAAACCACAGGAACCAGCATCAAGGACAACAGTAAGACAGGAAAAATGAAAATGGCCAAAATATTTCATTAACGTGTTTAAGGATCCTTTCCAGTCAGGTCAACCGGTAATGTATTGCTTTTACCAGATCAGAACAATCGAGAACTCACTCACTTCTGCAGTCACTGAACTGTTTACTCCTGAAAAGAGGTTTTCCAGTCGCGTACCCAGAGTCCTCTGGCTTTTTGGTCAGCGGGTAAGCGCCAGGAAAGTTAAACTATTTTTTGAATTGGTCGCAAACACAACAATGGCAGTCCGACAGGAACTTGGTAAGTAATTCGCCGTGAACCTTAGAATTTGGAGGGAGATTCAAAATCTTAAACGAGATTCAGTGCTGTTTGCTTTTTCTACCTTAGAAATATACAAATCACAAAAATAATAAAAAAAAACAGGGTTTGAATTATACCGCAATATCGCAACAGGGGACAAGGTCCTAGTCAGGCGTAACTCTTCGCGCAGCAACTCCAGAACCCCCTAAAACCCCAAACCCTTGTCACGAACTGAAAGGTTAGGATGGTTACTGTGAGAGCGAAGGGAGGAAGATCGCTAGAAACTTTTAAGACGTCCAAATTACAGTACGCGAGCCTGATGATGGCATCCAAGCCCCCTCATTACCACGTAGTCATGTCAGGGAGAGTGCTGGACCTCGCTGCTTTCCGCAGCGGAAAAACTGCTAAAACCTGATTACTGTTGATGTTGCAAAATTACCGTAGAAAACTGTATTTCAGTCTCTTTGAGGAAAAATCCGCGGAAGAAGGTCTTGTCTGTCGAAGCCAGTGAGAATAACGGAAACATAAAATTGTAGTAGAAGAGGACATTGGTGTCGTTTCCACAAAAAAAAAAAAATGTCGAGCGTGTTGCTTGCACGATGGAGGTTAAGATGAAACTTCTGACGCTTTCGGTAAGTATATTCTTAGTTTTTCAGTGTAACTGAAACACAAAAAAATACTTACCGAAAGCGTCAGAAGTTTCATTTTCACTCGCTCTTACAGCAAACCAATGATCATTTCTCAGTTTCTTTTATGGTCTGGCCCGAGGACTCTGGGTACGAGATAGGACATTTTCCATTATGATTGTGTATCTTTTTTTTTGTGACCGAATGTCGTAATCTAAACTAGGAGTTTCAGTGTGAAAGAAGTGCTTGCGTGGAAACTGGGAGCAGTGACTGTTTTTTTTTTTTTAAACAGCTGCAAATTTTTGAAGCAAGACGGTACCGGAAATGTGCGTGAAAGTATAAAAGAGCGACGAAAGGTGTGCATATCTTAGCCTGTGTGGCAGACGTTACTATTTTGGAAGCAAAGGGATAATCTCAAAACAATGACATGTCAGTTCATTCTTTGAATTAAAACTTCTGTTCTTCTGAAATTTCTGGCCCCTTTTCAGCAAAAGAGTTACCTTTTGAGAAATGCTGAGCGTAGTTGAGCGAAGGATAATTTAAATTTATTGTAGTGCTTGGGAATAGACCGCGAGTAGTATCTTATTTTTCTTTGACATAAAGCGCGCGGTTGCGCGCGGTTGTCGTTTTTACCACTAATTTGCATAAACTAATAATTTCACCAGTCGTGCGTGGCTCTTCGGAAAGAAGGACGACTGCTCGTGGTCTTGCTCGAGAACTGATTCTCTCTTCGCTCAAAGGTTGAAGACGTTGAAGAACAATTTGACTCGGTGGTCAAATGTAAGAGATTCAAAGACTGAACATGTACGGTTGAATGATGATCAATGACGACCCACTGGAAAAGTACGCGACTCGAAGGCTGCGGGGCAGTAAGCTACAATAGATTCCCTTCCAAGTGCACGTGACGTCATCACGGGTATCAATACCTCGGATTATAGACATGATAACACCCCAATTGACTGCGCATGCCCCGATCTTACATCCCACAAATTTTGATTTTTTTTCGCTAATATCAAGAATAGGCTGCTGCCTCGCTAAGGCTCGCCAGCAATTAATTAGCTGCGAGGTTTGCCTTTGAAAAGACCGAACAAAAAAATGAATCAACCAAGAAGACTAGGCTTTCTCCACTGAGCTCACGCGGCAGTTGTAAACACCATTAAAAAAATGATTTTAAAATATTTAATCAGAACAGGGAGGAAAATTCACAATCCAAATAATTGCGAGAGTGACATCCGTCGAGATTTCAGTTCTAGCAATACGCATACGCAGGTCGTCATATGTCTAGTGGAGTACTTCACAGCAGCACTCGGATGACGGGATCTTTTCGAATTTGCCCGAGTCGTAATCGATTAATTCGCTCCTTCAGAAACTTTGATACTGCTGAGATTTTCATGCATTATGAATGAAGCTCAGATCAAAGAGCATCTAGACTGATCAGGTTACTAGTTTTATTTGGGAAAGGGGAGTCATGAAAGTCAGGATTTGGGCAAAGGCAGTGCGACGTGAATATTGAGAACCGTTCATTTGTACACAAAATCACAATTTCGAAGAGAGCAGTGAAAGGAGAGGGAAGAAAGACAGTGAAAAATATTGGCCTTTTCAAGAAATGCATTAAGTCATATCAGTCGTACACGAAGTTCAGTCGATTTCCCTTGTACGGTCTTCTATTATATGACTAGCTCCGTGAGCGGGCAAGGTGAACCAAATCCCCCACTGTGATTGGCTACCCGAGCGGGAGAGATGGAGCTATATTGCCCGCTCGGGATTTCTCGCTTGATCCCTCAAGATCAAACAATTTTTTTTAATTTTTTATCCCATGTAACAAGTCCTTTATTGACCAATCTTGTTCGGTCAAGATGGGTGGATATTGGCCTCGTTCTTTTCTTGCGTGTTTGTGGACCTCGACATCGTCTCGGTCCACCACAAACACGCAAAAAGATAACTTGGCCAATATCCTGCTCTCTTGACCTTACGCTTGGTCAATAACCCATGTGTACTGAACACATGCGTAACCTGATTAGCTGCTACAATACCACCCTTTCTGATACTCTTGATCGTCATGCCCCTCTGAAAACACGGGTTGTGTCTGTTAGACCACGTCTACCATGGTTTAATAAGGATATTCGTGAGGCAAAAAGGGCAAGGCGTAAGGTGGAGAAAATATGACAGATGAACCATGATTAGCCACGGCTTTCGGGCCTCTGCCTTTTCGCCATTTTTCTGCTCTTATGCTTGCGTGGCATTGGTGAAAATGGTATTTACATATGGCTAAGGGTTTCCTCCACTGAGTTATCGAGTTCGCAGCCACTGAATGGTGTTTTTCCGTGATTTTTACACAGTTTCGTCTGCAGAACATTGTTATTCAGTCTCGGATGGCAAAGCATTACGTAAAGTAAAGTGGTGTCATCGCCCGTGCGTTTACGATGTCAACACAACGGCTTGCTTCACTCCATTGTGAACTTGTGGGAAATCTCGTGTTTAAGCTGAATCCAGGGCCTCCAAATATCTCTGGTGGCTCGGTGCGTTCCTCTGAGATTCCGGCTCGCACTACAAATAAACTAAGCATGGACAATGGCTATTGGTCTAGGCGTCCTAATGACCACAAGCGTCAGTGTTCCAACTTAATTAATATTCCTTTAATTGCATCGCATCAATTGACGAATAATTCAGAGGGATAAAGCTTTGTTTGGTTAATGCGAAACAGCAAAAACAGATTAGAGTGTAATGTGACGTGCTAAGTTTTTAACCCATATGAACCATGAATGAATGAACCATGTTAGCGTTAGCCCTACTGATGGAAATGGGCCCTCACAAGGACAGAGAAAAACTCTGACCAGGGTGGGAATTGAACCCACGACCTTCGGGTTAGATCACCGCTGCTCTACCGACTGAGCTAGAAGGTCAGAATGGAGCAGACCGTGGGAACTGAAGATGTTAAAGTAACGGCAATGAACATGTACAAGTACAAGGAAAGATTAGTGTAATGTGAGGTGCTAAGTTTCTAACCCAAATGAATTTAAACTCGATATCGTTGCGTTGACTGAAACTTGTTCAAGATTGATGATGTCACTATGCGTGCTTTTGCAACACCTGAGGTATAGTGAATGGATCATCCTAGGGCCAGCAGATCAGCCGGTGGAACTGGTCTCTTATTCTGGGATTCTCTGCAGGTTACAATGGTAGCTTCTGGCGAGTGGACATCCTTTGAGTTTTCAGAATGCCTCGTTGTTTCTGGTACATATAGACTACCTCTTGTAGTTATCTATCGAGTGCACTACAGTGCTGAGCATCCAGTCTCAACTGATTTCTTATTTTCTGAGTTTTCTGAAAGCCAGGGTTGTGTTTGTTAGACCACGTCTACCATGGTTTAACGAGGATATTCGTGAGGCAAAAAGGGCAAGGTGTAAGGCAAGAAAAGATGGTGGAAAACGAATTCTCTCGATGATTTTGATCACTATAAGACGTGAAGAAACCGTCTGCTTAATAGCACCCGGATTGCCTTTTGTAGGGAGTGTATTGAAGACAACAGTACTGACCAAGGAAAAATCTTTAGAGCCACCAGAATATTGTTAAAACAGGACACTCTGGCAGTTCTCTTCCGCCGCATGATGATAAATTCCAGCTTGCATATGAGGAATTTCTTTGTGAAAAATATAAGTAACATTCGCAAGGAACTTGATGACGCTGCCTCGGGGGCTTGTTGTGATCCTGCTGAATATGATTTTTCTCGATCAGTTGCGGAATCATTTCATGAGTTCACACCTCTGAGTGATGAAGATGTC